>CM062806.1:748918703-749518703 GCA_031772625.1 Pinus tabuliformis | reverse complement strand
TTTGGCAAACAGAAATAGAGCCCTAAACAATAGCATGAATTCTTTTCACTATATGGTATATACCTTATACAAAGTGATGAAACTTAGTATAAAATGTGTGAGGGACGAAGTCGGAGCAGCACCCTTGTGACTTGGGTGATTGTACAACAAAGGGAATTATAAAGGTCGTTTCTGATAAAGCTAATGATTTGTTGCACATTGGTGCACGACGCATAACATAATAAGAGAAAAGGCCAAGCACTATAGCTCAAAAGGAAGCTAAGTTCTTTGGGACTGCCCGCCCCTGTTCTCCACCATTTGATTTGTCCGGGTGGCTGGTGGACATAGCCAGCTTGGACAGCAAATAAACTACTCTTTTTTTTGGACGGTGCTTCCTTCCTTCCTGCTGATTGAACCATTACCCACCCCGCACCAACGGTTGAACTAGTTGAATTCCGATTAGACCCTTCGGGGTTCGTTCCTATTGGATGGTCAAGCCCATCCTTCACCGAGGGTGTTCGGTTCAGTTAGCGGCTATTCTGGCAAGAGCACCTTCGTTGGGAGGCAGAAAAGGAAAACTCAGGTAGGCTCCGAGGCCATTAAGTTGTCCTGGAAGCAAGAGGCTCCAATTATTGTGAGGTAGGCTGGGACTGACTCCCTCCCTCATGAATTATCTGAAATCATGCTCCTTCACTCTGTGGGAAGGCATCAAAACAGAGGATGGATATAACTGGCTGGATGGAAGGCCTTCCGGAACTAATACCGTAACTATGATGGCAGCCCCAGGTATAGCAGATTAGTTGAGGTCCCTGATCAAACTCCCTGATCAGATGTTGAGGGAGCAACCTTGGCTTCCTTCCTTTAGCTAGTCTCCCCGGCAGTTGAAGTTCAAGTCTGATTGCAGTTTCATACTCATCGTTTAATTGATATACGTAATTGATATATGTTTCAGATAGAAAATTTGTTGTCAACATAAAAATAATGAACATGAAAAAGATTACAAATATTTTGTCCTATGACTTTTAGACGGAAGCACACACGGCTTATTGGAAACAATATAAATACTATACAAGAGAATAAAAAATTTCCGATTAAGCCTATTGTGGACCCGGGTGCTCTAGAGGAACACCAAGAAGCTGTAATCAAGCTCTATAGTCACAAGTTAATTATTAATCTCGCTTTTAATTACAAATGCCATAATTCTAACAAAATGAAGAACATATTGACACGCAGAAGCACACCGACACATGCCCACAATGACACATGCAGAAGCACACGACATAGAGGTGGCCGGGTGAATAAGGAGTATAGTGCCAGTAAGACTCGCATGCATAGAGGCGCAGGGAGGCAATGATTAGGAAGTGTTCTCCCTTACCTGAGCAAAGCGTAAGGGGCGCCGGCCCTACCTAAATGAAGAAGAGATCAAACCCGGAGAGCATTTTCTCTCTTCTGTGTATGCGGTGAAAGGAGCTCTGTCGCCAAGGGTGCTCGAATCTGTCATTCGAGGGGCAGCGAAAGATATAGTATTAAATTTTTTGATGCCAAAATGCACAGCATCCACAGTTCAGTAGCTCAGTCGACTCAGCGCCTGCTATTACTCGTATCAGAGGGTTTGTCATTTGAACTGTTTCTAAACCTCTTGTTGGAACACTGTCTTTAGAGTCAGAGAAAGTTGGAGAAGCATGTCAAAATAAACAAAAGCACATCAGCCCATATCAGAAGCACATCAGAAGCACATAATAAGAATGAAGATGACGAATATCAGAAGCACATAATAAGAATGAAGAAGAGGAAAGGGCAACAGTAAGGACAACCCATATCAGAAGCACATCAGACCTCACTCACTGTCAGGTAGATTGAAAGTGCTTCATCCAGGTTAGTTACCAGCTCTTGGGGGTAGTCTCGACTCGAAGATATACTCTATCTATTCTTCCCCGATATCCGGTCGATGGTCGACTCCATATCTCGGACCATCGCACACCAGCTCAAGACCTGGAGTCTTTCGTGATCGTATCCCTCTTCTCGTATGGAGGAAGGTCTTTTGCCTGCCAAGATACAGATAGCAGCAGTATCCATAGCTATTGCAGAGCTGAATCTCCATCTCGATAAGTATCTGCATCTGGATGTGCTGCTACTTAAACAAGGTAAACTGTTGATTCAACCCAGGCTGCTAGCTTTTGAACGGGTGAGGATGTTGGATCAAGTTTTAGCCAGTTGCCAGATCCATATGCAGGTCGAATTGGACCCGTTAAAAGATCCCGAGTTCGCAACCATCAGAGAATCGTTCTATGATGTTGAAGCTCCTAATAATATGCGGAGATCCGATGTAGGTCAAGAGGATGACTCTCACACAACAATGGAGCCACCGAGGAATGATGAACATAAAGGCAATAATGCAAATTCTGAAACTGCCTCGCCTGATTCTTCTCCAGTCCCTGAGAAAGAAATTGTGCAGACAACTCTAGAGGTTGAATAGACCATCGAAACCCCATTGAAGAAGATCCAAGCAGGTATGGTTGAATGTGGCCTTGATTTCTAGCTTACAACTTCTGAGAACAATTTTTGTTAGCTGGCTAGTCAGCTTGTTCTTCTATAGAAATTCAAGGCGGATGTGAAGACTACCATCACGATAACCAGTCCAACTCCTTAGAACAACCAGATGTTGAGGTAATTATATTCTTTATTTCTAAACTAGCTTCTGTACTTATTCTATTATGTTTCTAAACTAGCTTCAATCCAGTGACTACCAAAATAATAAACATGAATGAGTATGATTTCTTGTGGGATCGCTGAGCGCGGGGTAGATTGAGATTTGATTTGGTAATCAAAGTTCCCTTGCGCACTCAATATTCTTTTGTACTTCGGGCAGATTGAGATTTGATTTCCCTGATTCTTTTGTACTTCTTCTATTCTGGGACTGCAGATTGTAAGTCTGCACCTCACCAACTGGGAGTGCAAAACTGCAGAACAAACAAATGCAAAAGTGCAGAACAAACGAGGCAATAATCCATTTTATTAACAGGATGAACCAGAAGGGGAACAACCCTATGTGCTAGCCACCGAGGTGTTACAAAATAACCAGATGGCAGTGTCAAAGTACCAGATGGCAGTGTCATGTAACCAGATGGCAGTGTCAAAGTACCAGATGGCAGTGTCATGAAGACAGCAAGCAATCAACCAACTTTGATATTGCATTCGGTTGCATTCGATACCTCCCATAGCATTTAATGCTTCGAACTAATACTAACATTAGTTTAACACTTTCAAAATGCAAATAAAATGTAAATGAAACCGATGAATATGAATGAATATAGTATATAGTTTGGCCTCCCCGCCTCAGGAAGAGGCCAAATAACACGGTAAATTACCATGCACTAAAAAACTTTCAATATACTCCATCAACTGCCATTAAGAAACAACTCACAAGCAGGTTAACTAATGCTAGCATCGAGGTTTTCGATTAGTATAGTCCCTGGCCATTGCCAATGGAAGGGACTAATAATAACAGACATACATTTAATTATTTCTATTTGATTCTATATTTCATTGTATATCTAGCTTCCTATTGTACTCTACTTCATGAAAAATATGCAATATTTTGAATCGATTTATTACAAATTCCTTATCGAAACCAAAGACTTGTTGAGCATGAACAATGTTAGGTAACATAGGTTTATATAAGATTTGGAAGTTTATATTTTCAGTGGACCTTATGTAGGTTGATGTGTAACCAAAGCCAACATAGTGTAAATTATAAACTACATGGATTGAGGATTTAAGTATGGATAGAATGTTGAAAGATAATTTTTTTTTTTATGATTTATATAACTGTTTTTAGAATGTTTAAGATAAGGGTTTAAATAAATTATTTTTCTTAATTTGTTCCATAATTATATATAGTTTTCTCACTCATCAATGAGTTGATAGGAGTTTTGGGTGCCTAGATTAATGTTTTAAATTCAACTATTTTATTGGTGTTAAAGATATTCTAATTAAATAAATAAAGAGATGGAATTTCCCTTGTGGTCACTTAAGAGGTCTTTAGTACTATGTCGATGTTTGTATTTGACACCATCAAAAATCGTTCTCTAAATATTTTCATTTTATTTAGGAAATGGTATATGCAAATATTATTTTAGAAATATAATACTAGTCTAAATCCATCTAACTCCAGATCTATCATGCGTTGAGAGGGATTGAATGCCCTAAGGAGAAAACCTTCTTTTTGGAGTGTATAATTGGAGGAAAGCTTTGTAACACGAGGGATTTGATCCATATCGATGCATAATAGATCTAGATTTAGATGGATCTAGGTTGGTTCCATTTCTAGGAAATAATGTCATATTTTTAGATTATCATTATTATGTATATGTTTGATGTTAACTTCATACTTTGAAATTTACATTATGTTTTTGTTGCCTAACATGACCATATAATTACGTTCTTTACTTTAGTCTATGTTGTTTGTCTTGAATGGTTTGTACATCTGTGTTGGGATGTTTTGACTAGTTTGTGTGTCTCTGTGTTTGGATGCTTTGAGTGGTTTGTTGTTTATGTGTTTGGATTTGGATGGTAATGTTTGTGAATGTTATAGTTGTTGTGTTATAATTATGTATGTGTATGTAATTGTCTATTAGCAATTAGTTGCTGATGAAGAAGGAAGACAATCCTTTCAATAGCTTGCAGGAGGATTGATACTACCCATCTATTTCATTTAATTTTAGGTATCATAGTTTTTGGAAACTAATTAATTCTTAATAGTTTCCCTCCAAGTATTACAAATTATATCTTCAAGAGTAGTTTTAATTTTAAATTTGCTCAGTTACCTCAATCTGTTGAGATGATAGATATTGTTAATAACTTTAATTATGAAAAATGATGAAATAAAAATTGTGAATGCAAAGTGACAATTTAATAGTTTTGAATGGAAAGAAAATTGAATAATAAGAATGTAGTTCATAAAAAATATTCTTAATTGTGATCAATCTCAAACCATTTTCTTCTAATATTCTTATTTTCACCGTTGTTAGTTTTGCCATGTTTTCATATCGATTATATGAAAAGTTCAGTTGAAATTATAAGTCATTCAAATCTTTAACTTGAGATATTGTAGTAAACATCTTATCTTTTCTTTCTTGCACTCCAATATTAATAGTTTGAATTAATATAGCACAAAAATCAATGCACATTGCCAATATGTTTTTTTTCTTAAACTAAAATAAATCACATTGTTAATCCAATCACTTTAAAATAAATGTACCATCATATATCTAGTTACATCAAATCAGAAACCAACTTCTACACTGAAATCAATGCATCTAATGCAAGAAATCAAATATGATTAGGAAAAACATTTACAATGAAATCAATGCATCTAATGAAAGAAATCAAATAGGATTAGAAATAAATATCTACATGGAAATAAATGTATCTAGTGCAACAAATCAAATATAATAAAAAATCAACATCCACGTCGAAATCAATACATCTAGTGCAAGAAATCAAAGATAATTAGAAATCAACATCTAGACTGAAATCAATGCATCTAGTGCAACGAATCAAATATCATTAGAAATGAACATCTACATTGAAATGAATGCATCTAGTGCAAGAAATTGAATAGGATTTCATATACTTCCTTGACACAATACTAACAACCACCTACTATTCTCTTGACCTTGATTAAATTTATATTCAATATTTCCACATGCATAAGTATTCAATCCTCTTATAACCAAGGGTATCACATGGTATTATACTCATATGCTTAAAGATTCAACAAGATAAAGCGTAAGGAACCAACATATAGAACATCCTATGAAATTGAATCCAACGAGAGTTTCTGAGAGAATAACACTTGGAAAATTGAGCACCACCACCCAACCTAGAACCAACTTCCTGCAATTCACCCCTGAGTTGAGAGTTCTTGTGGATTGATCAAATGCCTCTTGTTGATCTCTTCAATGGGTATTCAATGCCCCCTTTCATGATATTGCTTCCTTTAGCAGTGTCCCTCTTTATGAATATTTTTATCCATTTTCCTAAGGTTTTTGAAGAAAATATCACCTTTCTATCCCGCGACGGTTTTCCCATAAAAGCTTGCCTTTCTCTCCTACAAGTCTTTTATGTTTTTCTTAAACTTAACGTCTTTCTCCAGCTAATAAACTTAATGGATACTTATCTCCTATTCCAATAAGCTTATCTAGAATTTAATTTAGAAGTTTTATAGTGAAAGAATTATCCATTCTCATTCACCAATGGGATTTCATTTGGAAAGAATCTCATCTCTCGGTGTCTCATTTTAGAAGAAATTAATTTATATTTATTTATTTAATAATAAAGTATTTACTTTCATTGTTACACCTCAGACCTATATTTTCTATTACAACTCAGTCTTAGCTTAGGTCTGCCATGATAGAAACAGGGTGTTACATACAACATAGGGTTGTTACATACGCCCCCCTTAAATTTACACTGTCCTCGGTGTATTAGTGCACCTTAAATTTATTTCCTCATTCACAGGTAGTTGTTTATGAAATTATAGGTTCCCATGGCCTTGACACCTGAATCATATCTTCCGATATATAGGTTACAAAGGATTCCCACCAACAAGTCTCCTTCAATTGCTATCTATAACATTTGTTTCAATTAATTTTGTGACAGACCTCAAATGCCCCGTAAAGCTCAATTTTGTTTACCACAGTTAATGTCAAAACTAAATATCCATGTACTTCTATTTGAGTAACTACAAGTTAACATTTCCTTCCATTATAACTATGATTCCTCATTTTTATTTTCATTGTATTTAAATATAAGAAGGAAATGCATGTTCTTCTAATGCATTTGTGTTCTTGCCGAACACTTGCTTCTTGTAGTCTCCCTGCATTAGTCACAACAAGTCAAACTAGCATATTTGACCAACTTAACATGTATAAAAATATCATATCATGTTAGCTCAAAACATAACCATCAGAATCATAAATCACATGTAATCATCATAGAGCAGAATGATAAATCACATGCATACTAAACTGAATTAAAACACTGATACTTATCCTTTAATCACTTCTTAACATCCCCTTATATCTTTATTCTGCATGCACTCTAGATTGGTTTCCACACCAAACAACCACCCAGTGCCTTCTCCTCAACCATGTGCACATACACATAGTGTGCATTACAAACATACAACTATACGTTTTATCCAACCTCATGAAATACATGCATCTACACCAGTACCATATCTACCACATGTACACAGTATCACTAGTACAATGTGTACAGAATACCAAATGTCCATAGCATCACATGCACGACATGTACCTTATCCACATGTTTTCAAACAATGTTAGTATAATTAACATAACATCAAGTCAACTCCAAAACTTCCTTTATTTATTCACACTACCTTTAGGCAAGTCCAAACAAACCATGCTCGGTTTGTCGATTGGAGAATAAGAAATTCATGGACCTATTCAATTTATGCAACCAGAGCATAAATCAATAATTTTATGTCAAAGTATTCAAGTACTTTTATTTAGCTAATCCTTGTAATGTATGTTGTGGTGGCAAGAAAATTTCAACAATAAGAAAAATTAATAACATAGAGGTAATCATTCATAATACAACTTTACAATACCAATAAATTTGGGTTTTGGGATTGACTCTATCACCATACAAGGTCTTAATGACCTCCGCTCAATCATAAAGTGGGTTGTTGACTATGATAGTTTGTTTAGTATGGACTTCAATGTTATATTTGAAGTTTAATAACAATATTAACCTTGTCTTTAGCCAAGAAAAATAATTATTCGGTACTCAAAAGTACACCACACATAATCTAGTTATGCAATATGGTTTCCTTTTTTCTCTTTTTACCACTACTCCCAACACCTTGTTGGCCATGAATAATTTAGTGTATATCCAAAACCAATTGAACAATTAGTATGCAAGTACATACACATCCTATACATGATTCATAAACAAAGGTTACAATGTTCTCACACTTCCCAATCTCTTTATTCAAATGCTACTATTTGTACCAAGGTGTGAACCTAGGTCATTAACATGTTGATGCCACACCTTAACACTAGATCATCACCTGGTAGAATAAAATTCATTTCTTGGAAATCAAATCAATTATTATGTTCCTTAAAATAATTTCTAGAGTAGTTTATGAAATAATTGTTCTGTTGTCTTATTCAAAACCAGACAACACTATCAATGCAATATGACAGGTAGATTTCTCCCATATGCTTGATAGGAAATAGTGGTACAAAATATGCATCTGCGATTATACGATTAATTTGAATAGATTTTTAAATAGCATTTTATCGAACCCAATTGTCTTTGTGCACAATAATCACGATTACTAGTAATGCTTAACCATCCAATATGGTTGAAGCATCCTATTAATTTAGCAATGAGATGTTGCATGGTATTTTATTCTCTCTCTTCATCACCTAGAACCTTTTATGTGTCACCCTTATTCGATTTATACATTATTTTACTACTAGCATAAGATATTTAAACCATCATAAGTTGTATTAATGAGAAGCATTTTTTTTACCAAAAATTTGTTAATTAATTTGGATAATTCATGTTTCGAATCTAGTGTACAATTCTTGTTAGTTATTAGGCTGCTATGAATTGCTTTATTTCTAATTCAAGTGTATCCAACACCACCATATCTAATCTATTTATCATAATTTTTTTATATATAGTATACAGATGATTTCAATCTTATCAATTTCCACAAGAAGTACATTGATAAGATCTACAATCATTCTACTGGAAGCATCTTTTTCTTGTTGTAGATTTTAAAAGGCCCCTATTTGTGACAAACCCATCTATATTTGGATTGATATGCACCTCCAGGTTGTGAGGTTTGAGGTTGCATACTTTGAGTTACAATAATTGACACATTGGAATTTCAATTAAACTTGGAATGTGCCCCGGGGATTGTATTTAATATTGTGTTTCTATTATTAATTGAGAGGCACTAGGAATTACTTTTTCACTACAATCAAGTATTTACACTAGATGTACTTTTGGGTGCCAGTCTAATTGACCTTATTATTAAAGTGATAAATTATTAATGTATGGTGTCTTCTCCAACATGCATACAGTGATTTGTATTGCATTTGTGCACACATCACAACTCAGACCCCAATTTTGTCTAGATTGGACATATACTTTGTGCCTCTTGCATATCCCAGCGATAATTATTGGGATATTGCTTTATTCAAAAAGAAACCTATTGGTTCCAACTTATTAAATATGCATGTTGCTACTGAATATCAAAATAATGACCTGACTAAGTTTAGTTTCCTTCAATAGTGTATATTTGGAGCATTTTCCCAACAAGGGTGAATTAAATGGTTCAACCAGTGGCAAAACCACATCCAAAATGGATTGCATGATTACATATAGATGCATTAATCAATGCAGAAATATTAAATTGAAAGACAAGTATAAATAACCAAATAACATAGTCTAATATCCTGTCCTTCATGAGGTTAACGATCTTTCATGGAAAAATTCATGAACAAATACAAATAAGGAAAACCTTTAGAATTTGTTCTAGGATGGAAAGAAATTAATTAACCATCAGTTTCTGATAATGTTGATAGAATGTCATGAAATTCGTTCGTGTGATTTACATAGATTCCATTTATAGACTTTTATTTTTTATTTTTCCTCATGTTGGCCACGGTCTATGGAAAGAGCACTTGTTATTTTATCTATATTTGTTTTCCAGTTACCTCATAAGAGTTCAAGATTTATTCCCTTCATATTTCATCCATTCCTAAGATCTCTAGGAGTATAACCTTAATCCCATTAACTTGTGTCCTTGGATAGATTATGCATAGCAATCGTAGAACTGATAATTTAATTTTAATATGAGCAGGTAATATGATAATAATATGGAAGAAGAGAACTATTGGAACATAGTTAAACATGGGATTCAAACTTCCCTTTCAACACTTGCATTCATATTTATAAGGAATGATGACCACACCACTAAAATCCATCATCCAAAATTTCAATAAAATAACCATACTTTACAAATATTACAAATTTGTTCATTCATCCAGCTTGACTATAAACATTTAAAACTAGGTCTATCATGTGTAAGTATCTTAAACCAATTTTAAATCATGGTATCTAGTGAAAATTTGCGACATACATGCATGTAAGCACACAATGCAGCTCATCGTAACCACACGAATGAGCTATATATTATTACCGTTCATCCACAACACTCATCAAGAAAAGATGAACATACAACCTTCAAAACCTAATGAAAATCAAACAACTCCAAGCAGAAAATAAAAGAAGGTATTCATATTCTTATGGGATGCTTTATGAAAACAACATAGCTCATGTAAACTATACACACATGTACATAAGTACTCATAATTACTTACTACATCCGAAAAGTACTGAAAATGGCAGAAATCACAAGTAAAATCAAAGCTGTAAAAAAAAATTTCAACGCATCTGATAGAGTTTTTAGATGGATGACCAGATATTCCTATATGCAACTTTCACAATTGGGCTAGAATAAAGTTAACCAAAAAATGTTCCCCATGCAAATAGCTACTGAAATTCTCCGACCAACAACATGAAGCCTTGATAGCTCATCTTCCCCTATCGAGCATTATCCACGAGATTCATATGAGTATCCCGCGACTATTTTACACCACAAAATTTATTCTTTTATGAAATCTTACAAAATCACCCATCCCTTTTGTTAAGGTGGAAATATGTATTTTCCTTTATATAAACCAAAGGGAAACTTTATTCAAAGGAATTCAAGTATTCCAATACTTATCCATACTAGGGATCACATGGGCATGGTTGTTCGAATGTTTTCAATAGGAAGGCGAATGTATCGAAACACATTCATTAGTCAGGAAATTGTAAGTAACATTTGCGTGCCTCCAAAATTGGGTTGAAGTAGATACAACAATTATATTAGACCCAGTGTGAAGGCTTCCTTATGAATATACTATAAAGTAGGAAAACACAATTCATGCAAACAACATGTACCGTACACCTCATTAATCATTATATCTGCAATAATTTCTTATATTTTGTATGAGGGATGATGAAGGTAGGCGTAGTCCTCTCACTGAACACCAGATCTTTCACTATTCCCCACAAGACATGCCTTCGTATTAGGCACCCATATTTCCCCAGATTTTCGCACGACACAAAATCGATATCACAACATCCAATCAATTCTAGATTAAAATGCCGAGACGAGAAATCGATTCTATGGTTCAGCGCTCAATCCAAGAGTATTGCAGTGAAGCAAGGGATGTCATAATTGAGGATAATCAGTGCATATGAACATCTCCTGCTACCACAACTAGGCATCGAGAGAAGGAAGTTTGTGCTGTTGTGATCCATACTTCCATTTTTATAAACTCCTCTCAGCAATTGTTGTAGATGTTCCACGCACATGCCTCTTTGGCGAGAGATTCTAAAGCTAAAAGTGCGATATTAATTTTAGTCTTGACCTGCTTCTAACTTTACACGTCCTTATTCATTATCATTATGTGTAAGGAGAAGATGAGGTTAAAGTTATTTCGTGAGTTGAAGACTGGGATAAACATTATCCAATTGAAGTCTTTTCGGATGTGGAACATTCCATAGAATGTAGTTGTTTTTGGAATGGGTATGCTCAGGTGCGCAACTTGATAAGCCATCACACATTAAACCCTCCAGATCCACAGATAAGGCATGCAAAAGAGTGACATTATGGATCGAAGAGGAAAACCACAATCAACATTACGGATTCTGAAAGGAAAACAATAGTTCTTAAGTGATTTTATCCATCAATCCAATTGGGAATGTGTTGATGTGATTTAAAACTACCAATAACACTCGCTTCCTATAAATACCATAATCGAGCATGCCACAGGGCTCAGTGGCGTGGGGTTTTGTAAATCTCTAGAAGTAGTAAGTCAATTCTGGTAGAACATGGAAAGAACAAGATGTTGGTAATACCAGTGCCTTGGATGTCTCTCTGGAATGTCATGACCTCCCACTATTCAAGCTGGTGTTGATTGAGACCACTCTGAGTCCATCTACCATTGAGAGAGTAGAAAGCGCCACAAAGGAAGAAGACTTTTAAATTGACTTTCATCAATTCCTTGTTATATTTCAACACATATTTCATGGAGACATAACTTTGTCACACTTTGCATAGATTAATTTCCACAATAGCATCATATACATGCCAAGAGAACCATAGTGGTTTTATTTAAACTAGCCATATATTCAACCGAGGAATATTTATTTGCAATCTCCATGGATAGAAGACTTCAATCATATTATATATATTATTAACATAATATATATTATGGATATAATATTTCAGATTGTTGAATCCCGAATCACCTAGCCATTCGTAATATAAGGTATACATACTTGAAATATTGTGAGCAATTCTATAGGCGGGGAATTTAAAAGTTTACCAATAGCCTACATCAAACGCATTTGCATGTATGATTTTCATAACATAATCACTTGCAGCAAAAATTCCTATTCGAAGGGTTGATTTACCAATTATGTTTAATGATTTGCATCCACAAGGAAATATAACAATGGCATACATGATCCATTCAAATTGTAAATCACCTTTTACTTGTTAACACTCTTAATTCAAGGTGCTGTAGAGAATGCCGCGACTAGGTTATTGTTGAATGTTGATCCGGATGTAAACAGGAACCCAAAAAATTACAGAGATAACCATAAACACAGAGATGCAGTGGAAATAATACTTCATTTCATTAATGTAAAATACTGAAATATGCTTACAAACATAAATGGAAATAAACTAGCTAGGGTGATGGTAGCTTATCTCTGAGAAGAGATGTGGCAGCTGCATGCCTCTAAACTACCTTACAATGAGGCTCAAGGGCCTTTTTATTATTGAACAATAAGAGAAAACCCTAAACAACCAAAACCCTAAGCCGAGGAGATGTAACACCAAGAGTTTATGGGCCTCGTTGGGGTGAGTTGGACAACCAACTTCCCAGGGTCGTGACTTGGTCATATTATATTTGTTTGAAATGCATGATAACCCATTGGAAAGATCTCTCCAATGAATACGACAGAAAAGACACTTTTAGATAGAAAATCGTTGGAGGTAGATTTCCAAAAAAGTGTCATTTAGGGACTCAAAATGGCTTCAGAAGTTTAGGACCCAAAAAACTGCTAAAAATAGTAAATTGTGCTACAATTAAGGAAAATGAAAAATTGAAAGAAGCAATGGTGGGGGTCCAAGTGGAATTGGCGGGTGGCCACCAATATCCACCTGGATCAAATGCAGTTTTAGATGACTTCTTCAACCAAGAAACGTTACCTAGTCGAGCTTTCTAAACAAAAATGTTAAGCCTATTCAGCTACTTACGTCATGTTGTAACCTTGAGGCTACTCCTTGTTTTGTTCTCTTAGGATTTCAATTTAGGTTCATGCTCGATCACACAAGATGATAACTTATATACTTTAGAGGTTATATATAATCTCTTGTATGTTCTTTAAATTAAAGAGAGATAATAACTATCTTCATATCATAGCTATAGAATTGTATCGATAACACATATTGACCTTGTTTGTGATAACATTTTTTTGCTTCCACATGCACAATTATACTTCCTCATCAATTGTTGTCTCTGATTCTCTCTTGTGCACCAAAATTTTCTAACACTTTAGAAGGATATAAAAAAATATCGAATACTACAAACTTAAGGTGAAAACACTTTTCTGATTATATGTAAATGTGGCCATTCAAATTTTGAGATAAATGATAAATATCCCATACCTCAGGCCCTTACTTGTTGAATTTATTCATACATACTTCACAATTATGACATATTTCATTAATGATATTATCTAAATAGATAATTAGATCATCAAGGCAAAGTTGTAATACTTACTTACAACTATAGAAAAGAAATCCACTATCTATTTTGTTACAATGTATTCTTTTCAAACTAAAAAATTAGCAATTATAAGAACAAAATTTTCATTGGAATATATAAATATTTCTTGGGAAAAGACTCAGTATAGGCATGTAAACTGATTCTACCCTTCTTTCTTCAATATCTAGTGATCTGAATCAAGGTTTCAGATTACTTCTATTTTTAAGTGATCCCTTTGTGCAATTGGAAACATGAATAGTTACATGTTTGTCAAGGGATATAGGATATTTCACTCTTCATTAAATTATCAAACTTTAGCTATTTTCAAAATCCATAAATCATTTTTAGATTTAGTTTCAACCTTTATGGATTCTAATGCCTTAGGGCACTACTCTAGAACTCATTGGAATATTTTTCTTATAACAATTTTATGGACGGACCCTTCAATGAAACCTCTTATTTGTTTAGGACCTAGTTTAGGACCTACAACTCATTCATACCTTACAGATGTGGGTTGGCCCATAGGCCGCAGTATTTGAACTTAGAGCTCTGATACCATTTGTCACATACCTTGACACAATATTAACAACCACCTAGTATGCTCTTAACTTCGATTAAATTTATATTCAATATCGCCACATGAATAAGTATTCAATCCTCTTATAACCAAGGGTATCACATGGAATTATACTCATATGCTTAAAGATTCAATAAAATAAAGAGTAAGGAGCCACCACACAGAACATCCTATGCAATTGAATCCAACTAGAGTTTCTGAGAGAATGTCACTTGGAAAATCAAGAACCACCATCCAACCTAGAACTGACTACCTTCAGTTCAACCCTGAGCCAAGAGTTCTTGCCCATAGATAAACTTCCTCTTGTTGATCTCTTCAATGGGTATTTAATTCCCTCTTTCATGATATGGTTTCCTTTAGCAACGTCCCGCTTTTATGTATCTTTTTATCCATTTACCTAGTATTTTCCCATAAAATCTTTCCTTTCTCTCCTGCAAGGATTTTAGGTCTTTTCCCATAAAATCTTTCATTTCTCTCTTGCAAAGCTTTTATGTTTTTCTTAAACTTAGCATCTTTCTCCAGCTACGCAACTTAATCGATATTCATCTCCCATTCCATTAAACTTATCTAGAATTTAATCTAGAAGTTTTATCATCAAACAATTATCCATTCCCATTCACCAATGGGATTTAATTTGGAAAGAATCTCATCTATTCATGTCTCGTTTTACAAGCGATTAATGTTGGCATTATGATGCATGTGTTGTACTTGATGGCAACCAACTCGTAGAAGATCAACTCACTTATATATATCTAGATGAATCTACGGAAGAGATATCAGATGTGACAAGGAATCAGATGACAATTCTCAGTATGACAAGTCCAAAGGGGGAGATTGTTGGCATTATGAGACAAGTGTTGTCCTTGATGGCAAATCACACAAACGATAAATTATAGTGCAGCAAATTTATTTGATAAATTATAGTGCAACAAAGTTTCCTTCATGTAGAGAAAAGTTCACACACTTTTATGCAGAGAAAAGTGTATTTCATATAGAGAAAAGTTCACGCACTTTTATGCAGAGAAAATTTCACGCACTTTCATGCAGAGAAAAGTTCCTTTCATGAATAGAAAAGTTCACGCACTTTCATGCAAAAAAGAAGTTCCTTTCATGCAGAGAAATGTTCACACACTTTCATGGTTGGTTCATGGTATTAGTCCGACAGTTTTTGTTCCTATGGTTTTGGTCTGTGGTATTGCATCCATAAGTGTTGATCCCAACTATTGGGTTGATGGTATTGTGTTACTATGGTTTTGGACCATGGTATTGAGAAAGGCGTAAGGCTATAAAGGAGGAAGGAGATCATTTGGCAAGGCATCTTCTGAATATTGAATATCTGATAAAATGCTAGATCTGGAATACGGTGATTGGGTTATGGTGCAGATCTGGATCTGAGCTAAAGAGGGATCTCACCGGTTGATGGAGAACAAGATCTAAGGATAGAGCGGGATCAAATGGTTTGAAATGAAATATCTCTATATAGTTGATTATGCTTATTCTAGATCTGTATACTGACGCTTGTAATGATCTGAACTCGGTATAACTTAAGTTTGAAATTGTTGCAAGTCATGATTAAATATTTATAGATCTGCACGTGGGTTGGCTTTGGTGAAAGCACGTATGTACGCAGGTTTGGTTCATTGTAGTAGCGTATACCATTTGAGCTATGATGTTTAAAGTTACAGGTGGTTCTGGTTGTTGATGTGTTCTGATGACAGTTTAAAGGTGTCAGTATTCTGCATATCCTGTTTGGTTGATTGTGTTTAGCTTCAGTATTGATGGATGAGAACTAATATTGGATCAGGATCATAATGACTCATATTTATGTGATCTGATGGACTAGATCTGGGTGCTAACACACATATTATCCGTGTATATGTAATGATCTGGGTATGTCTGAAGTCAGTAAGTGCAGCGAAGTTATGAATAAGTAATTAATGACATATACGCTAGTTCACTTTGGTGAAGTTGCGTATACACACTGGTTCTGCACTTCCAAGTAGCATATGCACTCTGATGCAGGATTTTGATGATACAGTTGGTTCTGATTGTTATTGCAGAGTTCTGTGTCTACTCTGTGTTCTGGTGACTGTGTTGTTGACAGGGTTTCAGTGTTTCAGTGATTCAGAAATTGATGATGCTAGTATTGATTGTTTTGAGCTTCAATGATATTTATGGGTCCAGTATGAAAATTTGATGAAACGTGGCCTTCAGATTATAGTGTTGTCCTTCAGGAGTATCCATTCTGAAATTGTATGAAATGTGGTCCCTCGAGGATGAAAGGAGATTGTAGGCAGGCACCTACGTACTAGTACATCAGCTAGTACAAGAGCTAAGGGTGTTGTAGCTCCCATCCAGGAGAGCCTGGAAAACGAGAGAGGGTTGTATCCCTCTGCAGGTTGTAGCCTGCGTACTGGTATAAGGCTGCACCAGTACAAAAGATTGTAAAATGAAGTTTCTTATTAAAGGAAGATAGAGACGACTTGCAGCAGGTGGTTTTCACCCACATTGGGTTTCCAGCTCATATCATGGTGTTCATGTGTGCTTCTTGTGTGTGATGATATGTTCTGTTTTACTGCACCTTCTTACTGCTCAATGAAGTTCTGATGCACTAACTAAAGATCAACATTTAATGGATTAATTGAATCATAAGTATTCTGGATATACGCTAGTTGCATTAGACACAGTTGCGTATACACGCGGGTTCCATTAACTTAAGTAGCGTATATGTATCTAAGTATGGAAATGAAAAAGTTTTATTGATTTGATAATACTAATTCACCCCCCCCCCCCTCTCAGTATTATTTCCAACAATTGGTATCATAGCAGGTCCTTTTGTAGAAGCTTGATCGCTTGAAGGAGATCCGTGGAACAATGGGAAAGAAGCTTAAGAATAAAGCGCCTAAGTAGAAGAAGACATCTCAGAAGAACTATGACAGTGGGAGAATCGATTCGGGATTATGTGGAAGAAGCACTTCAGATTCAGAATCATTCCAGAATGAAGATGAACTATCAGGTAAGAATTTGTTATCCTCTGATGTTCCAACTATCTATCCATTTGGAAAAGATGAAAGTGATAGCGAAACAACTGAATTTGCTTTTATGGGTGAGCAAGAAAGATATCAAATAGAGGCAGAATTTAAAAGGCTTACAGAAAAAATTAGAGATAAACAAGATCTATTGAACAAAAGGGAATGTGTCTTCAAAGAAGAAGCTGCCAAACTAAAAGCTCAACTAGAGGAAGGAAACAAGGTAAGGAAGTTATTCAAGGAAAAATATCAAAAGTTGCAGGATGAAGTAACATCTCTAAGAGATGAAGTCAATGAAAGAAGCACAACAATCAAGAAACTCGGAGATAGATCCAGTTACTATGAAAGTCTTGAAGCCACGATCCGCTCGCTAAAAGAAGATCTCGAAGAATCAAAGAAGCAGAATAAAGAACTACTCCAAGCTCATGAAAATGAAGTTATTGAACTAAGACGTCAGTTGGAAGAAGAAAGAAATGCTGAAGAAAACGTGAAGAAGCAGTATCTTGAAAAGGAAGAGAAACATCAAGTTGAGGTAAATATTCTAAAAGATAAATTAGAAGAAAAGGATAAACTGTTACGATTTCAAGATAGTACTAAAGTCTTGGATGATATTCTTAATAATCAAAGGTCTCCTGCTATCAAAACTGGTCTTGGTTTTCATGAATCTATTGAAGGTGAATCTAGTTCACCAAGTAAGACAAGGGACTCAACTGCAATGCTCAATAAGGAGATGAAAGCAAGATATAGAAGAAGAAGGTTTCAAGACCATCATGCAGAAAGATCATGACATTCAAGGTAATTTAATGGATATTGCTTTGCTTGCAATATGTTTGGTCACATAGCTATTGATTGCTATAGAAGAAATATGAGACATGTAAGATGTTACACATGTAACAAGCTTGGACATATAGTTAAGGAATGCAGGAACAAAGTATGGGCACCATACCAAAAGGAGAAAACATCATCATCACACTTGAAGATGTGGAAGAAGAAAGAAGTATAGTGAGAAAGAGGCGGCACAGCACAACATACAGACATAACAGAATCAGAGGGAGCTGAAAGTGTACAACTTCAGTGTCCTAAATCTCATACGCAAGTTTCATAAAGGGAAGTCGCGTATGTACGCGAGTGAGACACTGCAAATTCGCGTATATGTCAGTCTGAGGAAAAGAAGTGGGGACAAGCTCAGAGAAAGGGTCTGATATGATTCAGTCCATTATTTGCTCTATTGGTTAATAGTTACAGTCTGTTGAGGATGTGTGGAAATGTCTTGATACTTGTAAGATGTTTCGAAGTGTTTTGATCCTAACTTGATGATGATGATGTCTTGATGCTTATTGCTGATCAGATCTAACAGTAAAACAGATGGCACAGGTTGAGGGGGAGCATATGCCTTTAATATTGCATTGTTGGCATTATGGTTAATAGTCCTTGGTGATGAAGATTATATGGCTAAATGATATATCTTGCTATGATGTGGTTATGAGTTGTCCATATGATTCTTGGGGTTACATAGTTGATGTTCAGACCATATTAGTGGATTGATTCTTAGATGGTGCATATATGATGCTTACATGGTGATCTTCATAAGGATAAGGAGAAGTACAAAGCTTGAATACACATCTTCATTACTTGATGATGAGTCACTCATATGTTTTTGTCGTCACATGCATAAAGATCATATAATACAGTTATGATGCAGGATTCCTATAGTTCTTTGTGCTCATGTGAATGAGGATTGTTGATGTTGATGATATAAATAAGTCTTGACAAATGATCTTGAGCTCAAGATACAGAGTGCTGGTTGTTGAAGACATGATGATGGTGAGTTCTTACCTATATGTTGATACTTACATATGTTGATTGATGCAGATATTCCCAAGTGATGATACATGGATGATCTTGTTGATAAGATGGCTATGGTGTTTTACACATATGATATAATGTGAATGATTTTATGATGATGAGTTGATATCTATATGCAAACATACCCTGTCATAGGACATTTATAGGTTGCTGATCTGGAATTGGTTGTACGCGAGTTTCACAAGGAGTATCCGCGTATATACACTTGTTTTTGTGGATACAGTCGCGTATATGTTAATATGGAGGTTTGATGAATATCAGTTGGACAGGCTCTGGTTGAAGTTTGTCTGATTTGGGTCTGACAGAGACCTTCTGGCACAGGCTCAGGGGGAGCAGATAAACTTCTAATGATGCATTGTTGGCATTATATTAGAAGCTTTTGGTGCTAGTTCACAGCTATTGTTGGTTTCAGGTGGAACAAATGCAGAGGGAGAACAAAAGGAAATCTTGGTTGCTGATCTGAATGGTGATTGACAGATGCTGCTGCTATCAATTATTGGTGACTTTCATAAGCCTTGTTCTAGATATTTTGTCTCTATGTCATGTATCTCTTTTGTGGTATCTATTTTATGGTGTCAAGGTCATGTAACGGCCTATTTTGGTTTCCCCACTATGCCTGGGATGAAAATGTAATGTATTTGGTTGTCATATTTATGATGTATCCCCACTTGGTTGGATGGATGATCCCCACTTAGTTGGGCGATGGATGTATGTATTGAGTCTTTTGGTGATAGGAAGGTCTTTTATGATGTATAAGTCTTGGTTCTTCTTGAAGAACATCTTTTGCAGATCTTGCCTATAGTCAGGGGGAGCATGAACAGCACAATTCAGCAAGAGCAGAGCTTTCAGCATGTAGCATGGACAGATTGGTACACCTTGGCATATACAAAGGGGGAGCTCATTCAGAGATTTCAGCAGGTACTCAGGGGGAGTATGAACAACGGAATGCTTTTCTAGGAAAGAGAATATCTTGGTTCGCCCTTTGCCCTTGATGTCAAAGGGGGAGAGTGATTTGGTATTGTTGCCATCAAGTCCAAAGGGGGAGATTGTTGGCATTATGATGCATGTGTTGTACTTGATGGCAACCAACTCATAGAAGATCAACTCACTTATATATATCTAGATGAATCTAGGGAAGAGATATCAGATGTGACAAGGAATCAGATGACAATTCTCAGTATGACAAGTCCAAACGGGGAGATTGTTGGCATTATGAGACAAGTGTTGTCCTTGATGGCAAATCACACAAACGATAAATTATAGTGCAGCAAATTTATTTGATAAATTATAGTGCAGCTAAGTTTCCTTCATGTAGAGAAAAGTTCACGCACTTTTATGCAGAGAAAAGTTTATCTCATATAGAGAAAAGTTTACGCACTTTTATGCAGAGAAAAATTTATTTCATGTAGAAAAATGTTCACGCACTTTTATGCAGAGAAAAGTTTATTTCATGTAGAGAAAAGTTCACGCACTTTCATGCGGAGAAAATTTCCTTTCATGAAGAGAAAATTTCATGCACTTTCATGCAGAAAAGAAGTTCCTTTTCATGCAGAGAAAAGTTCACGCACTTTCATGGTTGGTTCATGGTATTAGTCCGACAGTTTTTGATCCTATGGTTTTGGTCCGTGGTATTGCATCCATAAGTGTTGATCCCAAGTATTGGGTCGATGGTATTGTGTTACTATGGTTTTGGACCATGGTATTGAGAAAGGCCTAAGGCTATAAAAGAGGAAGGAGATCATTTGGCAAGGCATCTTCTGAATTACTGAATATCAGATAAAATGCTAGATCTGGAATACAGTGATTAGGTTATGGTGCAGATCTGGATCTGAGCTAAAGAGGGATCTCACCGGTTGATGGAGAACAAGATCTAAGGATAGATCGGGATCAAATGTTTTGAAATGAACTATCTCTATATAGTTGATTATGATTATTCTAGATCTGTATACTGACGCTTGTAATGATCTGAACTCGGTATAACTTAAGTTTGAAATTGTTGTAAGTCATGATTAAATATTTATAGATCTGTACACGGGTTGGCTTTTGTGAAAGCGCGTATGTACGCAGGTTTGGTTCATTGTAGTAGCATATACCACTTGAGCTATGATGTTTAAAGTTACAGGTGGTTCTGGTTGTTGATGTGTTCTGATGACAGTTTAAAGGTGTCAATATTCTGCATATCCTGTTTGGTTGATTGTGTTTAGCTTCAGTATTGATGGATGAGAACTAATATTGGATCAAGATCATAATGACTCATATTTATGTGATCTGATGGACTAAATGTGGGTGCTAACACACATATTATCTATGTATATGTAATGATCTGGGTATCTCTGAAGTCAGTAAGTGCAACGAAGTTATGAATAAGTAATTAATGACATATACGATAGTTCACTTTGGTGAAGTTGCGTATACATGCTGGTTCTACACTTCCAAGTAGCGTATGCACTCTGATACAGGATTTTGATGATACAGTTGGTTCTGATTTTTATTGCAGAGTTCTGTGTCTACTCTGTGTTCTAGTGACTGTGTTGTTGACAGTGTTTCAGTGTTTCAGTGATTCAGAAATTGATGATGCTTGTATTGATTGTTTTGAGCTTCAATGATATTTATGGGTCCAGTATGAAAATTTGATGAAACATGGCCTTCAGATTATAGTGTTGTGCTTCAGGAGTATCCAGTCTGAAAATGTATGAAATGTGGTCCCTGGAGGATGAAAGGAGATTGTAGGCAGGCACCTACGTACTAGTACATCAGCTAGTACAAGAGCTAAGGGGGTTGTAGCTCCCATCCAGGAGAGTCTGGAAAACAAGAGAGGGTTGTAGCCCTCTGCAGGTTGTAGCCTGCGTACTGGTATAAGACTGCACCAGTACAAAAGATTGTAAAATGAAGTTTCTTATTAAAGGAAGATAGAGACGACTTGCAGCAGGTGGTTTTCACCCACATTTGGTTTCCACCTCATATCATGGTGTCCATGTGTGCTTCTTGTGTGTGATGATCTGTTCTGTTTTACTGCACCTGCTTACTGCTCAATGAAGTTCTGATGTACTAACTAAAGATCAACATTTAATGGATTAATTGAATCATAAGTATTCTGGATATACGCTAGTTGCATTAGACACAGTTGCGTATACACGCGGGTTGCATTAACTGAAGTAGCGTATATGTATCTAAGTATGGAAATGAAAAAGTTTTATTGATTTGACAATACTGATTCCCCCCCCCCCTCTCAGTATTATTTCCAACAATTAATTTATCTTTATCTATTTAATAATAAAGTATTTACTTTCATTGTTACACCTGAGACCTAGTTATTCTGTTACAACTCAGTCTTACCTTAGGTCTAGCATGATAGCAACACGATGTTACATACAACAAATGTGTGTTACAAAGGACTATAAACCACCATCTACAATTAAATCAATGCACCTAGTGCAAGCAATCAAATAGGATTATAAATAACCATATACACTAAAATCAATGCATCTAGTGTTGCAACCAATCAAATAGAATTAGAAAACATCTACATTGAAATCAATGCATCTAGTGAAAACAATCAAATAGGATTAGAAATCAACTTCTACACTTAAATTAATGAATCTAATGCAAGCAATCAAGTATCATTAGAAATCAACATTTACACTAAAATCAATGCATCTAGTCGAAGCAATCAAATACGATTATAAATGACCATGTATGCTAAACCCAATGCGTCTAGTGCAAACAATTTTCTTCCCTCTCCACCCCCTCCATCTATATCTATATCTTCCTCCATCTCTCCTTCTTTGTCTCTCTATCTAACCCCAAAACATGCATACACTATCTCCATCTCCCCCTTGTCACTCACTCTCTCTCTCTCTAGTTCTCTCCCTCTCTCCATGTCTTTATTCTTCCCTCCTTCTCTCCCCTTACAACTCCATCTATTGACCCCTCCCTCTCTCCTCCTCTCTCTCATCCTTGCTCTCTCTCTCTCTCTCCAACCTTGTAACTTTATCCCTCACTCTCTCCTTCTTTCTCTCCTCCTCTATCCCCCTCCATCTTTGTGTATCCCTCTCTTTCTTTATTCCTCCTCTCCCCTCTAATTTAGTTTATCTCCTTTAGTCCAAGAAATCAAATAGGATTAGAAATCACCATCTACACTGAAATCAATGCATCTAGTGTAAGAAATTGTATTCCCCCTCTCCCCCCTCCATCTATATTTATATCTCCCTCCATATCTCCCGTGTCTCTCTACCTCACCCCCACAAACACACATGATCTCTATCCATATTTATCTATCTATCCCTCACTCTATCTCTCTGTTCTTCCCTCTCTTCACCTTCCATCTATATTTCTGTAACAACCGTAGTAAAATTCCATGTAAAAATATATAAGGCCATGGTGATGGGACACATATTCCAAGATAAATGGTGAGGGAAACATCGTAGTTTGTGTTGATTCGGTTTATTATGGATAAGGAAATTGGAAAAGGAAACGGCTAAGGTTTTGGAAAGGAAGAAAGGCATTTTTGGCACAATTATTTATGAAAATAAAGGAAATTAGGAAAAAATTAATTGAAAGGTAACAAGTTGCATGTGAGGAGGAAATTGAAGGAAAATAATGGAAAATGAAGAAAATAAAGACCTCATTAACAAAAAGGATTCTAAAGATCAGTGGGCAAGACATGATCAGTTCAGTTTTGGAGCTCTCTCATTATTCTCTCTGTCTCTCTCTCTCTCATACTCTTGGAGACTTAGAGTTTTCTTGGAGCACTCTTGGTGGGTGTGGCACACTTGGATTCTTGGAGCAAGAATGCAAAGGAATATGAGGAACACACAAGAAGGCATCGGGATCAGCAACTACATCAGACTTGCTTGCAGGTACCGAGTTACATGTATGTTTTCCTCACTATTTTTGGCATGCATGGCACATGCATGTGGTTTCTTGGTTATGATATGTAATTGGCATGAAGGATGTTTGAGATTGACAATGGATTGCCTAGCCTTGCTATTTCATGGATAGCCATGGTCATTGTGGGTTTACTTGCATTGTTTGTTTTTCATTAGTTCTCATGTTCCTTAGCTAGGGTTGAGTTACTAGTCCTAAAGCCTTGGTTGGTCAAACGCTCTGAAGCTTTGTATCATATTGGGTTGAGTTACTAGTCCTAGAGACTTACTTGGAAAAATGATCTCGAGCCCAATAAAAGATGTGGGTTGAGTTACCAGTCATGTAGCCTTGGTTGGAAAAACACACTAGAGCCCTATAAGACTAGGATAGAGGTTGATCTGATGTTGGTTTTGTGATGTTCTACCATGAGGTGGAATCATTGTTTAATGGGTTGAGGTGGATGGCCTCTAGAAGCCCAAGATGAGTTCTGATTGTTGTGTTCTATGAGATACCACATTCATGCTTGGAATATCATAGGGGGGTGAATAGCTGAAGAGAGATTTGGCTCAACCATTCTACGGTCGGGTGGAACATGGAAGTCCCTTCACGGGTTTGGATTTTGCATCATTAATGGAAAGTTATTTCTGCTGGTATTTCAATGAGTATTATGGTGGATTATATGTGGTGTCTATGGATGTGATTTCATTGATATTTATGTCCCTATTATGCTAGTTATGTATGTATATTATGACAACAATTATGTTTGTCCCTCATCATGTTATTAATTGTTATTGAATGATCAATGTATATATGACCTAATGGTTCAAATGAAAACTAATGTAATAAGGAGACAATTCTGCATAGTGAATCTGAAATAAGTATGAGGCCACTATGCGCAGATCTGTTATTTACACCTGTAGGTTGCATATTTACTAAGTGTTTGAAAAAAAAATTGTCATGGTTAGGCTTGGTTAGGTCAAGCCCTTGATAAAGTTTTGTGTTAGAGGCTTTTCCTTGGTGTCATTTATTGTATTGGAAACTCTCATCAACTTCTGGGCATTGGTTTGACTAGCCCTGAACAAGTGGGTTAAATTTCATAGTCTCTAACACAGAACTGACTGATAGAGACTGTAGTCTCTCCCTAGCAGACACTTTGGGAGTGACCATAGGTTTACAATCACATGCATGACTTTTCATGGGAGAAAATCTGGGTTTCATTCATGTAAATACTAGGTTAACTCAAGGGTTGGGCACCTGGACTTTTGGATTAGCTCCTAGGGGTCATAAAGCACCTGAGGGAGGTCTATGTGTTGTGTTTCCATCGATTCCATTTGCTTAAGGTTACCTAGGAGGTTGAATCATATCATAGTAGCCTCTCATCATATTTTTACCTCGGCTGACCAGTTGCTTGGGTAGATGTGGGAGGAGGGTGTTACAATCTCTATCTCCCTTTGTATCTCCTTTTTATTTCTATATCAACCCCAAAACATGCACACTCTTTGCCCATATCTATATATCTCTCCCTCCCTCTTCCTCTCCCTCACTCTCTCTCCAGCTCCCTTATCACTCCCTCCACCTTTCTCTCTTTGTTTCTTTCTTATTACCTCTCTCTCTCTCTCTCTCTCTCTCTATATATATATATATATATATATATATATATATATATATATATATATATATATATATATATTCGCCCTCCAACTTTATCACTATCTCCCTCCCTCTCCCCTTCTCTGCCCCCTTCCCCCTCCTCTCCATCTCTCCTTCTTTGTCTCTCTATCTCATCCCCAAGCATAAACACTATATCATCTCTTCCTTGCACTTCCTCTCTCTCTCCACTTTTCTTTGTCTATGTCTTTCTTGTTCCCTCCCTTTCTCTGCTTCCAACTCCATCTCTCTATCCCTCCCTCTCTCCTCCCTTCTCTGACTCCCTTGATCTCTCCACCACTATCACCCTACGTCTTTGTTATTCCCTCTCACATATATCTAGAGTTAATATATATGATGATATATTAATATATATTATAATATAAAAAAAATTAAAATTATATTAAATATAATATTGTATTAATTAAAAGCTATTAAGTTGAATAATATAAATATTATAATTATTAATGTTAATATTAGATTTAATGATATTTTTACATGGCATGATCACAAAATTTATAACAAAACTATATCAAATGAATATTTTTAATAGTAAAACTTTGACGCGGAAATATTTATGTATAGAGATTTTAATATATCTATAGGATATGGTTTTCCTTTTAAATATTCATTTTCCAAATAATTAATTAAAATAAATATTAAAATATTTTAGAGCAAGATTTTGGATTCTTTGTGTCGAATTAATATTTTTACTTTGATTCAAGAAATGGTTACCTAATTTGGAATTTTAATGTGGTAACTTTTTTTGTTGAAGGTAAACTTATGATCCATTAAAATTCAACTTATATGATAAAAGAACTATTGAACCCATGAGATAATTGTATTGTGCTTTTTTTATCTAAACATATCAGATAATTATATTGTAGTTTATTTATCTATATGGTTTTTTATTTTTGTTTCCAGCACATTAATTTTTTTATTACTTATTGAAGAGAAAAACATAAACATTATTTGGATTTCTAACTTTTTATTTTTATGTTGGACAACATTAGTTAAAATTCAACTTTGAGCACAGACATACTTACACATCAGTGTCATACTAGACTATAGAATGCACCTCTCGGCACAACCAACCTAGATCCATCTAACTCCTGATCTATCATGCGTTCAGAGATCGAATCCCATACAAACCTTATTTTTAGAATGTAGAATTCAACTATTTTATTGATCTTAAATATAATCTAATCAGATAATAAAAAGATGAAATTGCCCTTGTGGTCACTCAAAAGGTCCCTAGTACTATGTCGATGTTTGTATTTGATGCCATCAAAGATCGTGCTCTAAATATTTTCATCTTATTGAGAAAAAGTTATATGCAAATATTATTTTAGAAATATAATATAAGTACCCATCACTTTGTCTTTGTGTTGTAGGGAAAAATATCTAGCATCAACGGGGGTTAAACCTAAAAAAGAGCCCATTAGACTCTTCCCTGTGTTAAATGGAAAACCCTTGTGAATTGATGGTTCGACAACTTTTCAATGAGATTTTTGTAATTGAATTTACTTGTAAAGAATCTTACACTTTATAAATCATAGAGAATATTTTAACTAAGTTAACTTTAATCAAATTATCAATAAGAACTAAATCCAATTTAACAAAATAGTCATCTATAACTAGAAAAATAATCCTTTTTATTTTGAATAACAAATTGTACTTTAATGGTAGCTATTTTTACAAAAGTAAGAATTAAGAATTTATAGACATTTAAAATTAGATACTCATAGAAATGTGCAAAATAGAAGTCATAAGTCATTTTTGTCTTCCAAATTTCAACCACCAAATGGCTTCGTAATAGCACATGATGCATAAATAGTTCTTAAGAAACTGACAGTGATAAAAAATTCTTTTCATAAGCAGGTAAACTCTTAAAATTACAAGCGTAAATGAGTTATTGATATAGTCCAGTTGATATTAAAATCCTAATTTCGTAGGAGATAGAAAGATTTTCCTGTCTTTTCTCCCTACTTTTTCGAAAAGTCAAATAAATTTCCTTCGTGAAAGACATAATAACCAACTGGGACATTCTGAATAGATAACCTTTCTTTGGTAACTTTGTTAATACTTTTATTAATCTTTTGGAAAGAGTGATGGATAAAAGACACGAATTTAGCTATATTTGTTAAGTACATATTCATACGTTGTCTTTAAACATGTCCACCTTTTAGGTTGACATTATTTTTATTTTTTTATGTAGACAAAACAACTTGACATTGGGAGTAAATGCTTTACATTAATCCAAATTAACTAAGATGACAAGGATCAACCACATCTTCCACAAAATTCCTAATTTTTAGACATGCATCTTATTCCTCCTCTAAGTTCTGGTCTTTTGTATCTACCTCATTCTACTATATAAGCCATCATTCCATGCGTACCGGTCGTTGTTGACTTAGAGTGGAGATATAAGGATGGTTTTGTCTTAGGAAAATTTTAAGGAGGCTATTCCAATACTGAAAGAGAGAAATTTTGGAAAAAATTTATTCTTTCTTAAAATAACAACCATAAATGGTTAGATAAATCTTTTAAAAAAAAATTAAAATTTTATGGATTTTATAGTTTTTAAAAATATTCAGTGATTGTTGAAGTAATTTTCTTGAATATAATTTATACAAATCAATTTTACCAATAAAGGAAATGGAGAGAACTTTTTCATTAGGTAGGGAAAAGTGGCCTTACCATAAACTTCAAATCACAATGTTACATTTTTAGGATGACCCTTTCTATGTATTAATATATCTTATTATTAAGGCAGTGAGTTAGGATGTGATATGATTACATTCCTTTATGTATTATTTATTTACTCATCATAGGGAACGTGTGATCATTTTTATTTGCTTTAAGGACAACAAACCTAATATTTTAACATTTAACCACATAGATGACAATAAAATATATCATAATTGAAGAACACCTCAACGGAGAGTAAGAGGCGCTAGAGCTCCAAAAGACGGAAAGGTGAAGGGGTAGAACTATGACATGGTTCATAAGTGTAGTAACTAAAAAAAATCATAAAGTCACTTCATCAATATAATCCAAACTAATGAAGGGATATATAAACTACATTCCAAAGTAAGGGTGTGTTAGTTCATTATGCACCACTTACCTAAGACAATAAATGCATATATAACTTGGATTTCCCATCACTTGGAGAGACATGCCTAAGACCATTCAAACCATCATTTCCTAGATTACCTTTCTATTTTTACCTTATTTTTGTTGATTCTATGTTGGAGCATGGTAAAACTTCTTGGGTTACAATATCAAGCAACCATTAACCTTGTGTCTTAATTCATTCAATAACCTTATGATCTGAGTCAACATTAAATGTTATGAACTAGAAAATTATTGTGAATTTCATGGTGGAATTACATGAACAATTCTCCTTGTTCACCTCAATGCATACGAGGCTAGGAGCAGGGAAAATTTTAGGAGCTAATATTCGCAGGTGGGCTAATTTTCTATACTTTTTCCAAAAAAAAGATTTGTTAATTTCCATTTTTTTCTAAAAATGATTCGCCCAAATAGTATAGTATGAAATCATTTTACCATAAAAATCGCCAAAAAATTTATATAGAGACTATATAAATTTATTAGAAATTTTAATATTTTTACAAAAATATCTCCAAACATTCTACAAATTGCATATTATGGACTAGTGGGATTCACCAAGGTTTCTAAACTTTAAGATAAATTTCTATCCCTAAAATTTTCCCTATCTAAGAGGGGGGAAA
The DNA here is from genome assembly GCA_031772625.1 of Pinus tabuliformis. Lineage (NCBI taxonomy): Eukaryota > Viridiplantae > Streptophyta > Pinopsida > Pinales > Pinaceae > Pinus > Pinus tabuliformis. The sequence goes on along the minus strand of CM062806.1, from coordinate 749,489,047 downwards.
TTGTTGGGCCAAGTTTCCTACTGAATTATATGGCCAAATTCTCCTTACTCATCTCAAGTGAGTCTAGATCTACGAGGAGGATTTGGTTGGGATACCAAACAAATTGTATGGTTAATTCTCCTTACCAATCTTGGGTGAGTCTAGAACTTGGATGGTGAATTGGTTGAACAATAATACTAATGTAAGGCCTCATACTTGACTAGTACAAACCATGTGTCCATAATTGTCATGAGGAGAGCCTTTTTCACTTATGGAGTTATGGGCCCATCTTTGGGTGACATGTTACTGATATATGATAAGCATCATGGTGTATGGTTGGGGGGCGATTTTTGGGGTTTATAACTTGTTGGTGAAAACTTAGAGGAGGTAAGTGTTCCAACTTTGTGGTTGAATCAATAATGGGTGCATAGATTCATGTTTTAATATATGAATATATTATTTTAGTAAGTATGATCAATGGTATATATATTTTAGAAAATATATGTTGCTAATAATTTGTGGGGGGCAGGTGGTGTGGGGGGGGAGGGGGGGGGGGGTTAGATTTCAATGGTCTACCCTAGCATACTAAAAAGTTGTATTCCTTTGCTTGATTTTTCCAATGAGAAATTTTGCACCCAAATAGATATTGTATGCAACATGTGCTCCCTAGAGATGTTTATGTACCAACCAACCACATCAAGGTCCATAAGCCATTTGGAATTTCATCTTCTAGGGCTAGAGTTTTGGACCTCTAGAACTTTTTATTTATGTTACACTACCATCCTTTCATCCTCTTTTGATATATTTTATAAATGTGTGTAGTTCCAATATCCCTCTGTCTTTTGAGATAACTACGACCTGTCTATCTAGTTCATGTCCTGTAGTACCATATTGTTTCATTTATGAATAAAATTTGGGCTTTCTCCATATCAATATGATATTTGTTATATTTATCTATATGTTTTATCCATTTCCTCTATTTCCTTTAATTTTATTCTTCTTACAACTTGGATCAAAAGAACTATGTCAAGTGGTTATTTATAAGATGATTATATGTGATGAATGAAGATAAAAAATATTTGTTGTATATTTGATTATAGGGATTGACCATAAAGCAATGATGACGAGTAAGGAATATGATTCCATTCGGAATAAGATCTAGAGATAATGACCAACATAATTGAAAGATGGAATGACATATCGAGAGACCATGGAATAGGCCAACAGGGAAACAATGAAAATAATACGTACAAAAATGTAGAAACATAACAATGGTGGCAAAATATTTTCCAAGAGGAATAATGACATATTAGGTTATGTGTGACTCATGGGATGTGTGTGTCAATTTTATGGGAAAGCATAGGAATGTATATGTACATTAGAAACTATGATGGAAGCATTTAGGGAGAGAAAACTAATTTAATTATCATAGCATATAGTGGAAGTAGGGGACATATTTAATTGTTGAGAGGAGATAATGGATCGTTATTCACCCTAAAATGTGCGAAGGAATAAATATAATAGATAATCATACCTAGGTTAGTCTTCAAGGAGAATTATTATAAACATTGAAGAGGATTCTAGAATTTAGCAAGGAAATTGACAACTAGAAATAATGGAAAGGGGTCCCATTGTGAGTACATTTAAGCTAGTTAGAAGATGCCATAGAATTGAGGATATGAAATGAAAAAAAAATAAAGGGATTCAAACAAATATAAATAACTTAGAAGATAAAAACAATTATGATTAGAAAGAATATTAGCCACTTATAGATGTTAAAAGGTGGCCAAATGGGATCAGAAACATGCGTTTCACTTTATGAATGAATGTAACAAAGGTTTGTGCAAGGCATGTTGGACATGATTTCCTAAGTAAAGGTAGTTGTCAATACAATATATTAGTTTAAATTATAAAATTTATAAGGGGGAATTGGTTTTAAAATATTCATAACATGAAACTATAGAACATATGTGTAGAGTGATAATGTACTAGTACCCTAGACACAGAGGAAATCAAGTAAAATATATAAAATAAATAAACAAACATGGAATTGAATACGCACCAAAAGGCATATTGGAAATGATGATGAATAGATACAATAAACATAGGATACACATACATTAACATGCATGATTAAAGTGAATTCTTGGGGCCTCTAGATGTGCATATGTAAATGTGGAAATGTGTTTTCATGGGTATGACATGCTTTTAGACTAGGAGTAGTTTTATGTTTTGATAATTGAATTTGATATGGATTATGTATCAAGGAAAATTATATTTCCATTGTTCCTGTGGTGGAGCTAATGATCCCATTTGTGCAACGTTTCCATTGGTCAAAGTTCACTCTCAGTTGTGTGCTAAGAGAATGCTCGAGTTCAAAATCTCTGGATCAAGGTTTACAGGTTCATGCCCACATTATTAAAATGGGATTTTGTGTAGACGTGTTTGTCGGTACTTCTGTTGTGGAGATGTATGCCAACATTGATTGCATAGAAGGATTTTGCAGGGTATTTGACTAAATGTTTGAGCTGAATGTTATCACATGGAGTATTATGATCTCAGGGGATACTCAAAATGGGAAAATCGAGAAGGCACTGAAGGTTTATAATTAAATTCTTGAGTTGGGAATTGTGAAAAATCATTCATTTTGGTTAGAGCTCTAATAGCATGGGAAACCTAGGAATTATTGGACTTCGCTCACAAATTCACAGGAATGTTGTAAAAATTCGGATATTCTCATATGTCGTTGTGGCTAATTCTCTTGTTGACATTTATCTCAAGTTTGGGTGTATAGAGTCAACCGCTAGTGTTCAATAGAATTCTTGAGAGGCATATATATTCTTGGAATTTAGTGACAGTCAAATGTGTGTAGAGTGGGAATAGTGATGAGGTTGTACAACTATTTCAACAAATGCAATTGGAGGGGATCAAACTAGACTAATTCACTTTTCAAGTTTTCTTACAGCATGTGTTGCTCCAGTAGCTCTTAAACTGGGCATGGCAACGCAATGAAAAATCACAAAGTTTGGGTTTGAGTCTGACATATTTTTATGAAGTGCACCTGTTGACATGTGTGGAATGTTGCACCATTTTCGCCAAATCTTTGAGGAAATGCCTATATGAAATGTACAATGGACTGCAATGATTGTTATATATGCTCAATGTGAGCATGCCAAGAAGGTTTTGAAACTCTCTTGTGAAATGTTTGGGATGGGAATTGGTGCAAAAGAGTATGCGTTCGCAAGTATACTTCTTGCCTATTCCATCCTAACAACCCTGAAACATGGTAATATGGTTCATGTTTATATTATGAGGAAAAAATTTGACGTAAGTCTCCATGCAAAATGGCCTTATTGACATGTATGGAAAATGCAATAGTATAGTTGATAAATTTCATGTGTTTTAATAGAATGTTTGCTCAATATGTTGTTTCATGGAATGAAATAAGAGTGGGATGCACGCGCAATGGTCATGGAAAGGAGGACCTGAAAGTATTTGGTTAGATGCATCTTGTGGGTATAAATTTTGGACGTTGCAGAGTGTTAATAGGTGTTCTGCTTGGGGATTTATGTAATATGAAATTTCTTGATTTTCTATCCTATTTACACTTCTTTTTAATCAATCTCTTCAGTCCTATAAGTTGTTTTTCATATTTTCCTTAAAACTTCTTTATGTTAAGGCTTTTGGGAATAGTTAGGATTTAGAAAAAATTCCATAATGTGACTTTTTGACATGTATTGTTCAAGTATGTTATGGCATGCTTCCTTCTGGGTTTCGGGTTTGAGATAATTCTGAAGTTGGGTTCCAGAAATATTCCCAAACTTGGAGTAGGTGGTTATTTTTTAGGCTCTTACTATTGTTGACTGATTATTAGTTGCATATTGTTACTCTTATCATTTTGAGTTATGCTGGGATGTGCATTGTGATGCATGCCTACAATGTTCTTTTTATAAGTAGGACTTGCCACACTTAATTTCATGGTTCATAGTATCAATATTTGAAGTGTTGAAGACATTGCTTTAAGTTATAAACATTTGAATCATTGCTGACATTATCTCTTTTGAAAGGAAAGGAAAAATAACAGAATTTATCTCTTTGGTTATTTGGTGGGGGGGTTATGCTAATTGCTAGGACCAAGTTATTTTGTTACTTATATCTTGCCAAAACTTGTCTACAATATAATGATTTCATATACATCAAAGATGATATATTTTTTTTTACATTTCATTTCCTTTCCATCATCTTTGTTTTATTATTCCTATTTGCAGCATATATATATCATTGTTGAACTGACAAATTACAATATTTCTTAGGTCTTTATTTCGGGTTCTTTAAATCTTAATGCCAACAATTATGTCTGCATCTTGCATGCAATATATCGTTTTGACACATACCTTGTATCTCGATGATAATAGGGAAAGGCAACAACATGCAGGGTCTATGACAATAGAACTGAAGCATAATTTAAAAGGGTATCCTGCTAAAGCTGAAGGTATGTTTTACTAGGAAAAAATAACATTAACCTTGGTAATGGTAAAACTAATAAATTCCTCCTGCTCTATGATAGATAGCAAGTTATATTTTGGGATTTTGATCAGAGTGTCAAAGGCATTGTATCCATCATGTGATCATATGCACAGTCTATATTTATGAATATAGGTATGTTTAGTGAAGCCTATGATGTGTGTCAAATGTTCTTGCTGGAATTGGCAATTCTTCTGTTGAAAAGCACAGTAATTCAAATCATGCTTCCTTCAAAGTATAGACTATCAAGGTGTCTGACCATATGGATCTTGCACAATTGGGGAATACTAAAACAGATTGTACTGACAATTATTTGAAGTGGTGCTCAACTAGGGAAGAGCTAGATGAATTAATCGAAAGATATATTGCTGGTTCAAATTTAGTAGGAGATCAAGAAGAACATTGTAACAAGGATGGTGTATCAATAGAGGCTAGTATGAAGTAAGAAAACACTCATGCTTAGATTATAATTCAGTTTGTTGGAGATTTTGTAGCTTCCTAGTACATCATCATCAATTATTATTGTTATATATTTTAATGTAAATGTAAGTCTTTGGTATTTTCTCCCACTAATTCGTGAATAATAAGAGATTGCTTCAGAGACACTGAAATTTCTATCACCAAAATGCAGATGTGGCGAGGAGTCACCCAAGTGCTATGTGCATCCCTACATACATACGATATTATTGAAACTTTAAAATGGTTTGGTCCTTTCAAAAGGAGGCCAAAGAACGTACTATACCAGTAGAGTCTACATTTCTTTCTCCTGCAATTTCATTTTTTTAAATATCATGTTTTACATGTTTTCTTACTGATTTTTTCTATCTCGGCTTTTTTGGAGCAGAACAACCAAGAGATAGAGTAACCGAAGAACATAGCATTTTTGGAATACCAAATGCCAAGTAAGAAACTGTTTCTTCTTCTATCTTGTCGAATACTAAGATGATCTTAAAATATTCTCAATGGAAGCATCTTTCTGAGGCAGGGAATACATAAGTTTTAGATATGGCACTAGAAGATGAATTAGAAGGAGAAATTATATTCTTGTAAAACAACCTACTTGAAAATGTAAGGGAAAATCACTCTCATTCTGGTTGGACCCTTCACATCCATTCTTTTCTAGATCAATGAATATCTTGATTTAATATTTCTTTTCCTGTTTGTTTTGATAACAATATTTCCATGAATATCTTTGTAGAGAATTTAATTCTTAGGGTGATAATGAATTTTCCTGAAGAGAAACAGGAATTGTGGAAGAAAATATGTGATACATTGTTAGTGAATCTTTACCTCAATCTAGCAAGAGAAGCTAAGAATAAAGGTAGGAAAGAGAGGAGGCATAAGGAGGCACATACTATCTTGGTTGTAGCCACAACAGCAACTCCATCTTCTCCTGGGATTAGCTCATCCAAGAAGGATGGAATTAGAGATGCAATTGAGCAACACACTCTGTGTCAAGTTAGATTTCCTAGAAAGTGTTCACACTTGGATGATTGGAATAATGTGAAACCTTCTTTTTATGGAATATTTTCTACATCACAACCAATGAAAGTATCACTGCAGAAACATCTGAAAGGGAACATTACTCCTAGACGCCCAAGCCCTTATTCTCGGACAATTTTCTAGGCTAGAGAGACAATTTGTTAGCCCCTTGTTGCAAAAGTTCCATCAAAAAGGAATTTTGTTTGTTACTAGGTGTCATCTGGCTCACCAAGAGAATAATCTCTTTTGTGATATATTTGTAGATTTCCAGAATGTAATCGCTCAAACAAGATTATTTTTTGCAATTACTGTAGGGTAATCTAGTTATTCCTTTCCCTATTTTATTTTTATCTCTCTATTTACTACAGTATTGTTACAGTGGATCATAGTGGGTATCTCAAAATTTCCATGTCAACATTCTATTGCAAGTAGTAGTTCACCAATATTGCTATGGAATTTTAAGGAATTATTTTGGAGGATGATATTGTCAGCCATGTGAAGCTTTAAACTGGAAATACCAACTCCATGGCATGAGGTGCCCAACTATAGCTAGCCATGGTATGCCTAGTTGTGGTGTGAATTGTGCTCTTTGTGGTGGTTTGGGTGGTCCTTTTAAGAGTAATACTATTGGCCAGTAGGTTCATGTATTTTGCACAAAGGTAAAAATATCTGATTGAATGGTGTTCACTTCAGAAGAATGAAAGAAGTTAATTATGCAAAATCTTATTGTCGATTTTATATTGTGTGTTAATGATTTGGCAAGGAGCAATATATTTTCTCCCTTGAAGTATCTTCATTTCCCTTGTGAACTTGTTGTGGTTGTTGGAGAATACATTCAGGAGGGGTAATATGGAGCTTGTTGAAGGGATGGTATGTTTAAATTGTGACGTTGCTTCACTACCAGTAATGCATATAAGTTTGAGAATGTTGAACTATTTTGTTCTACTTGTTCTATGCATGATTCTTGCATTTGGATTGTGTCTAGTGGGATGTTGTTAGAAACATGTATTAGGATTTCACTAAATGGTTTCGTCATTAACATATTGATGAAGGTGGACCTGTGCAATGTTAAAGTTAATGATTGGTATGTTGTGCAATTCAAGAAATACTTTTTAGAGAACGATATATATTTCCATGTAGTATTTTTCATCAACAAGGTGCCTATTTGAAGATAAGGATTCCGTGTATATGAATTTTTGAAACTTATAATAACACTTGTTGGGTTAGTAGATTGTTCTATCCTTGGTAACTCCTATAGAATCTATATTTTGTTTCTACACTAACTGAAAAAAATATTTTGTGGTTGTAGAGTGCAATTTTGGCCACTGCCAAGGTACTTCTCTATTATGAAACCAGCTCAAGAAAAGATAGAAAAGATAGATCAACGCCTTAGAATTCAGCCTCTTCGAGGGGGCAACCTCCTTTACATTACATAAATGAACAATTCTTGGATGATTCAAATGACAAAACCTCCTTTCTATATATAGGAGTCTAAGGAGTCACAATATAATCCAGCCGACCTAACAATAATAATATAAAGCCACAAAAATAACAATAGAGGGATTCTATGGGGCACAGTAATAACAATATGGGGCAATAGGGGCACAAAAATATTAATAAGGGGTATAACTACAATAGTAATGGGGTAATCACTAGTATTATAGGGACCCAACATGCCCCTCTCCTTCAAAAAAGTGTTGTCCTCAATGCTTGAGTAGTTCTGGATACTTCTGCATAAAATTCTCATCCTCCCATGTGGAATCTTCAGCGGATAAGTTCTTCCACTTGATAAGATACTCTGAAATTGATCGATTTCGTAGCTGTCGAGTTCTTGTTTCTGTGACTGCTTCCGGTTCCAATATAATTTTTCCTTCCTCGTCAAGTTCTGGCAATATTGTTTGAACTGGGAGCTTGTCGCCTATAACCTTCTTTAAACATGAAACATGGAAAACTGGGTGCAATCGAGAAGCTGCAGGAAGCTCCAATTTGTATGCCATAGTACCAATCTTTTGCAACACCTTGTACGGACCATAATACTTTGGTGATAATTTATTATCCTTCTTAGCTTGCTTGAGGGACATTTGCTTATATGGTTGTAGCCGTAGGAATACCCAATCACCTACATCAAAACTTCTTTCACTGCGATGTTGATCTGCCTGTTGTTTCATTCTATTCTGTGCCAACACGAGGTTATCCTTTAAGAGTTGGAGGACTTGTTGTTGATGTTCGATGTGATGTTCCACTGCCTGAACCTTAGAATTTTCTCTTAAATATGATGTGATGGATGGTGGTTGATACCCATAAAGTGCCATAAATGGGGTCATTTTTGTTGTTGTATGGAAGGAAGTGTTATACCACCATTCAGCCAGAGGCAACCATTTGACCCATTGTGTCTGTTTATCAGATACAAAGCAACGAAGATATCCTTCCAAACATTTGTTTACTATCTCAGTTTTCCCATCAGATTGAGGATGATAAGATGAGCTATGAGCTAACTGAGTACCAAGACAAGAAAATAATTCTGTCCAAAAATTTCCAGTGAAAATGGGATCTCTGTCACTTACAATAATCTTTGGGTTTCCATGTAGCTTTTGAATTGTTTCCATAAATGCAGTAGAAACTGTACTGGCTTTAAATGGATGTGATAATGCACAAAAGTGTGCATACTTGGTAAGTCTGTCAACTACCACCATGATGACACTCTTTCCCTCAGACTTGGGTAAACCTGTGATAAAATCCATTGAAACCTCCTCCCAACGTTGGCTTGGAATGGATAAAGGTTGTAATAGACCCGGTGTCTTAATTGTTTCAACTTTATTTTGTTGGCAAACCAAACATTCCGCCACAAACTTTTGAATATCTGATTTAAGGCCATCCCAAAAAAATTCCTTCTTAACCCTGTGGTAAGTTTTTAAAAATCCTGAGTGCCCTCCTAAGGGAGAAGTGTGCAATTCCATAAGAATCTTTTTTTTTAGCTGGGAATTCTTACAGAGGTATAAGCGATCTTTGTACCATAACGAATCATTTTGCCAGCTAAATGTATCAGACGTACTGGAATCTTGTTGTAACTTTCGAATAAGTGCCCACACTTCTTCGTCATTCTTCCATTCCTCCCTTGCTTCGTTTATCCAATCTGGTTGGATAATAGAAATGGCGCACAACAATGCTTCCACATCCTCATCCTTTCTTGAGAGTGCATCTGCCACCACATTTTGCTTCCCTTTTTTGTAGATGATTTCAAAGTCATAACCCAACATCTTTGTGACCCACTTTTGTTGCTCTTCAGAGGATAATCTTTGTTCTAAAAAGTATTTAAGGCTATCATGATCCGTTTTTACCTTGAAGTGTCTTCCCATTAGGTAGGGTCGCCATTTCTTAAGTGCATGGAGTATTGCCAACATTTCCTTCTCATAAATAGCTTTGCTTAAAAACTTTCCCTTGATTGGACGACTTTCAAAAGCAATGGGTCTTTCATCTTGCATTAGAACAGCACCAATTCCATTTCCTGAAGCATCACATTCCACAATAAAGGTTTTTGTGAAGTCCGGTGTAGCTAAGACCGGTGCTTGGCACATTGCCTCTTTAAGATGTTCAAAGGCCTTTGTTGCTTCCGGAGTCCATGAAAATGCATCTTTCTTCAATAATGTTAGAGGTGCTGCTATTCTCCCATAATTCTTAACAAACTTGCGATAATACCCTGTCAACCCAAGAAATCCTCGCAGATGCTTTATGGATGTGGGGATTTTCCATTCCTTAATGGCTTTAATTTTGCTAGGGTCTACCTTAACTCCTTCATGAGATACAATATGACCCAAATATTCCACCTCCTGGACTCCAAAGAAACATTTGGATCTTTTTGCATATAATTGTTTCTCCTCCAATAGTTGTAGCACCCTGTCAACATGTTCAACATGATCCTTCCAAGACTTGCTGTAGATTAGTATATCATCAAAAAATACTAACACAAATTTTCTAAGGAATGGTTTGAAAATTGAATTCATCAAACCTTGAAATGTTGAAGGTGCATTGGTAAGGCCAAAAGGCATGACCAAAAATTCATAATGACCCTCATGAGTTCTAAATGCTGTTTTCGGAATGTCTTCAATCTTCATTCTGATTTGATGATATCCTGAACGAAGATCCAACTTGGTGAAGTAAATTGATCCATGCAATTCATCCAGTAATTCATCAATGACAGGAATGGGGAACTTATCTTTAATAGTGAGCTTGTTGAGCTCCCTATAATCCGGACACATGCGCCATGATCCATCCTTCTTGTGCACCAATACTACTGGAGCAGAGAAAGAACTTTGACTCGGTTGAATTATACCAGCCTCTAGCATTTCTGCAACCATACGTTCAATTTCACTCTTTTGGACATAGGGATATCTGTACGGCCTGATGTTTGGAGGAACACTTCCTGGAATCAGATGAATAGCATGATCATGATCACGCATAGGTGGGAGACCTTTGGGAGTCTCAAATACCTTGGAATGATTGTCCAGGACTTTTTGGAGATCTGGAGAAATAGATGATTCCAATGTGGAAACATCTAGCGAACATAATTGTGCAATTACACCTCTTTGCTCCTTTTTTAGAAGCTTTGTCATACCATTAGAGCTGATTATCTTTCCTGGTTTCCCTGCAATACCCCTTAATTCAACTTCCTTTCCTTCCATAGAAAATTTGATGAAAAGTTCTTGAAAATTAAAAGCTATTGTACCCAAGGATTGTAGCCATTGGACTCCTAGTACAACATCAACACCTCCCATTGGAATGGAAAGCATTGGGCTAGTCAATACATATTCTCCCATGGATAGCTTGATATTATGGCACTTTCCAGAGCAATTTATTGTTCCTCCATTTGCAATCATCACTTGACACTCTGGTGCTGGATATAGGAAGCAATTCAATTCTTTTGCTACCTTACAATGAATAAAATTGTGGGTGCTTCCTGAATCAATCAACACTATTACCTTTTTCTTCTTGATTTGTCCTTCTATCTTGATGGTTTGAGGAGTGGTAATTCCCGCCAATGCATTACAAGATATGGTCGGATTTATTTGTTCTTCATCTAGGCTTTGTTCCTGGAGTATATCCTCTTCTTTTGACCTTTCTTGCTCCTTTTCTTCTTCCTCTTCACAATCTATGTAGAATAATTTCTTCTCAGCACACTTATGACCTTTAGTGTATTTGCTATCACAACTGTAACAAAGCCCTTTTGCTCTTTTTTCTTCCAATTGTTGTGGTGTCAACCTTATAGGTTGTGGAAGACTAGGGGCAACAACACTTCCGTCTTTATAGTTGTGAGTGGTATGCTTCCTGGTTGCCATAATTTTGCTTTCCATTTTTCTTGCTAACCTGAATGCCTTCTCTAATGAATCAGGTTCCCAAAGGCGAACATCATGTTGGATATTATCCTTTAAAGACCCTATGAACACATCAATCCTATGCTCCTCTGGAATATCTTTTACCCTTATGTTCAATTTTTGGAACTCCTCAATGTGCTCCATTATTGAACCCTTTTGTTTGAGACTTATCAATTGGCTAAAAAAAGTGTTGCTTTTTGTATCCTCATAATGTGCTATCAATTCTTCCGTAAAAATTGCCCAAGTGATAAATTGTTTACGAGAGCAAAGCCATTGATACCATACAAACTGATTTGGTTCCAAATATAAAGTTGCCATACGTACCTTTTGTGTGTTTTGCACATTATTGAGATCGAAGAATTGCTCCATCTGTAATATCCATGTGGCGGGATCCTTGCCATCAAACTTCCTCATATCGATTTTTGGAATATGGTGAGTCTTCGATCCAACATTAGAGTCTATGGAATCATGATTAACATTTCTTTTGTTCTCATCATGAGTTTCCTTTACTACCCTTTCACCATTAGTGACCATTTCTTGTAGCAACTTATTCATATTTATCTTCAATTCTTCCATCTTATCATCCATGCCATCAATTTTAGCTTCTACGCCTTTCTTTAAACAATCCATCTTAGCTTCTGCTGCTTTTTGTGCAAGTGACACTTGTTGCACTTGTTCTTGTAATTTTGATATATCATATAGCATTTCTTCCTCTTCTTCATGAGTCATGCTAGAGCTTTCAGGTTCCTTACTAGGTGTTTGCATTTTCTTTCCTCGGGGCATCAGTTACCGATAATAATGCTCTACTATGCCCTTTGAATTCCTTCAAAATAAATTTTCAAACCAAGCTTAAGCAAAAATTTAAGAAAATCTACACACCTTTTTTCACTTTGTAGGAGCTCGATATTGCCTCTGATGTATCTCTGTACTTTCTGATCATCTAGTTCTGAATTTGTGACCTGTAGTAGCCCTTTTTGTCCTCTTTCCAATGCCACAAGTCTGACCCAAATTGGATTCTCCAAGGAAGAGTTATGCGAAATCTCCCACAGTGACTTGATTATAGACTAGTTCAGTAGAGCGAACTTGTACAACGTGCCACGAGTCACTGTTTCGACCTTTGGATCTGAAAAATGTATACAAGAAACTACAGTCTGTCCTCTTTCTGTACCTTCTTACGAAATTTCAATCTGATCCCTAGAGAGAAAGTTATGATGATTTTCCCTAGGTCACCTGTTTGGAATGTAATTCAGGAGTCTGCAAAAAGACCAACTTCCTCAGATCATATCTCCGCAAATATAGCGTGAAAAGCTCTGAAATTCAGACCCAAGGTTTAGCGCGATTTCTTCTCAAAAGGTTTTTTTTTGCAACTTTTGAAACGTCACAGAAAAAAATTTATAGTGAAAATGCCACGATGACCTGTTTGGAGCAGCGAAACCCTAGAATCCAAAGCTCTGATACCAAATGTTATGAAACCAGCTCAAGAAAAGATAGAAAAGATAGATCAACGCCTTAGAATTCAGCCTCTTCGAGGGGGCAACCTCCTTTACATTACATAAATGAAAATTCTTGGATGATTCAAATGACAAAACCTCCTTTCTATATATAGGAGTCTAAGGAGTCACAATATAATCCAGCCGACCTAACAATAATAATATAAAGCCACAAAAATAACAATAGAGGGATTCTATGGGGCACAGTAATAACAATATGGGGGAAATAGGGGCACAACAATATTAATAAGGGGTATAACTACAATAGTAATGGGGTAATCACTAGTATTATAGGGACCCAACATTTTCATTCTTTATGTGCAAGAGACTATGATTTTTACATGATTGCGAGTACTCATGGTGGAAGGCTTCAACATAAATCGTATTGTGAAAAACATAGAGAAAAGGATAAACATACATGTAACAACATATATATTCCATTGAATTTCCAAAGTGTTAATTCGATATAATAATTTTCTTTCTTAACCTATCTCTATTGAATGAAAGATACAGGCTAAAGCATGATGTTGTAGAGAAATTTGAAGGGAATAAAACAAATGCGAGTGAGCATATGTAGCAATATTGTGTAAGATTTTTTTCATTCTAAAATGGTTCATAGAAATCCCAGGGCATTTTGTTGCATACAATCCCAGAGGCCTTATGTAGTCACATGTTAGATCCCGCATTTAAAGAATGAAATCTAGAATTATGGTTTTCACATGGATTCATTTATGACCTTCTTTCCTATCCGAATCATCAGTTATTTTCATATGGATTCATTCATGAGCTTCTTAGTTATCCTTGTTATTGTTTGCACTGTTCTTATGCCTAGACCCACTCTCATGATTCATTCATTCCTTGCCAACAGTACAAGTGACTTGCATTCTAGGCCCCCCACCCCCCCCCCCCAAAGTTGACTTATTGTGTGTGGGTTCTATTTTTTCAAACTTTTGATTATTTTGATCATTATAGTGTGTTATCTATTACTAGCATTAATTCACTACTCCATTACATCATCAAACATTTGATATTATTCCATCCATTGCTTTCGAGTCTCAACATCACAACACACACAACTAAAGTTTCCTTGAGTCAGATTATCCAGTGCACAATTTGGGGTCATTGAGACCATACCTTATATCCATGTAGTAGACAAAATGCAACATTAGAAAGTTTGTGAAATTGAATTAGGTTGAAGATTTAATAAATAAAATGTCATTTGAACCAAATGCTTTGGTATGGAGGACCTTGTTCTCTTCATATAGAATCCATTGAAATGTGGATTTAGGGGAACAAGAAACAAAACATATTCTCAAGTTGGAACCACAATATGCTCCAACATATGTTCTTTTTTCCAATATATATGTTGGAGCTAGCATGTGGGATTCTCTCGCAAATGTGAGGAAAAAGATGAAAGAGAGAGGATTGAAAAAAGTAACCAAGAGTCAAATGGATTGAGGTAAAAGGTAGAGTGCATAGTTTCACTATAAAAGACAAAAGGAATCCACAAATAAGAGTGATCTATGAGAAGTTGGAGGAATTAACCAAGTTGATGAAGGAGGCAAGGTATGTGCCCAATACAAACTTTGTTTTGCAGGGTGTAGAGGATGTGAGAAACTAGTGATAGCATTTGGGTTATTAGTATTCCTAGGAGAATACCTATTTGAATCATCAAGAATATTTGAATTTGTGATGATTTTCATACTCCTTCCAAACTCATTTCTAAAATTAGAGGATGAGAACTTATTGTGAGGGATGTCAGTCAATATCATCATTTCAAGGATGGAATGTGTTATTGTGGGGATTTTTGGTGATACTAAAACAAGAGACAATTATATATATGTGATTCCCTCTTACAAGAAGAACTGATTGATTCCTAATCTTTAGCCTTTGGCATCGACAATGTATACTCCAATCATTGGAAGATGATCAACTCTAAATTAACAAAAAGTTGACCCTTGACATTGCTAGATTTAGGATCATAGCCCAACTAGTCTTTCCGAGAAGACACTAGTAATGTAAAATTATATTTGATTGGTAGAGCAAGCCTTGCTATTAGAAAGCACTATTTTGATCTAGTTTCATGCCCCACTACTCTCTTTTATTTCTAGTATCTTGTTACCTAGAGATGGAGGACACAATTACCATTGTAGAAATAGTTTTCCCAAATTTTCTTTCTTTGCTTCTGTTTGTCGAACACAAAAGAAAAGAGAAACAAGATCTGTTTTATCTAGATACAATAAGGAAGGTATTTAAAGTTTTAAATATTCGATACCTACTTGAAGAAAGATCACAAAATGGTGCTAGATGTTAATGGGATGCAGAAAAATGGATTGAGTGTTAGGTGAAGCCTTTCACACCCTTGTAAGATCACCATGCTAGTCCAATAATTTGTCCACTAGAAGGACACCCTAAAAGCTTACCACTTTTACTATGTACAAAACATGAATTGATATATAGACCATTTCAGTGGCTAGAATGAGTGATGAACGCCAATTTAAAGGTAACTTGCAATCTCCACCTCATTATTTGAGTATTAGATATTCTTTGGAAAAAATATTGAAGTGTTATTACCTCTAATAAAGGTGTTGGATAATTTACATTTAGCCATGAAAACTTCACTTGTAAGAGATTTTCAATATTTATCTTATGTAAGTTATTCATATGATATCAAATTTTAGGATATGTATTGTAATATACCCAAATTTCCACTTTGAAGATGGCTCAGATTTAACACATTTGTCGATTCAATAGTTTATGGAGGGTACTAATTTTTTCTCAAACATTTTTGCAAAAGGAGCAAGAGTAGTTATTAGAAAGGAAAATATAGGGTTTCGTTTTGGCCAAGATGAATCCCCTACTTGGTGAATGATAAATGTAAGCTTATGAATCTTGGGGAGACTATTTCTTATTCAGGTAGGTCATTCAATAAATATTTTTTCAGTTGTTGACTATTGGAGAAGGTAATAGACAAGTTTTAAAAATAAAAATTCAAGCTTGGAGTAATATTGACCTACTTCCTTCCAATAGGATTACAATTTTTGATAAATTTCTAGCAACGGGTCACATTGGATTCTATGTCTTTTTTTCATCTCAAGTAGCCTTTAAAATGTTGGAATGGGAACTCCAAAACTTTTATTGGGCAGGCAAGGTGGGGTAAAAAGGATTGATATGGAGTCTTTTAGTTTTTTTATAATTTCACTTTATCAAGTAATTTATGGGGATCCTACATACCGAACATTGGTAAAGAAATGATTTCCATTGTTCCTTTCGATTTTTGTAACATCTCGACAAAATTTCCATTTTTTGGGATTCTGTCAGACACTAATATACTTTGTTCCTATAAATATTTACAATTTTCTGGGACATTTATGTTATTGTAACTTTCTTCTTAAATTTAACCTCCTTTCTACATGCTTTAGAAGATATATATAAACTAAAATTTCGATTGTATTTCACATTATATATATTTCACTTGCTTATTGGGTTACACATTCCCACTTCTCTCGGTGTTCCTTTGCATCTCTCATTGCAATTGCTAGTTTTAAAATCAACGCCTATATATGCAATTTCAAGGACTACCATAACTCTCACATAATTCTTTAAAGGGTGCTAGCTCAATGGAAGAGAACATGCTTTATATGCATGAGGTTGGTGGTTCGATTCCACTGTGTACTAATATGAAATTAATCAATGATATTGTGGTTTATTTTTAATTAAATGCTTTTAATATTAGTTTATTTCGATGGTGAGATAATTTTATAGATTCATTACTTTATTGTCTCTAAATGTACAAAAGTGATGTTCTATTATCTTTGAATGTAATTTTTTATGGTCTCTAGAGAGACAATAATTGAGATCAAATATATTGTCTCTTTAAAGATAATATGTCTTTAATCTCAACTAGTCTCTAGAGATACAAAAATGAAATTGTTTATGGACTGACAAAAATTCTTTTGTTATATATTGTCTTTATAAAGATAATATATTAAGACAATTTAATTTGGGACACCCGCTTAAAGACAATATAGGAGTTTTATTTTGTCTCAAGTTAAGACAAGTTACCCTAAAATTCTCTTAAATATTGTCTTAAAACCCCCCTTTTTGTTGTAGTGATATATTCTTGAACAACAAGTCTTATAACTTCATAGGGAAATATAGTTGCCTTGAACAAAAAATCTCAGGGTATTCACACACCACAAGTGTTATCGCATTACTCCACCTCAAATAACATGTTTTATCCTTCACTATCCTTAAACGTTTTACTCCATCTCCATTTTCTCATCCATATGATCACTCTCTCACTATATCTCTAGATTTGTTGATCCATACCTTGACCTGCTCTTCATACATAATTTTCACATATTAAATCAATGCAATCTCTCATCAACATAACTCTGAAAAATACCCTTAAACACTTACATCCATCATTTGGTACCCTCATCAATTTTTAACACCATCCACTTAGGTGATCTCTTACTGGCACAACATTGTGCGAATAATTCTACTAGAAACATAGATCCCTCTTAAAATCCACCACAATTTCTTGAACTAGTCTCCGAAAACACATATTTTGGATAAGATCAACATTATTATGAACTTTTAAAATTTCACAAAGAGAAATAGTTCTAGGGAAATATTTTTGTGGCTTGTTCACACCAAAAAGGATGGGGGAAGACTCACGAGCAACTCTAGTGGCGAGCTACTTCCTAGGAGTTGTCCCTCTAGTGGACGTACAAGTTTACTACTTGGTATGATCCATGGAGCCAAAATAAATACTTAAAGGATCCAAACTAACAACCTAGGGGTTTTACATAATGTCATGCCTCACTACCTTTAGGCCACAACCTCTGTTATGCATGAAACCATTTTGGCCTCCATAGTCTCTTGAAAGGTCAAGAAACTTTCAATTCTATTTTGAAATTGTATTCCTTTTAAAGATTTCAATTCTTCTCCATTGCATAAATGTACCACATAACTCATTCATTGGTCATCAACCTTTAAATGACCTTAATGCCCTCGATTTACACTTATTTTGACTCCGCAAATGGTATGCCATGGTTTCTAACTCAACCACACATCAATTTATCTACATTTCATATAACAAATCATATGAGCACAACCATGTGGAATATACTATTCCTCTTATTTAATTATAACTTTTCCCTTTAGACTAGAGGAAACATCAATAACTGATCCATTTTCTCCTTCCCTTCCTCCATGACACTAGTCAGCAAGTTTCTCATTGCATCGTAAAACAAGTACATCTTCGTGTTTGAGTTACTCTCAGTGAAACTCTCCTTTTATTATTCCAAACATGACTCTTATCTTGTAGCTCACTTTGTCGGGCTCTCTAGGGAAGCATCACTCACTTTGGTGTCTAGCCACACCTTCAGTTTTTATCTTTGTTGATTTGTGTCTCTTCTTACTTGTGCTAGAGCATGATGGTTTCTTCCTATCACCTTTGGAAATTATTCACTGTGTTTACAGGCATATCTGTCATTCGACCATTTGTGACATTCACTTAATTAAATAAAATTACATCATTGGCGTTGGAAGCATTTTATGAGTCCCACAATCTATCTCTATTATCCAGTCACAACAACAAGCATTATATAAGTCAGGTTGTGGTACTCCCTTTCTCATTAACACATGTTTCAATAATTGACATACTTAATTCAAAAATTATCACAACACCATGCACAATAATTATAGATCACAAGTCTACAAATATCGTCAAAAATATCGTGTAGATCATTCTTTCTCTAAAACCTTATACACACATTATTTGTAGGTCATTAACCTCATAAACAAACCTAGCTTTGATATTTACAACTCTGGCTCTAATATTCACCATATTATGATTAACACACATCAAATTTAACGATAGGTATGATACCAATTGTTAGGATAAAAAAAACATCATAAGTGGTGGTGTCTAAAGACATTGTTGCTTGGGATCCAATAGCCCCAAAGGAATAACTTAACATGGAGTTGTTTTTCCTTTATATGGGATAAATTAAAGATGAATACCATGGGAAAAACCTTGGATTCTCATCATCTTGGAGCTCAAACATCACCAGTAACTTGACTATGTCAAATTCACTTGAACTACCCTAACAATTTATATATTTTAAATAAGAAAACCATAGTCTCTTTAAAAAAACCTATATAAATATATTCAATACATATAAACAACACTCAAAATTAAGAATAGATTGATTGCACCCACTATGTTTGTATATTATTTAGTGGAAACTCAATCTATAATACGAGCATTATAAAGTGAATAAGGAAAAAACAAAAACATGCATTGACATGCCACCTTAATTATTCTGATAGGCATGGGACATTTGATAATAGGGTTCTAGAATTTAATTTCTTTAAATAATATTTTTTTCTTGGATATTCCAGATTTAATAACCTTGTAATATTCTTAGTTCTATACAAATATTAGTTCTATACAAAATATGACTGACAAAATTATGAGTTACACAACCTAATCAAAAATGTTTTCCCATTTCAAAACCTATTTCCAAATGTTTGTTCGACTCCATTGCCTACTTGTTAAGTGGATTCCTATGAATTAAGAATTCACTGGCCATTTCATAATTAGGTGCATGCGTTTCTTATTCATGAATGTTCACTATTGGTTAGTGGTTGAATATGACTGCTCATTGACCATTAAATTATGGCTTTATGCGCATGATCAAATTCACTTAGCCCTGGATCACTGAAACTTATGCAAGATCAACCCATGAGTTATAATGGTCTAAATTTTGCTAAGGATTAGGAAGTTATTTTTTTTTGAAGATCATATCTTTCATCATGTCTTTTAAAAAACTATAATGCCAATGGTGTTCTTCTATTATGATGGATCTTGATGCACCTAATCCTTCTAAATTGATTGAATGCATGTATTTTCCTGAAACCTAATGGTCAAACAAAATTTCGTGAATCGGTCCATCATTCTATGAATAGTCCAATACTCGGAAAAAAAGTCAGCACAGTGGTAGAAATTCTTCTGGTTTCATTTAGCTCTTTCAGTACATGAATATTTCTTTCAATACATTACTATGAATATCCTAATATGTTTTCTCAGGTTAACATTTTACATGAATTAAAATCATTGTAAATTGCAAACAAAATTGTATGCATTGTTGAATATATTGGGAAGGATGCTCATGGATGACATTATTAAACACGGGATCAAGATATGTGATCACTATAATTTCTATCTTTGAATCTTAAAAAAAAAAAAATATTTCTAGCTTTTTCTTAGACATTTTATTGATTGTCCGTTTGACGAGAGAATATGAGAGGTTATAGAGGAAAACTTTGTAGCTGTTGGACATAGCATTTTGATTGGATGTAATTCAGTTGAATTTTAAATGTGAAGTTGAATTTTGAAGGATCTTTACGGGTTTTTATCACGCTTGAGTAAATGAAATTATGCTAGGGTTTATAAGATGGTTCTCCAAGCATGATGTATTTCATAATAAGGGTTCTATAGTTTAATTTTTTTAAATAACAAATTTGACATAGATGTAAGATGGTTCTCCAAACATGGTGTATTTCCTAAGAAGGGTTCTATATTTTAATTTCTATAAATTACCAATTTTACATAGATGTTATAGATTTAAAAACCTTCAAATATTCTTATTCATATAAAAAATCTACTTATGGAATTAGGAGTTACACAACCTAATCGAAACGACACCATTTTTCGGTTTCAAAATCAATTTCCAAGTGCTTGCTCCACTCCATTACCTGCATGATAAGTGGAAACCTATGCATTCACCATTTAATGATTGTGTGCATTATTAATTCATGAAGGTTTACTATTGGTTATTGGCGGGATATGAGGTCTCATGAATCACTAAATCCTAGTTTTACGTGCATGATTAAATCTGTTTGAGCCCTAGCTCACTGGATCACTGAAATCCATGTAAGATCAATTCATGAATTCTAATGATCTATATGCTGTGCTCGATCAAGAAGTTGATTTCTCTATATTACAATCATTTATTTTATCATTACGCTTAAGAAACTATAATGTTAACTATGTATTTTTATATTATGACACTATAATATTAGCTATGTTATATTAGATTATGATGGATCCAAATGCACCAAATCCTGCGAACTCGAGTATTTAATCAAAATCCTTATGCCCCAACAAAATTTATGAATCAGTCCAACACTGGCCAAAAAGAATTAAGAATGCTAATGTTAATGTTTTTTTTTGTTTCATTGGGATCTTTCACTACACGAATATATCTCTTTCAAGGCATGAATATGAATATCCTAATATGTTTTCTTCGATTAGGAATTTGCATCAATTAGCTTCTATGTAAATTGCAGACAAAATTGAAGGCATTATTGAATACGCCAGGAAGGATGCCTTGATATCCACTTTTCAGGTGGTGGCTGACATTGTTAGACATAAGGTAACTGCAAGCAAATGCAAAAATTGTTATCATTGAATCATTTCACATAAAAGGAAACTTAAATTAAGATGTTGCTAGACTTTTCATGCATGTTGTATTCATTGCAGGTTTAGTAAGAAGATAACAGAGGTTATATAGGACAACTTTGTAGTTGGTAGTTATAGCATTTTGACTGTATGTAATACAGTTGAATTTTAATTGATGTTCAATTCCAATGCCTATTTATCTTTAACTAAAAATCATGTTAAGGTTCAGAATATGGTTCTCGAGGGTTCCGATGAGTATGCAATATATGGAAGTATATTTCTTCACATAGCTATCATAGAATTAGATGAAAACCCACAAGTAGCCAATAAATTAGACAAGTTAGGATTTTAGTTATATAGAATTTTCCCAAAAAAATACATTTTTTCAATTTAAAATTCTGCAGCATTGTTAATAATGTGGGATAATAAGTTCTTAAAACTCTTTTTTGATGTGAGAAAATTCTGCTATGCCAACCGCAAAGCTGTAACATATGTAGCGAGTCCTACTGCAGCGAGTCCTGAGTTTTATTCGAAGGGTGTGACATTGACAATACAAGCCTAGTAACATCTAGATAAGAATATGTTTCTAATATAGTTTTTAATTGTAATCAATATGCTTTTAATAGGATTCAAATGGTTTTTAATTTGTTTTTTTTGGGTTATAAAATTGATATGTTTTTTATTATGTTAGTTAATAGCTGATCTTTTATTAGAATTTATTAGAATTTTTATTTTTTATGAAAAAATTTAGATACTAGTATATTCTAAATAGATAAAGTTTTTAATATTAAATCATGCAATATATTTGTAGATATTTATATTTTTAAACTTTTTTATTAACCGAATTTATTTATCGGGTATGAATAATGATCCTTATAAACATTCGCCACTTATTATCAAATGTATGTTAACATTACTTAAACTTTGGGATGTATGAGAGAAAATGTCCTCAACTTGAAACACAATCATGGGTGCTCGACTCCTCGCTGTTTAAGAACGTATTGGTATATGGTACCCTAAAATTTCATGTGCACATCGCCTTGGCATATTTTGTTTGCATGCTGGGATGTATCAGTGAAAATATGAGAAGCCTTACTAAACCAAGAAGACATCACGTTTGCAAGAATGGCCAGCGAAGACTTGTTAACCTAAGCCACACAATTCGAACAAATGGATAGTAGATGTAAACACCTTATCAACCCCTGTGACGCTTAGTATAGTCATCTATGGGAGGATTTCGTTGAAGTTTTATCCAGTATATACATCTATATATGGATTTTGATATAACTTCTCTCACTGTATATAAGGCTTTTACTTTCTTGCACAGTGGATTTACTGGAGTGATACTTCATGTAATCATGCTAAACTTTTATTGTACTGATAAATCCTACGAGGACTCATTCAAGCCTAAGGAAGAGATTTCTTCCGGTTGCTTTTGATATCATTCAAATACCAAAATGAATTCGGTTTACCATTTCTTCAACTTTTATTAATAGCTTTATTTTATTTTTTATTAATAATAAATTATGGTATTAATATTAAACTATTTTGTTAATATTACGTAATTGTATTAGTATTAAAAATAATGTATTGAATTAGTATTAATTTTAAATTATTAATAATAATAATTTTAAATTATAATATAAACATTTATTTTTACTTTTAGTATTAGATTACATTATTAATAGTATTACTATTCAATCATATTTAATTTATATTTATGGACATAGAATAGATGTTAATGAGGTTCTTTGTTCAGTCACTCTGTGATCTGAAGGTCACCGGTTTGAAACTCTATGAGAAAAAATCCAACCATGTTAAGGGTTGGTTTGGCCAAGCTCATTGTGATCCTAGAGTGATTTTGCTGACCTAGATGCACTTAATTAATTAATAATTCAATCCATCCTCTTAATTTTTTTTTCTAGGTTAAGACTAAACTAAGTACCCAACGGGAATTGAACCAGTGACCTATCGCAAGGAGTGCCTTAACAACGCACCCATTCACCGTCAATCCAAAGCCCCGTGGGCCAATCCATGCTCTTAATTAATAATTTAATTGCAAAAAAATATTTGAATATTTGATACAATACATATAAATATAAATTTAAGTTTTTAATGTAAATAAAATAATTATTATTATTAACAATAATATTAAAAAAAATTATTATTAATATTAAAAAATTATCATCCTTTCTCAATAAAAACATAATTCGTTAATATAATAACTATTACTATTTAGGTTAGCACGAGTATTAATAATATTGATATATAAATATTATATATTGATGTTATTACTAATATTAATATTATGATGTTTTTTAATATTAGTATCAATATAATAAAAAAATATATATAGTATTGCTATTGATATCAATAAGTGTTGATGTAATATCTATGGTTTAAAGTCGCTACACAATTTGTTTCCGAAAATTTATATTTCTAAAAATAATATATTATTTATTTTTTTATTTTTTAAATAAATATGATTAATCTATTAAATTTTTACTTAATAGTGATAATAATGTATTATTTATATCATAATAAATAACGTTAAAGGTTGTTATGACGTATGTTTTACATTAATATTAATATTTATTTCTAAACTAAAGTTGAATTTAATTGACCATAATGGCTAGGGTTTAAATTTAGGTAATTACACTATTAGCTCAATTGGAAACAAGTTGAAAAATGTGTTTTCTTGCAATTTCAAATTACAAAACTAATATCAAACATTGGTTGCAACAAAATAATAATAATAATAAGATATTGTTGTGGAATTGTTGTGATAAGAAATGTTGGAACAATATGATGATAAAAAAATAATGTTTAATTGTGACAAAAAGCAAAAATAGGCATTCTATTTTGATGAAGAAAATTGTTATCAAAATGGCACATTACAAAACTAACATCTCAATGTGGTTGTGCAAAGAAAAAAAGGTTTCCAAACTAATATGAAAACAAATGTTGGGACAATTTGATGAAGAAAATCAATGTGACCTTGTGACATAAAAACCAACATTACAATTGTCATAAGAAAAAGAATAGCCATTTCCTTTTGATTAGAATTACACATCATCATGATGTCACATTACACAACTAATTTATTATAATTTGGTTGGGAAAATTAAATTAGATGGATATCTCTTATGGAACCAACTCAAGAAAAGATAGATCAACGCCTTAGAATTCAGCCTCTTCGAGGGGGCAACCTCCTTTACATTACATAAATGAACAATTCTTGGATGATACAAATGAAAAGACCTCCTTTCTATATATAGGAGTCTAAGGGGTCATAACATAATCAGAGCCTACATATCAATAATAATGTAAGGGCACAATAATAACAATAGTGGGCTTCTATGGGGCACAATAGTAACAATATGGGCACTACATGGGTACATCAATATAATAAGTGGGTTGTACTAATAGCAATAAGGGGTTACACTAGTAGTATAGGGGCCTAACATGCCCCTCTCCTTCAAAAAGCGTTGTCCTCAATGCTTCAGTAGTTCTTGATGCTTCTGTATAAAATTCTTGTCCTCCCATGTGGAATCTTCAGCGGGTAAGTTCTTCCACTTGATGAGATTCTCTGAAATTGGTCGATTTTGTAGCTATCAGGTTCTTGTTTCTGTCACTGCTCCAGGTTCCAATATTATTTTTTCTTCCTCTTCAATTTCTGGCAATATTGTTTGAATTGGGATCTTTTGCAACTTTTGAATAAGTGGCCATACTTCTTTTTCCTTCTTATGTTCATCCCTTGCTTCGCTTATCCAATCTCATTGGATAATAGAAATAGTACAAAACAATGCTTCCACATCCTCATCCTTGAAGAGTCTTCCCATTCGGTAAGGTCGCCATTTCTTATGTGCATGTAGTATTGCCAACATTTTCTTCTCATAAATACCTTGCTTGAGATGTAGCAGTAAAAATACCCAATCACCTACATCAAAACATTTTTCACTACAATGTTGATCTACCTGTTGTTTCATTTGATTTTGCACCGAAGTGGCATTATCCTTTAAAAGTTGGAGAACTTGTTGTTGATGCTCGATGTGATCTTTCACTGCTTGAACCTTTTTCTTCTTGATATGTCCTTCTATCTATAGAGTTTGAGGAGTGACAACTTCTTCCAATCCTTTACAAGATATGGTTGTATTCATTTCTTGATGCTCCATGTGATCTTTCACTTCTTGAACATTTTTCTTCTTGATATGTCCTTCTATCTTGATAGTTTGAGGAGTGGTAATTTCAACCAATGAATTACAATATATGGTTGGATTTATTTCTTCTTTATCGATGTGATCTTTCACTTATTGCACCTTTTTCTTCTTGATATGTCTTTCTATCTTGAGAGTTTGAGGAGTGGTAATTCTCGCTAATGCTTTACAAGATATGGTCTGATTCATTTCTTCTTTCTCTGGGGTGGGGTCCTGGCGTATATCCTCTTCTTTTGATGTTTCTTGGTCCTTTTCTTCCTTCTCTTCATATTCTATGTAAAATAATTTCTTCTCAGCACACTTATGACCTTTAGTGCATTTGCTATCACAATTGTAACAAAGCCCTTTTTCTCTTTTTTCTTCCAATTGTTGTGGTATAACCCTTGTAGGTTGTGGAAGGCTAGGAGAAACAACACTTCCATCTTTATAGTTTTGAGGGGTATGCTTCCTTGTTCCCATAATTTTGCTTTCCACTATGTCACAAAGCCCTTTTACTACTTCCAATTGTTGTGGTGTTGCTCTAAAGAAGGTGTTTCTCTTTGTATCCTCATAATGTGCTACCATTTCCTTTGTGAAAATTGACCACGTAACAAGTTGTTTACGAGAACAAAGCCCTTCATACCATAAAAATTGATCCGGTTCTAAATATGAAGATGCAATGCATACCGTTTGTAATAGTGGTACACCATGTAGATCAAAATATTGCTCCCTCTGAAGTATCCAATTTACCGGATCCTTGCCATCAAACTTCCTCATCTTGCTTTTTCTTAATTTTAGGAGCTCGATCTTGAAACGACTGTAACTCTGTACTTTTAGATCTTTAAGTTCTGAAATTTCAAACTCTTGTAGCCCTCTATGTCCTCTTTCTAATGACACCAGTCTAATCTAAATTGGACTCTCCAAGGAGTAGTTATGCCAAATCTCCCACAGTGACCTGATTATAGACTAGTTCAATAGAGCGAACTTGTACAACGTGCCACGAGTCACTGTTCGACCTCTAGCTCTGAAAAATATATACAATAAAAATAAGGTTCGTCCTCTTTCTGCACCTTCTTACGAAATTTCAATCCGATGCTCAGAGAGAAAGTTATGACGATTTTCCCCAGGTCACCTGTTTGGAATGTAATTCAGGAGTCTGCAAAAAGACCAACTTTCTCAGATAATATCTCCGCAAATATAGCTCGAAAAGCTATGCAATTCATACCCGAGATTCAGCGCGATGTCTTCTCAAATGGGTTTTTCTTTTATCTTCTGAAATGTCACAGGAAACAAGTTATAGCGAAAATTCCACGATGACCTGTGTGGAGCAGCGAAACCCTAGAATCCAAAGCTCTGATACCAAATGTTATGGAACCAGCTCAAGAAAAGATAGAAAAGATAGATCAACACCTTAGAATTCAGCCTCTTCGAGGGGGGAACCTCCTTTACATTACATAAATGAACAATTCTTGGATGATACAAATGAAAAGACCTCCTTTCTATATATATGAGTCTAAGGGGTCATAACATAATTAGAGCCGATATAACCATAATAATGTAAGGACACAATAATAACAATAGTGGGCTTCTATGGGGCACAATAGTAACAATATGGGCACTACATGGGTACATCAATATAATAAGTGGGTTGTGATAATAGTAATAAGGGGTTACACTAGTAGTATAGGGGCCTAACAATATCTAATAGAAATATAAATTCCCTATCATATTGTGCTTCACAAATATATTTGTCACTAGGCCACATTACGAAACTAATGACGGAATGTGGTTGTGTTGAAAACATTGTGTGCAACTATTGTGATTTTTTTTTTATAAAATTCCGAAAAAAAAATGCTAACTGCACATTGTGACAAATGAACTGACGTGACGAACCAACCGATGTCAGATTGTAGCAAAATGTATTTATGTAACTTCATATTTGACAAACATTGTTTGACATTGCAATGTGACCAAAACTATAGCACTTTGACATTACACTGCAATTTATCTAGTGTCACAACGTGGAAAAGATTGTAAAAATGTGACATTAAAAAACTAATAAACAATTTGTCCAACGATGTGGCATAGCCCTAGTTTTTCAAGTGTTACAATCTGACATAAAAAGCAAACAACATAATTTGGATGTGTAAAAAAAAAATCTTGTAACTATTATGAAAGAAAATTCTTGGACATTGTGACGAAAAAAACTATTGTCACATGGTGATAAATTACCTATTGCGACAAGGAAATAAGCATCACATTATGAAAAACATGTTGTGATGGTGGAATGATCCAAACTTTATGCAATGTCAAAAACTGAAAAACATTATTTGATGTTGCAATGAATTGAACATAGTGCAACATCAAAATGAAACAAACATAGTCCAATTGTCATCAACCGTGGAGACACATGGCCAAACACAGCCATCAATGATCACTCATATATGTCCATATTTAACCATAAAGAACATGGAAAACCAATAACTGCCATGGTGAATAAGGTAAAACATAGTTGATATGCCTAGCCATTATCATCCATGATCAAAATGGTCAGACACAGTGAACCATGTTAAACTATGGTTGCCACGCTTGACCACAGTAATCATTTTCTACCATGGTTGACAACGGTTAGAAAGTTTCAACCATGGTAAAGGAGGCTCAACCATGAGTAACCATGATAAATGAAGGTCAATCATAATCTATCCCCTTTATCCTTTTTCATCCATGGTAATCATAAGTAACCATAATTAACCATGGTTAACCCTCTTGAACCATTAATGTAAAAAAAAATTGTAACATTGATGTAACATTAACATTAACATTATTGTGACATCAACCATGGTCAACATTACTGTAACAATGTAATAATTGTCAACATTAATGCTATATTGTCAGATTAATGCCACTTAAATAGATTTTTACATGTATGAAAGGGATTAACCATAGTCATGTATAGTTATATGTTGACAATGATGTTCACTCATAGTAAAGCATAGGTGACCATATTACACCATGGTCAAATAGTCTTAATGATGGGACAATGCAACTAACATGGTAAAACATGGAAAACATTTCAAGCATGGTTAAACCATATCAACTAAAGTTATAGTTTAGTTGCTTAACCATGGCCAACCATGTTTGATGATGTAGAAGCATCAACCTTGCACCCAAACTAAAATTGATTATGGATGCTCCAGAAAAGGCAGTTTAGACAACAATTTTAAAGAGACATGATTTCACTGATTTTATTGTAAATTTTAGTTTATCTAGTAAGCCTATAATAGGCGATTAGGTGGCAAAGGAGGTGGTTCCTGGTCATAGGTTCATAGTTTTTCTATTAAAATTTCTTAAGCTTTGTTTTCTTTTTATAAGTTGCTTGCAGATTGTCAGGGGGTGGCCAATGTAATGTGATATTGATACACCTGGATGTTGGTGGCCACCCACCTATCCCATTTGGACCCCCACAACTGTCTCTTTCAGTTTTTCAGTTTCCTTAATTATAGCATAGTTTACTATTTTTAGCAGTTTTTCGGGTCCTAAACTTCCGGAGCCGTTTTGAGGCCCTAAACGACGTTTTTTGGGAAATCCACCGCCAGCGATTTTTCTAATAAAAATTGTCTTTTCCGTCGTAGTCCTCGGAGAGATCTTTCCAACGGGCTATCATGCGTGTCAAACGGAGATAGTACGACCAATTCGCGACCCCGGGAAGTTGATGTACCAACTTACCCAAAAACGGGGCCCACAATTTGGCGTTTCATCTTCTAGGGTTAGGTTTTGGAATGTGAAGGGTTTTCCATTGTTTCTCAACAATAAATAGGCCCTCGAGCCTCATTGTAACACAGTTCGAAACAGTTCAGAGGCATGTAGACGACACATCTCTTCTCAAAGATAAGCTACCATCGCCCTAGCTGGTTTATTTCTATTTGTAAACATATTTCAATATTCTCCATTAATGAAATGAAGTATTATTTCCGTTGCATATTTGTTTTTATGGTCATCGCATCTCTGTATTTATGGTTATCTCTGTAATCTATTGCGTTCCTGCTTAAATCCGAATCAGATATTAGGATGGATGGCACCAGGCCCAGATAGTTCATATATCAAATGTCTTTATCTTGAATATATAAGGATATTGTGTTTTAAATAAAATTATTGTTGTTTTCTTTTGTCCATGTAACTCTTGCGTATTATCGTGCTTTCCTTGTTTCATTAAAGGTGCTGAAGGTTGAACCAAGTTATTGTTGAAATATGTTGTGCAAGTTGCTTGAGAGATCAACCCTAATCAATTAGGATTTATAGAGTGCTATATCCCTAAGTCATGAGAGATATTTGAGCATGGAACTTGAGAGAGTCCGGAACAACAAAATTGTGAGTTGCAAGATTTTCCAACAATAGGCAAAGTGAAGTCGGGCCGCCATACCACAAGGTTAGAAGAAACTATAAAGCGACCTAACAAAACCAACCTCTAGCTCAGGTGGGGCCCATTTGGATGGTTGTGCCCTATACTAGTTGGCGAAACATGGAAATACACTATCAGCGTGACCTCCAACTTGGCGACATGCAAAGGTCTTGTACAGTGCGTAGTTTTAGGGTATTTAGAAGTAGATGAGTCCATTAATTTTAATTAGAAGGAAAGAGAATCAAAATTTTGGGCCCATAACCCATAGGATCAAAACGTGGGAACCATTAGTTGGTCTAGATATGAAAACCCAAAATCGGTCTACGTCAAGTGGTATTAGAGCGCAAGAAGAAGGCAAAGATTTCTTGCAAGACGACAATTCCATAGTTGTGGTTGTGGGTAGAATTATCTAAAAGGAGGTGGGGAAGTGTGATATAGCCAAGATATCAAGGGGAGGTCAAGAGTTTCCACAAGATGCGAACCGAGATGTCAAAAATTCTAAGCCAAAGGAGGAAAATTGATCGGGTGTCAGTAGAGGCACATTTGAAACTCACTTAGAAATACATGTGGAGATGGAAGAATGAGATGGTGATGGAAAAGATGAGATGTATGAATGAGGCACATGATCAAAAGATCATGAAAATATTTAGTTGAGGGATTTTGATGGAGGAGCATCGACCTTACAATCCAACTGAGATGGTTTTTGGACACTTCATAAAAACTTGTCATCCCACCCATTGGAAAGGGGCATGATTTTGTTTATTTTATTATAAATTTTAATTAATATTGTAAGACTCTAGGAGGTGACTAGGTGGTAGACGATGTAGTTCCTCGTGATAGGCTTAGATTTTTTCTATTAAAATTTGTTAGGATTTGTTTTCTTTATATAAGCCGCCTACAAATTGTTAAGGGGTGACCAATGTAATGTGAAATCAGGACGAATGGTGCAAGGCCCAGAGAGGTTGCATATATAATTATTTTCATCTTGAATATAGAAGCATCATGTGATTTAAATTGAATCTGTGTTATTTTATTTTTTTCAAGTAACCTCTGTGTATTCTTATGTTCACCCTATTTCATTAGAGGTGATGAAGGTGGAACTAAGTTGTTGTCGAAACATGTTGCCGAAGTTGCTTGAAAGATCAACCCTCCATAATTTAGATTTATAGAAGTATATATCCTTACGACATCAGAGGAATTTGAGCATGGAACATGAGAGAGGCTTAAATGAGAAAATTGGGAGTTGTCGGATTTTTCAGCATTAGGCCGAGTGGAGTCGGACAAAATAAAGTTAGTTCGTTAGACCACAAGTTGATAAGAAAATGATAAGAGACCCGACTAGAATGACCTCTCACTTAGGCAGGAAGTAGTTGTTTGGTTGGTTGGGCCCTATACTAGTCGACCAACCTTGGAAATAAATGATCAACCTGACCTCCAACTTGGCAGCATATGAAGGTCTCCTACAATGGTGATTTGTGGGGAATTCAGAAGTAGGTGAGTTAATTTGTTGCAGTTATAAGAGGAGAGATTTAAAGTAGTGGGCCCATAACCAACAACCTCAAAAAAATTGGAGGCATTAATCAGTTGAGATACATAGAATCCATAATCATTTTGCATCATTTGACCATGGATTAAGAGGTTAACATTTTCACCCATTACCAACTATAAACATTTGTAGGAAATATAGTCAACCACGGTGAACTTATTTAAAGGATGCTTGAGCATGGCTGACATAGCCAACATAATCAAACATGGTTAGTCATGTCCAACCTTAGCCCACATGGTCAATTGTAAACATCAACATTACATTGTTAGATTAATTCCATAAAAATACATTATTATATTTATCATTGACCATGGTCACTAATGGTAAAAAAATGATTAACCGTAGTCATCTATAACTGTAATATCCCTGGTGAAAAATCCATGTAATAAAGTTAATAAAGGAAAAATAGTAACCATGGTCATGGGACATGTATTCCAGGTCGAGTGTTGGGCAAAACATCCTAGTGTGGGTGTTCATTTGGTTTATTATGGGTACAAAAATTAGCAAAGGTGATGACAAAGTTTGTGGAAAGGAAAATTGGCATTAATTGACATTTTATTTATGAAAATAATTGAAATTAGGAGAAAAGGAAGGTGAAAGCTTAGATGTGGGATGTGAGGAGGAAATTGAAGTAAAATAATGGAAAATTGAATAATATAGAGACCTCATTAATAAAAAGGCCTTTGAAGATCAATTGGTACCTTTTGTTAGTTCAATTTTGAAGATCTATCTCTATTCTCTTACTCTCTCTCACTCTTCGACACATACAACATTCTTGGAGAACTCTAGCATTGGATCAAGGAAAGCAAAGGAAGGACCAAGAAGGCAAAGGAAAGAGAATATCAAGCAAGGAGAAGAAGCATCTAGAAGCTACAACGAGATTATTTGGAGGTATCAAATTTCATGTGTGATTTCCTTGCTACTTTTGGCATGCATGGTACATGCATGTGTGTATTTGGTTCTCTTCCTGTCATTGGCATGGATTTTTCCAAGTATGATAGTGTTCTTTAGCCTTGCCTTGTCATTTATACATAGCCATGGTGTGATGGGTTTTCTTTTATTTGGTTGGATGGATTCTGGGATGGTTTCGAAACTAAGTGAGGTTTTCTTTGAAAGAAAGAACACAATGCCTAAGAAACCCCAGACTGAACTAGGATCAAGTGATAAAACTAGATTTTGAGTACCTCGGTGAGCCTAGGAATCCTTGACCGGTGAATGGCAAGATATACAGTAAATCCTAGAGGTGTGTGCCCTCAAGCAAGCCTAAGAATCCTTGACTAGTTAACAAAAGGATATACAATAAATATTGGAGGGTGGAGTCTTAATTAGCCCTAGGAATCCTTGACTATTGTATGGTGGGATATATGGTAAAGCCTAAAGAATAGGAGAAAAATTCCTCATGGTTCCAATGGAGAAATCTAGTGGCATCCATGTTGTTTAGGGCCTAGTGATCCGGTGGGGATTGCGGTAAATCGTGAGGAAACCTAGTTTGCTTTGGTTTTGAGTCCCATGTTCATGCTTGGAATATGGAATGGGGATGATTGCCTGAAAGAAAGATTTGGTTTAGCCAATTTGTTGGACACCTAATCCTCTAAGGGTTATGGTGTAGAAGATAAATAGTCAAAGGGAGTGCAAGAGATCTTGGAATATGGAATCCAATGGTCACTCCCATGTATTTTAAATGTGTGTCATTGTTAATAGTAAATGTAATTCGTTCTCTACCTTATTTGGTTATCCACATTCCATGTGCATCTGAAATGGTATTATAGTTGTAGGAGAATTATGGCCCTGCTCCAACTTGAGCCACTAGATTTTGTGGCCTTTGCCAATCCTACACCTGTGTCATACTCCTGAGGCCTGAACCCACCTTCCATACACTATCATATGCATTTTTGGCCCATATTCCAGGCATAGCTCAACTGTGACTCCGACCTCCATACTTTTGTGCCTTCGGCTTCCATATCCCCTGCATATGTTGTGTTGAATGACATGTTGAATGCATTGAATGGTGGTTACTACTCCCCTCTGAACAGTCGGCCCTAGGTCAATGGTTGAGAGTGGTGTAGAATCCTCCCCATATCACTCTACTCTATGCCACTCGATGGTATCAGTTCTTCACCTCACTGAATCATTGGAATCACTTCTCTGAGGAAACTGCCAACAACTCTACTCACGGTGATGGTATTCCAGTGATTGATTACTTGATCTGAAGAAGAGGTAAGGCATGCCAAGAAAGATTTGAAGGGGTTCAAATCGATCATACATGTAGGTTGTGCTGCAGTGAGAGATACACTATTATAGATCAGATTCCATTAGAAAGGCGATGGGCTTGAGACCTCTCCAGTTCAACACGAGTGCTAGCATCATTGGTCATGTTGCCTATGCATTAAATGTTTTTGAAGACTGTGTTTTATAACTTTGGTAATTGTGGTAGCGTTGTTCCTTAGTAGATGAGTTTTATAACTGTGGTAACTATGGTAGTGTTTTTTATATAACTATGCTAATGGTAACTGCTCCTGCACAATCGGATCATACAATCCCTACTCCATATACATATGTTGTCTAGAGGTCCCACCACAATGCGTTAACACCATACCATTGACGATGTCAGCCTTTAATACCACCACTAGTACCATACGACCCATCCATAAATCTACTCTCTTCCTTTAATACTACCTTAAGAAATCAACCGCCAAGATAGTTGAAATATCACGTATAGTGTTAACATGGTGAGTCACTTTTTGTAATCAATGATTATTTTCTGTATGAGGCTCTTGAAGGAAAAGATGGAACTCGTCAAGCCTCTTCAATGATAGGTCTCATTCATCAACAACAAGGCTTTTTCTAGTGTCATCGCAGTTTACATTTCCAGATAATTTCCCACTAATCTTAACATTCTTCTCTTGAACATACCAAAACTGAGAAACCCTCTCTTTATTTTTCTATCTCTGCTCCTTCAAAGCAGGTGCTATGGAAGCAAGTCGATCCCTTAATGTGCCCGTTTTCCTATCCACTCTACTAAAGAATGAGCACTCTCCAAGAAGAGAAGTGACATTTTCCAGTTCGGCATCAGCCTGTGTGAGTTTCAAATGAAGTCGAGCTCTGAGCTTGCTTACTTCATCCACTTTCTTCTTGGACTCCATAGGTTGTATCGAACAAAACGAGATTCCAAATTCATACAAAGGACATTAGAGATATAAAATTCAATTCATAAAACCTATAGGCTTGGCTGGTTTAGTCCTCTAAGTACAAAGGACTTCAGATATGAATGAAATTGGATTTATTTGATGTGGGGGAAGAAGGAAGTAGTTTTTGGGCTTCCAAAGGTGGAGATACGTCTCAGTGTGTCACTCCTTTTCAATTTGTAGAATCTGTGTGTATTTAGGCCTGAGTTGAATCCCTTCTACGGCATGGCCGATTATTCCAAATAAATATTTTTCTATAGGTTTTTACGGAGTCGATCCAACACACTTTTATCTTGGTTTTGTATTACAGTTAGATTTGGTGTTAATACTGACCTTTCTACAAGTTTTGTTTATATTCTAATTCTTAATCCGGTCTTGGTATAACATTTGGTAAAGCGAGCACTCCTTTATTTCATTTTAGGAGTACATTTGAATCTACAAAATTAAACTCTTTGAAAATGGCCAAACTTGATAATATACTAGATCTGTTAAATACTCTAATGCATTCCACTATAGAGGAGATGGTAAACATCAACAAGATAAATCTCTTTGACATTCAGACATGTTTGCATAGTGCACAAGAAAACATGGAATTTTTGCAGCTAGAGTCTCAGCTTCAGTAACATGAGTTACAACAGCATAAGCATAATGACACCCATAAGCAGCCACCAAGTGATCAAATCAGTAATATAGAGACAAAATCCCATCAACAGTAGATCAATAATGTTGATCTAGTACCTAATGAAGGACCATATTTGAATGCAGATGCAGAAATTCAGCATACACTTCTCAAGACCATAATTAGAGCTTGGGAAGAGATTTTCCATAATAAGCACAAAAACAGACTAGGATATGACAAGGATGTGTCCTTTTATATTCCAAATTAATCAAAACCCATGAAATTTCAGAGTGCTAGATTTCTTCATGACAGATCACCTTCAGTTGTTCCAGATTCCACTCCTCTTCCACAACAACAAAAAAATGTTATATGCCAACATTGTGATAGAGTTGGCCATATGAAAGATCACTATTTTGATCTTCATCCATATAAGAATTGTCATAAAACCAGTGATTATTCAAACAGATGCTTAAAAAAAGTCCTCCCGCAAGAACAAAAATTCATCTTGGATGGATCAATTCTTGGCAATTGGCATCAATAACGAAGAAGATATTTCAGTCATATGTCAGAACTTGTTCTAGAGTATTGAACAATCTTGCAGTTGAGTTTTCTCCATCATCTCACCTTGTATCTGATAGGGGGGGAAGTGGTGGTCATCTACAAGCTTCGAAGCCACATCAAGCGAGCTTGAGCCACACCCTGCCTTACCAGATTCAAAGAGATAGCCAGAGACAAAGGTGCCCCTGCACATTCCTTTAGTTGATGATGCCTCTTTAAGAGAATTGGGGACACTTCCTCTGGCAAAAGAATTTAGCTTCTTTCCAGTTTTGGAAGAGTTCTAGGAATTTCAATAAGCATTTCAGAGTTGTTGGTCATCCTTAAACCATCATAGGTTGAGACCTCCCTTTTCAAGTTGAGGCTGTCCTTTTTTATTCGAGGTGAGACCTCCCTTTCAAGGTTGAAGGTTTCCCTCTTCAAAACATGAGGAGCACTTCCTCTAGCAGAAGACTTCAACTTCATGCCAAATTTGGAAGAGTTTCGGGAACTACACTAAGTGTTCCTGTGTTGGTTTTCATCCTTAAACCAAC
This sequence comes from Pinus tabuliformis, assembly GCA_031772625.1. Taxonomy (NCBI): domain Eukaryota; kingdom Viridiplantae; phylum Streptophyta; class Pinopsida; order Pinales; family Pinaceae; genus Pinus; species Pinus tabuliformis. Next base: position 749,452,694 of record CM062806.1, on the reverse strand, counting down.
CCCTTATAGCAACATTTCAGAGAGCACACTTAACCTAGTCTTCCATGCATTTTTACAGATATTGTATTACAGATCTTTTCTTGGAATCATACAAACCGCTTTGGATTAAGGAGGGAAATTTTGGACACCTAATCCTCTAAGGGTTATGGTGTAGAAGGTAAAAATTCAAAGGGAGTCTAATATACCTTGGAATATGGAATCCAATGGTCACCCCCATGTATTATAATTTTGTATCATTGTTAATAGTGAATGTAATTCATGCTTTACCTTATTTGGTTGTCTACATTCTGTTTGCATCTGGCACAGTTTATGATCAGGTGGTTTGTGGAAGTCCCAAGCCTGGTTGGATTTTTCATTCATTAATAATATCTTCTTCTCCTTGGTATTTTATGTGTAAATGTATTGGCTTATATCTGGATTTTATGGTTATTACATCCTTTTAATTTATGTTGGTTAAATGCTGGTTATGTGTATGTTTTATGACAAACTTGAGGTATGGCTCTTATCATGTTTTGATTTGTAAATGAATGTACAATGAATAATTACATAATATATGATAATGCAACTATTGTGATATGAAACAATGTTTCTTTACAAATCTTAAATAAGTATGAGAGACCTATGTTCAAATCTGTTGTTATAACATGTACATTAAATATTTGTGACATGTTAGACGAAATGCCTATCATGGCTAGTAGTCAAATAAAGTCATTAATCAATTGTTTACATTTATACCTTTGTTCCAATTTTGTTTATCATTTCTAAAAGTTTCATGAAGCTCTGGAAAGTGGCTTAATTTCTGGCCACGAAAAAGTGGCACAAAATCAGGGGCACAGGCTGAAAACTAGCTAAAAAAGTCAACAGTAGCTGGAATTCCCTTATTCTGGGAGTCATTGAAAGTCCTTAGTCACATGCATGGCTTGTTGTGGGAGCGACTGAGAGTCCAGATCAGTGAAATGTGAAGTTTCCTCAAGGGTTGGACACCTGGAAGGGTTGGTTGTCTCCTAATGGTTGTGTAGCATGTGTGGAAGGTCTTATTGGTTTGGTTTTGTCAGTTCCACTTCCTTAAATATAAATGGGGAGTTGAATCACATCATAGTATCCTATCATCACATTTTTACCCCAGAAAACTGGTTAACTTGGGTAAATATGGGAGGAGGGTGTTATAGAGTGGTATCAAAGCATGGGTCACCCCTTGGATTGGATGGGTGATATGTTGGTCATGCATTCATGTCAGTTTCATATATGTGTTCTATAAGCTTGTGGTCTATGTACTTGTTGTGCTTGCATGGTGTTGGTCACGGTTGTAATGGTGTCTCCATTTGAAACTGGATGATGTGTTGTTGGATGTGGTTGTCATAAGTGTGCATCTATTATGCATTGGTTATGCATGTCAATGCTTATATATTGTTATTCATACATTGATATGGTTGTAGTGGTCATGCATGAGGTCATAGTATGTGGTTGGCATGATCAGTAACTGATAGTTGGATAGTGATTAAATTTTTGTTATATGCTGATGTGATTATGATTGTACATGTATCGTTCTAATGTGGTTAATCTTGTAGATGATATATCCTCCTGTAAAATATACTGAGTTGTGTTAATTATGTTATGTTTTGTTTTAGATGACATGGTGTACTTGTAGGAAAGAGACCTAAGATGACTAGAAAGATGGTAAACTAAAATTCACGAGAGTCTCCCTATGGGTCAAATGAGAAATGTGGTGTTCTGCATTATTCTGACTTAGTAACCACATTGAGAAGCTTGAAGGAAGAAATAAGGAGTTGTAAGGAAGATAATAAAATGATCATTTAGGCATAGCAGAAATAAATAGAAGTCAATGCAATAATCCTCCAATGTTTTTCATAACTGTAGAGACAGGGATCACTTTATATTAGTCATGGGAAGGAGGACAAAAGTAATGGGGCATATGGTAGTGGATCACATGGTGGGCACAGGTCAGATAGAGATGACACAATCAAAGATGGTAGCCTCCTGGATACTCCATATAGGAGAGGTGATGGACACATGTTCCATTCTAGTTCTGGTTATGATTGACACTATGATTGTCATGATTAGCATCCTTACAAGAAGAGTGATAAGGGATATTTTCTAGATAATTTTAAGAAAGTGAAGCCACCTACCTTTGATGGATATTTGAAGAAGTCAGAGGATGAAAAAGCATGGCTACTTGGGATGAAGAAATTATTTAAGTTGCATGATCACACAGAGAACATTAAGGCCAAAATAGTTATCATCAGCCTCAAAGGGAAAGCAAACATCTGATGGGAAGATGTTAAGCGGGTAGAGACAACAAGACAGAGGAGTTGAGTTGCCATGAATTCAAAATAATTTTCAGCAATAAGTACTTGTCAGAGTAGTGCTACGACAAAAAATCCAAGGATTTTAATGAGTTAAATATGGGATCACTGACAGATGAGGAGTGTATGACCAAGTTCTTAGAGTTATTGAGGTATGTACCATATCTTAGGGATGAAAAAGCTCAAGTTATAATATTTTTTAGTCGATTTACATTAGAATTTAGACATTGAATTGAGTATGATGAGATTTAATCTCTTGATGAAATTATTATGAAATTGAAGCATTGTTATGAGTAGTCAAAGCGCAAGACAAAATCTCAGAAATATTAAAGGGAATGACAAAGCTAAAGGTAAATGACAGCCAAAAAGAGCAAGGCCTCAATATCTAGGTGAGAAAGTATAACAACCCTGGTGAAAATTCCATGTAATAATAGTTGAAAACAATAACCACAGTCGATGGGACACTTATTCCAAGATTAATGTTTGGTAAGACATCCTAGCGGGTGTTCATTTGGTTTTTTATGGCTAAGGAAATTGACGAAGGAAATGGCTAAGGTTTTGGAATGGTAAAATGGAATTTTTGGCACATTTATTTATGAAAATAATGGAAATTAGGAGAAAAAGGAGGTGAGAGGTCACAAGTTCCATGTGAGGAGGAAAATAAAGGAAAATAATGGAAAATGAAGAAAAGAGAGACTGCATTCATAAAAACACTTATGAGGATCAGTTAGTAACCTTTATTTCAATTGAGCTTTAGAGCTCTCTCATTATTATCTCTCTCTCTCTCTGTCACTCTTGGAAACTTAGACTTTCTTGGATCACTTTGGGATTGGAGAAAGAAAGGCAAAGAAGGCAAGAGGAAGCAAAGATTAGGGAGCTACAACAAGCTTCATTGTAGGTATCAGCTTGCATGTGTATTTTCGTTGCTATATAAGGCATGCATGGGATTACATGTGTTTCTTTTCTACCATGGCATGGGTTTTGTTAGGTGTGATAGTATTTGCAACCTAGCCTTGCCATTTCCTAATAACTTTGATGAGATGGCTTCTCTTATACATTTTATGTGGGATGGTGAAACTAGATTCAAAGATGAGTTAGGTGGATCTCATAATTCACAAACACATGGTCTAAGTGGTCCCTGAACCATACTGAGGATTATGAAGCCACTAGCCTAGTAACCCGTGAACTACATTGTGGGTTGTGGTAAAGTCAGATTGTGTGCCTCAGTGTGCCTAGGAATCCTTTTCGGTGAATGACGGGATATACGGTAAAGCCAAGAGGTGGATTTTTTCTCTTTTGTTTCTAGTGATCCCAGGATGGTATGCATGATAAATGCTAGAGAGTATGTCTTGGTGTAGGGCCTAGTGATCCTTGGATTAGATTGTGGATGCATGGTAAAGCCTGAGAGACTAGGAGGTACTCAAATTCCTCACGGTGTAGGAAGAGAACTTCGGTTGAATCCATGTTGATTAGTGTTTTTGATGTGTTCTATGAGTCCCATATTCATGCTTGGAATATGGCATGGAGATGATTGGGTGAAGAGATACCTTGCTCAACGAATATATGGGAGGTGGAATGTGGCAGTCACATCTTCAGTTGGTTCATTTCATTCGTTAATGAGAAATTCATTCTCTATGGTATTTTTGTTCCTATTATGCAGGTTATATGTATATCTTATGACATCAACTATGTATGGCTCTCAGCATGTTTTTGCTTGTATATGAATGGATAATGTGTCTATGGACTTATAGATGATAATGCAGCAAATGACATGAGGGAACAATGGTTCATAATGATTCTAAGATAAGTATGAGATACCTACACTTAATTATGTCGTTTACACCTATAGGTTACATGTTGATGATATGTTTGATGAAATTCCTGTCATGGCTAGTAGGGGTCTAGTTATGGTATTGTTCATCTGATTGATTTTGCATTTTCCCAGTAATTTTACTGAGTTCAAGCTATCTCTCCCTTCTGGGCAGTGGTCTGGGCTCTAGGCCTTTAAAAGTGGCTTAAATTCTGGGGTAGTTTGGAACATAAATAGAAATTTTGGTCTTTGGTCACTAGTAGGCAAGCCTATGAGAGAGACTTTAGGCTGTTGGTCACTCCCTTTCCCGTAGCATGAGAGAAATTATGGCCTAATATATCTAGAATAACAGTGCTATTGAGGGACAGGTTGTCTTAGGGACTGACTTTCTCGTGAGGGTTCTGTTGATGGTCTTGGATGACTGTGTGTGACGTTTTGTTGAATCCACTTCCTTAAGGTCACATAGGAAGTTGAAAATTATCATAGTAGCCTCTCGTTTCATGTTTACCTTGATTGGCATGGTTACTTGGGTGGATGTCAGAGTAGGGTGTTACAGAGTAAAATCAATGCATGGTTCAACTCTCGGACTATATGGGAGGTGTGTGTTGGTCATGCATACATGTCAGTTTCATATGTGTCTCTTACACTTACTTTTCATGTGCTGGTTGCATTGGGTTGATGATTTATTATGGTTTTAGTATGGTTTTTTTGGAGAATTTCATATTGATTTCGTGAAATTTAATTGTCATGAGTATGTGACTGGTTGCATATGGTTACATGTCACTTACATGTTGATTTTATGTCTCATATTTACATCCTTGTATGCTAGGTTACATTCTTTAATATTTTTCTTACATGTATGAGTGTTTTAGTTTGATTATAAGAATTGATTGCTTATGTTCGACCACATGCATTTATGTGTATGTGTAGTTAATTAGTGTTGCATATGCATGTTTTTGGTTGCATGTGTCAATGTGTACAATGGATTAATGGTTATTTTTATTCATGAGGTCATAACATGCATTGTTGATATGGCCTTGCATTGGTAATTGGACCCTAACTAGAGTATTGTTTATGTGTTGATACATTTATTTATGTATGTCGACTATATGCTGTTATGATTATGTTATACATGTATCATGCTGATTTGGTGATCTTGCAGGTGAGGTATCCTCCCTGATCTATACTAAGGTACGTCGATTTATTCTGATTAGGTTTATCTAACATATTATGCATTGCAGAAAGAAATATCAAATGGCTAGCAAGATGGTTGACTACAAAGACTCTCCTTATGAATCCAAAGAGAAATACAGTGTTGGGAATCCTTTTGAATTGGTAGTTAGAAGCTTGAAGGAAGAGATAAGTAGTTATAAAGCAGATAATGACTGGATCGTAGAAGCACAAGAGAAACAAGCAGAGGTTAATACTATACTTCTTTAGATTTTTTCATACTTGCAATCACAAGGGCCACTTTGGATTATCTATGCACATTAGGATGGAACTAATGGGGCATATGGAAATAGGTATCCTAGTAGACGCAAGTCAAATAGATATGACACAGTGAGAGATGGCAAGTTGTTGGACACTCTGGATAAGAGGGGCGTTCAGTACAGGTACTATTATAGTCCTAGTTCTAACAGACATCGTGATCATCATTGTTATCATCCTTACAGGAGGAACGATAGGGGATACTTGCTAGATGAATTCAATAAAGAAAAAACACCTACTTTTGATGGAGATGTGAAGAATCCAGAATATGCAGAGGCTTGGATACTTGGGATGAATGAATTATTTGTATTGCATGAGTACAGAGATAACGTGAAGGCAATAATAGCTATCTTCAGCTTGAAAGGTGAAGAATACTTATGGTGGGAAGTTGTTAAGCTGGTCAGATACATCAGGATAGATGACTTGAGTTGGCAGGAATTCTAGAGGCTTTTCAGGGAGAAATACTTATCAGAGAGATGCTATGACATTAAGGCTAAGGAATTATACCAGTTAAAGATGGGATCAATGATAGATGAAGAGTACATGACCAAGTTTCTGGAGCTATTGAGGTATGTATCATATCCTACTGATGAGAAGGCTAAACATCAAAGATTTATCAATGGTTTTTCATTAGCATTTAGAGATCGGACTGAGTATGATGAGCCTCAGCCACTTGACGAAGTCACTGGGAAATTCAAGAATTTCTATGAGTAGTCAAAGTGTAAGAATGAATCTCAGCATGGATGGAAGGGAAAAGACAAAGGTACAGGTAAATGGCGGCCTAATAGGACAAGGCCTTGGAATGCAAATGGGAAAGAATGCCGCCACAAAAGAGATTTAGTGTAGCTAGACAAGGACATGGGTCACAACAGCAACAACAACATAGAGGTGAGCACTGGTCTGTGGGAGTGTTGGACATGTGATGAGGAAAACCTTAGGAGATATTGTAAGCAGCATCAGGGTGGAAGGCCTAAGATATACAATGCACATGAGGTGCAAATTTGTGGAGATGTTGGCTAGAGTATTCCCCGTATCCATGCAGTAGTGGAGAACATGCATGTTGAACACCATGCATCTATCATTGATATGGAAGGTAAGCTTTTTGATCAAGTTATTTGTATTTTGATTGACCATAGATCTAATTATAGTTATTTTAGTCCTGACTCGACAGATAAGTGTGGTTTGACTAAGGAATTGCATGCAAAGTATTGGTTAGTGTAGTTGGCTACAGGTACAAAGAAGCGAGTTCATCATTGAGTAAGATCTTATGCATTTGACCTGAATGGTATGCCTACGAAAACACATGTAAATGTACTACCGTTTGGATAATATAGTATGTTATTGGGCATGGATTGGTTGTATCTTCATAGAACCAAGTTAGACTGCTATGATAAATCTATTGAGTGTGTTGATGACAATGGGGAGCCAAAAGTTCTGTAGGGTAGGAATACATCCACATCAGTTAGGATGGTGAAAAATATGCAAGCAAAGCGTAGCTACAGGAAGGGATGCAATTTATTTGCAGTACACATTTCTAATTATAGGGGTAAGGAGGTTGAGGATGAAAATGTCATGAACATGTACCTATTTTTATAGTAGTTTCAGGATGTATTCCTTGAGGACATTATAGAGTTGTGACCACATAAGGATGTAGATGTTTCTACTTAGTTAGTGCTAGGGAAGCTCTAGCATCGAAAGCACCTTACAGGATGAGCACGCTTGAGTTGGTCGAGTTAAATTTGCAGTTGAGGGAAATATTGGCTAAGGGATATATTAGGTTAGTGTATCACCTTGGGACACACTAGTATTGTTTGTGAGGAAGAAAGATGGTACTCTCAGACTATGCATTAATTACAGGTGGTTGAACAAAATGACTATCAAGAATAGGTACCCTTTGGTGAGGATTGACGACTTGTTTGATCAGCTAAAGGGAGCAGAAATGTTTTCGAAGATTAACTTGAGATCCGGATACCATCATTTAGGCATCAAAGAGGAGGACATTTACAAGACTACGTTCAAGACCAGGTATGGGAATTATAAGTTTTTTTTTTAAATTTATTTGGCTTAACTAATGCTCCAGCTACATTCATGTGTTTGATGAATAATGTGTTGCATCGATATTTGGATAATTTTTTTATTTTTTTCACTGATGATATACTAGTATATCCTAAAGATTAGGAAGAGCATGCCGAGAACTTATTAGCAATATTAATATTGTTGAGGAAGAATTAGTTGTATGCTAAGCTCAGTAAGTGTATTTTATTTCAGACTCAAGTACACTACTTAGGGTATGTGGTCTCCAAGGAAGGCATTGTAGTATATCAAGAGAAGATAAGGGCCATCGTGGAGTGGGTAGATCCTAAGAGTGTGGATGAGGTAAGATCTTTCATGGGTCTGGTAGGCTATTACAGGAGGTTCATTAGGAACTTCTCACAGATTTCTTATCCCATTACATCATTTCAAAGGAAAGGTAAGAAGTTTGAATGGACATAAGAGTGTGAGGTTAGATTTAAGAAACTTAAGCAGTTGTTGACAGATGCACCAGTCTTAAAGATTGTAGATCTAGACAAAGAGTTTGTGGTCTGCAAATATGCCTTCCAGAGAGGACTTGGTGGAGCAGGATGGACAAGTGGTATGCTATGAGTCTCATAAAATAAATGAGCATGAGTAGAACTACCCAAAAAATGATCTTGAGTTAGCAACGATCATACATGAATTGAAGATGTGGAGGAACTATTTTCTTGGAAGGACATTTGTAGTTATGATTGATCCCACTGGGTTGGGCTATTTTTTTGACTAGCCAAATCTTAACACTAGGTAGGCTAGATGGTTAGAAACGATCAACGAATTTGATTTTGAGATCAGGTACATCAAAGGTAAAGAGAATAGGGTGGAATTTTATCTCAGCAGATGGGTATAGGTACATCATTTGACAACTATGACCTCCTATGGGCCAGACTTATTGGATAGGATATCGCGGGTAGGTCAACGAGATGTTAGGTATATGGATATTGTGCATAGGTTACAATAATATGTTGGTATAGGTGTAGGTACAAGTACATGTAGTGGTATAGGTATAGGTAGTAGTACAGGAACATGTACAGGCATAGATAGTGGTACATGCATAGGTACATTTACAGGTATATGTGCAGGTGCATAGGGTAATGATTAGTCTCTCACAGTAGATGGATTGGTTAGCTATTGAGAGAAGATATATGTGCTAGAAAGTAGTGAGCTCAAGAAGGTGATCTTGAGGGAGTTTCATGCAAAACCTTATTCAGGTCACTTAGGTTATTAGAAGTCACTGGTAGCAATGAAGGGATTCTACTATTGGCTGAATTTGAAGAGGGATGTAATAGAGTTTGTGACAAGGTGTTTCGACTATCAGCAAGTGAAAGAAGAGTGTAAACATCTAGGTGGACTGCTATAGCCGACCATGATTCTAGAGTGCAAATGGGAGGTTATTTCAATGGATTTCATCACAGGGTTGCTGAAGTCAGTGAAGCAGTATGATTCCATCATGGTCATTGTGGACAAGTTAACAATGGTTGCACACTTCATTCCAGTGAGGTCTACGTTCTTGGCTAGCGATGTGTCAGAGGTATTCATGAGAGATGTGGTTAGACTGCATGGTGTTCCAAAGAATAATGTGTCAAATAGGGACGCGAAGTTCACTTCCATGTTTTGGAAGGTGTTATTTTCAGGTTTTGGCATAAAGTTCACCTTCAACAAAACTTATAAGCCACAGAAAAATGGATAGATAGAGAGGGTCAACAGGATATCGGAGGACGTGTTGAGGTTGTATGTGATGCATCAGTAGCAGAAATGGAAAGATTATCTCCCCTTGGTGGTCAAGTTCTCGTACAACAACGATTATCAGGAATCATCAAGGATGAGTCCTTTGAAGGCATTATATGCCTAGAGTTGCAATACTCCCATCATTTGGAGTGATCTGGTCAGTATGGTATTGTTTGGATGGAAGAGGAGATGCAAGTGATCAACAAGAATATAAAGGTAGCACAAGATAGGCAAAAGAGTTATGTAGATAGGAATATGTTGTTCAAGGAGTTATAGGTTGGGGAGCAAGTGTACTTGCACATCAAACCTAAGATGCCCTCCTTATAGATTGGATCATGTGCAAAGTTGGCACCATAGTTTTTTGGACCCTTCAGTGTCATTGAGAGGATTGGTCTAGTAGCCTATCAATTTGCACTACCTCTGATAGTGAAATTCCATGATGTATTCCATTTGTCTTTGCTTCATAGGTATGTTAAGGATTTTGATCATGTGATTGGATGGTTTGTATTGCAGGTGGAACCAGATGGAGAATTCCAGGCGAAGCCTCAATTTATATTGCAGAAAAAGGTGCTCATGCTCCAGAACCGAGTAATCAAGCAAGGAAAAGAGTAATGGAATCATTTTTGGCTCGATGAAGCTACATGGTAGATGGCAGATCAGATGCAGGCTATGTATCCTTCCTTGCTTTCCAGTTGATGAAAATAAACTTTGATATGCTGGTTTAGTATATGCTTTATGGTGGTTGGTATGTGCTTTATGGTGGTTTGATATGTGCTTTATGGTGATTTGGTCTATGCTTTATGGTGGTTTGATATATGCTATATGATTAGATATGGTGTTTAGTATGTTTTTTGATATATTCTTTGGTATATGTTTTGGTATATATTTTTGGTAATATATCTATATATACATATGTGTATGGATGTAAGTACTGCAATGTACTATGTTATAAAGCTCCACTCTGCAGTATGGGTGTTATGTCCTTATGATTATGTTTTCATGTTATTATGCTATCATACGATTGTGTTATCATGATGTTATGATGTTATGTGGATTGGTACTTAGCAGGATGATCATTGTAACTACTGTCATGAGCTGTCTTATAAAGCTCCACTATGCAGTATGTTGTCATGTTGTCATGATGTTTTGTCTTGAGTAGGTCTTTCATTGTAAATATTGCATCAAGCTATGTTGTAAAGGTCCATGACAAGTATGTCTTCTTTCATCAAGTTGTTGAGGTGTATGTGTGATTGAACACTGAGGACAGTGTCCCCCAAGGGGGAGTGTTCTCTAACAGCCCTGGTGAAAATTCCATGTAGTAAAATTTAAAAACAATAACCATGATCGATGGGACACTTTCCAAGTTGAATGTTGGGCCGTTCATTTGGTTGTTTATGACTAAGGAAATGGCTAAGGCTTTGGAAATGCAAAATGGTAGTTTTGGCACTTTTATTTATGAAAATTATGGAAATTAGGAGAAAAAGCAGGTGAGAGGTCACATGTTGCATGTGAGGAGGAAAATGAAGGAGAATAATGGAAAATGGAGAAAATAGAGGCCTCATTCATAAAAATCCTTCTGAGGATTAGTTGGTAACCTTTTTGCTAGTTGAGTTTTGGATCTCTCTTATTATTCTCTCTCACTCTCTCTATCTCACTCTTGGACACTGGGAGTTTCTTGGATAAATTTGGCATTGGAAAAAGAAAGGAAAAGAAGGCAAGATGAAGAAAATATCAAGTAGGGAAAGACAAGATAAAGCAGCTAAGATAAGATTCATTGGATGTACCGACTTGCGTGTATATTTTCCTTGCTAGAATTGGCATGCATGGGATTGCATGTGCTTCTTTTCTCCCATTTCATGGGTTTTCCTAGGGGTGATAGTATTTTCAGCTTGGCCTTGCCATTTTCTTATAATTTTGATGAGATGGGTTCTCTCATACAGTTGATATGGGATTGCTAGATTGGATTCGAAGTTGATTGGGGTGGAACCCCAAATTGAGAAACACATGGTCTGAATGGCCCATGAACTAGACTAAGGATCATGAAGCCACTAGCCTAGTAACCCCTGAACCGAACAGTGGGTTACGGTAAAGCCATATTGTGTGGTTCGATGGGCCTAGGAATCCTTGTTGGTGAATGGATGGATATACGGTAAATATAAGAGGTGGATTTTATCTCTGTTGGGCCTAGTTCTCCCGAGATGGGATGCATAGTAAATCATGGAGAGTATGTCTTAGTGTAGGACCTAGTGATCCTTGGATCGGACAGTGAATGCACAGTAAAGCCTAAGAGACAAGGAGGTACTCAAATTCCTCACGGTGTAGGCAGATAACTCCAGTGGAATCCATGCTGATTGGTAATTTTGATGTTTTCTATGAGTCCCAGATTCATGCTTGGAATATGCCACGGGGGAGATTGGTTGAAGAGAGACTTGGCTTAGCCAATCTATGGTCGGGTGGAACATGGTAGTCCCATCTCTCATTGTTCATGACATTCATTAATGAGAAATTCACCACGTTTATTTTCATGTATAAATATATTGATGCATATTTGGATTTTGATGGTTGATATGTTCCTATTACACTGATTATATGTATATTTTATGACAACAACTATGTATGTCTCTTAGCATTTTTTTCCTTCTATATGAATGGATAATGTGTCTATGACCTTGTTAGGGAAATTATATGTGTTATAATTCCAACATTAAATTATCAATCTCGGACTCGTAAGCTTCAAGGCACAAGCACAGGTAACATAGGATCAGAGCATCTAATCTAAACTAAAATCATGAAATTTGAAGTATATTCCTAGATCAAGTACGAAATTTATATTCCTACTTTGAAACTAATCTATTGATGCAAATGAATAACTTCAATCAAATAATGAATTAATTAAAAATTACTAAGAAATCAGGGAAAATAATGGATGATCTATTCAAAGGAGTGTTACTTGATTCAAAACAACTCAACATGTAAAAGATAAAATTTATGCCTAAAGTTAATTGTTTACACAACGCAATTTATTAACAAATGGTCTTTAATTCCGTAAACTGCAAAATAAACAAATGATTAACTATGATAATTACTCTATTGAAATCACACAACTCACACTTTCAAACTGGATTTTTCTAATTAACTAAATCAGAGAAATTCTAAGTACATAATGCAGCTAAATATAGAATGCAACCTAAGTATAGAACGCGGCCTGAGCACATAATGCAGTTGATTACAAAATCCGACAGAGTGCAAAATGTGGTGGAGCACAAAATGTGGTTGAGTACAAAATACGATCGAGTGCCTACTCCATAGATCTACAAAACATAAATTAATCTGGAATACAAATTGAAGTGTTGGAATTATGAAAACTATTTACAAAGAAATTTGGAAATGAAATATAAATCTATTGACTGAAACAAAACACACTTCCTAAAACTATTCCCAGGATCATAGCATAAATCAAGAAGCAATTACATAATCTAAAATGCATAAATAAATTGAAAAAACAATTAAATCTAATTCAAACCATTTGCAATAAATTCAATATAAAAAGGAAATAAACACACTTACAGAATCTAATTTAACCCTGCAAACACGATGGGTTCAAGAGGCCTTTCCTATCCATGTGTTACAGGTCTAAAATCAATTCATAACATGGACACCAAAGCTACAACAGATTCATCATCCTTTATTCATCCAAAAAAAAGTTTTAATATACAACAACCAACAAATGTAATTTTTCTTCCTCTCCTATGTAACTCTTTGTAGCTCTTTGTGTAACTCCCTATCTCTGAATGACTGAAATATTTTACAATTTGAAATCCCAAGCTCAAGGATATGATCTTAGCAAAATGCTAACCAAATTACCAAAATCCATTATAAATGATGTTTTTGGAATTGGTTATGGCGAATTTGTCTTGGGAAATCTCATGATCCATGCATAGCATGATTTTGATATAGAGTATATGATTGTAGCTCCATATATCTTGAAAAAGAAACAAATAAATCTTCAACCCAAAATATATGGAATTGTGGCTGATCCAAAATCGTCAAACCCAATGAATCTGTACTTAACTCAAAATTTCGGGCAATGATTTTGTATTTAACTTTCACTCGAATATTCCCCTGACCATAACTTCTTCTTAATGAATAATTTTCCCAAACGATTTCTGGGTTACCTAAATGACACTGCTCTGAACAAATCACGTCTATTGGAATTTCAAGATTATTCTTCATTTGATCACAAATTGAGATTTTAATCTACAACCATTCTATACTTAACCTGTAGAAACTATTTTAATTGACTTATGAAGAATTTTGGCAATGAATCCATAAAGTAAATAGACATGGAAAAACCATCATCAGTAAATCATGACAAAATCATCTCTAATCACTGAAAAGTAAAGAAAGCTAATGATAATCAACCATGAAGTGTAGAATATGAACTAATGGCAAAGTGTGGAATTGGAGTCTGAAATGAGTTAAAAACATATGAATTTAGGGTATGAATAATGGTATTTTTACGAGGGAAAAATGGAAATATGTGAGGCCCAACAAACCTAATAGATGATAATGCAGAAAATGATACAAGTGAACAATGGCTCATAGTGATTCCCAAATAAGTATGAGAACCCTACACTTAATTTTGTTGTTTACACTTGTAGGTTACATGTTGATGATATGTTTGAAAAAATGTCTGCCATCGCTAGTAGGGGTTTGGTTATCGTCTTGTTAATTTTATTGATTTTTCATCATTGTTTCCATGTAATTTTACTAGTTTCAAGCTATCACTACATTCTAGGTAGTGGCCTGGGCTCTGGGCCTGGAAAAGTGGTTTAAATCCTAGGGTTGTTGGCACATAATTGGATGTTTTGGCCTCTAGTCACTGGCAAGTAAGTCTGTGAGAGCGAATTTAGGTTTTTGGTTTCTCCCTTTCCCATAACATGAGAGATACTATGGCCTAAGGGATCTAGAACAATAGAGTGACCAAGGGACACACAATTTGAGTGGTTGACATGTCCTCTGAGGCTTTTTCTAATGATGTTGGATGATTGTGTGTGATGTTCCATCTATTCCACTTCATTAAGGTCACATAGGAGGTCAAATATGATCATAGTAGCCTCTCGTCTCATGTTTACCTTGGTTGGCATGGTTACTTGGGTGAATGTGGGAGGAGGGTGTTACAGAAGGAAAATGTTTCACCTTACAGGAAGTTTAACAAGTCATGACATGGAGGGTGGCAGAATAAAGGTGATGTTATAATATGGTTGCAGTATTGGAAATGTGGCAAGGACTATATTAAGAGGTATTGTCTACAAAATTAGGGTGGTAGGCCTCATATTTATAGTGCACTCAAAGTGCAGACAATTGGGGATGTTGGGCATAACATTCCACAGATTTGTAAATTGTTGGATAGGAAGCAAGAAAATCAACAAGAAACCGTTATCGATATTGACGATAAGATTTTCAATCAATTTTTTTCCATTTTGATTGAACCTAGATCTAATTATAATTAAGTTAGTCCTGACCTAGTGGATAAATGTGGTTTGAATAAAGAAGTTCATGTAGAATCCTGGTTAGTGGAGTTGTCTACATGTACAAAGAAGATAGTTTGTCACTAGGTAACAGATTGTGCATTCAAGTTGAATGGTATGCATGCCTCAACACATTTGATTGTATTACCATTGGGATCATTTAGTATGCTTTTGTGTATGGACTGTTTCTATCTTCATAGGACGAAAGTGGATTTTTATGACTAGCATAGATCCATCTTAAATATGTATATAACATGAGCCGAGAGGGATCCAATTTCTTCACGTGCAATTTTTTTTATGAACCGACATTATTTATGTATTTTGTGTAGTTATTTAGCTTTTTTTTTGGTTAACTTTTTAAAATTTTATTTGGGCAAAATTTCAACTTTGATGATGGACGAACAAAGTTACACATTATACTGGGATGTCGAATGAGTCTCTCGTCTCAACAATGCCATTGAGTGCTTGGATCATAATGGATAATAAAGGAGCTTGTCGGGTATCAAGAAAGAAACATAAGATAGAATGGTGGCAACTACGCAGACAAAGCACAGTTACAGAAAAGGGTGTGTGTTATTTGCAGTGCACATTTCTAGTGATAAAGGTAAGGATGTTGAGCATGTGAAGGTATTGAGAAGTTATCCGATATTGAAGCAATTTCAAGATGTGTTTCCAGTAGAGATTTCAGATTTTTGACCTCACAAAGAAGTGGACATTCCCATTGAGTTGGTACCATGGGAAACATCAGCATCAAAGGAACCATACAGGATGAGCAAACCAGAGTTAGTAGAGTTGAAGTTACAGTTGAAGGAAATTCTTTATAAGGGATACATTAGGCCAATTGTATCGACTTGGGGTGCACCGTTATTGTTTGTAAAGAAGAAGTATGGTACTCAAGATTTACGCATTGATTACAAACAGTTGAACAAGGTCACCATTAAGAATAGGTACCTATTACCGAGGATTGATGACTTGTTCAATCCATTGAAGGGAGAAGCAGTGGTCATGAAGATTGATCCGAGATCCGGATATCATGATGTACACATCAAGGAAGAGGACATTTACAAGATAAATTTTAGGACCTTGTATGGGAATTATGAGTTTTTTGTCATTCCATTTGGTTTGACTGATCCTCCAACTAGTTTTATGTGATTGATGAATAATGTATTGCATCCTTATCTAGACATGTTTGTTATTAAATTCACTGATGACATCTTGATATATTCCAAAAATGAGGAAAAGCATGTCGAGCAGTTAACAACAATGTTGAGATTACTAAGACAACATGAGTTATATGCTAAGCTTAGAAAATGTAGTTTCTTTCCGGCAAAGGCACATTACTTGGGACATGTTGTTTCTAAGGAAGACATACTAGTGGATCCATAAAAGTTAAGGTGTATATCATGGAATGGACAAATGTTAGAAATATGGATGAGGTAAGATCATTTATGGGCTAGAGGTTATTATAGGAAGTTCATCAGGAACTTCTCTCACATTGCATATACTATTACGTCATTGCAGAGGAAAGGTAAGAAATTTAAATGGCTACGGGAGTGTGCAGCCAATTTTGAATAGTTGAAGCAATTTTTGATGAATGCTCTAGTGTTAAATATTGCATATCTGGATAAAGAGTTTGTGGTGTGTACAAATGCTTGTAAGAGAGGAATTGGCGGATTCCTTATGCAGGAAGGAAAGATAGTATGCTATGAATCATGGAAACTGAATGAGCATAAGAAAAATTATCCAATCCATGATCTTGAGTGAGAAAATATCATCCATGCTTTGAATATGTGGGGACACTATCTTCTGGGAAGGAGATTCATCTTGATGAGTGACCATAGTGGATTGAGGTATCTATTTGACCAAACAAATATTAATTCCAGACAAGCTAGATGGTTGGCCACGATTAGTAAGTTTGACTTTGATATCAAGAACATCAAGGGTAAGGAGAATAAGGTTGCAAATGCTCTTAGAGGGAAAGTACATGGGAATCATATAGAAACTATGAGTTCTTATGGGATAGACTTACAGGATCAGATCCTACAGGAAGAACAACATGATAGTAGGTACATGGAGCTTATGCATAGGTTACAATAGAGTAGAGGTGATCATCAGGGATGTAGTGAGGTTACATGGTGTTCCAAGGAATATTATGCCATATAGGGATGTTAAGTTCACTTCCAAGTTTTGCAAGGAGTTCTTTGGAGGTTTGGGGACAAAGTTGGCCTTCAACACAACTTATCATCGATAGAAAGATGGACAAACAAAGAGGGTCAATAGGATATTTGAGGACATGTTGAGGATGTATGTGATACATCAGCAGGGGAGATGGGAGGAGTACCTTCCACTGGTTGAGTTTTCTTAGAACAATGGGTATTAGGAGTCACTAAGGATGAGTCTATTTGAAGCATTATATGGGTAGAGTTGTAATAATCCCATTAGTTGGAGTGATCCAATGAAAACGGTTTTGATTGGACCAGATATGTTGGCAGAGATAGAACAGGAAATGTAGGTAATCAAGAGGAATCTGAAAGTAGCACAAGATATGAAGACACATTATGCAGATCAGAATGAGTTGTTTAAGGAGTTTCGCGTTGGGGAACAAGTGTATTTATGCATCAACCCCAAGAAGAGATCCTTGAGGATTGGATCATGTGCCAAGTTGGCACCTCGGTTTTGTGGACCTTCAATATTCTTGAAAGGATTAGACTAGTAGCTTATTGAATTACACTACCTCTGATAGTGAAAGTCCATGATTTGTTCCATGTGTCATTACTTAAGAAGTATCCTAAAGATGTTGATCACGTGATTCACTGGTCAGTATTGCAGGTGGAGTGAGCTGAAGAATTCTAGCTTGAACCTCAATGCATATTGTATAGAAATATGCTCATGCTCCATAATCGAGCAATTGAGAAGGTTAAAGTGTATTGGAAGCACTTTGGGCTCGACGAAGCCACATGGGAGATGGCAGGTCAAATACGATCTATGCATCATTCTCTATTCATTGCTTGAGCAAATGTTTTTGGTATATGTTTTAGTGTGATTTTTTTGGTATATGTACATATGTATATGGATGTAAGTATCACCATGAACTATATTATAAAGCGCCAATAAGTGGTATGAGTGTAATGTCATTATGGTTGTCATGTTGTTATGTTTTCCTGTTCGTTTTCTTCTCAATAGGTTGATCATTATAAATACTCATCGAGCTAAGTTATAAAGCTCCATGGCTAGTATGTTTTGCTTTCAATAGTTTTGTTATTTGTAGGTGTCATTTAACACCAAGGACGGTGTTCCCCCAAGGGGAGGGTTCTTTGACAACCTTGGTCAAAATTCTATGGAATAAAGTTAATAAAGGAGAAATAATATGCAAGGTAGCGGGACACATATTCAAAGATGAGTGTTGGGAAAAACATCCTATTGTGGGTGGTCATTCGGTTTATTATGGCTAAGGAAAATGGAAAAGGAAATGGCAAAGTCTTCAGAAAGGAAAAGTTGCATTAATTGACATTTTATTTATGAAAATAATAGAAATTAGGAGAAAAGGAAGGTGAAAGGTCACCCATTTCATGTGAGGATGAGATTGAAGGAAAATAATGGAAAATTTAAGAAAATGGAGGCCTCATTACTGAAAAGGCTTCTGAGGATCAATTGGTACCTTTTGTTAGTTCATCTTTGGAGATCTCTCTCTATTCTCTCTCTCTCTCACTCTTGGATGGTTAGAGAATTGTTGGAGCACTCTAGCATTGGATCAATGAAATCAAATGAAGGACTGAGAAGGAAAAGGAAATCAAACATCATGCATTGAAGAGCAACATCTAGTACTACAATGCGATTATTTGTAGGTATCAAATTGCATGTGTGATTTCCTTGCTAGCTTTGGCATGCATGGTAGATGCATGTTTGTATTTGATTCTCTTGCTATCATTGGCATGGGTTTTGCTAGGTGTGACATTTTTATTGAAGCTTGCCTTGCCATTTCTTGACAACCATAGTGTGATGGATTCTCTTTTATTTGGTTAAGATGGATTGCCAAATGGTCTCAAAATAGAGCAAGGCGGTCTCTGAAAGAAACAACAAAAGGCCTACCAATGCATGGACTGGATTGGGATTGTGGTAAAGATGAATTTTGTGTGCCTTGGTGTGCCTAGGAATCCTCAAATGGTGAATGGCAAGATATATGGTAAATCCTAAAGGTGTGTGCCTTCAATCAGGCCTAGGAATCTTTAACTGGTGAATAACAAGATATACGGTAAGGCTTGGAGGGTGGAGCCTTGACAATGGCTAGGAATACTTGAACGTTATATGGTGGGATATACGATAAAGCCTAGAGACTAGGAGATAAGAGAATTCCTCATGGTGTAGGTGGAGAAATATGGCAGCATCCATGCCTCTTTAGGACCTAGTGATCTGGTGGGGATTCTGGTAAAGAATGAGGAAACGTAGTTTGGTTTTGTTTTGAGTCCCACATTCATGCTTGGAACATGCCTTGGGGGTGATTAGATGAAAGAAAGATTTGGTTCAACGAGTCTATGGTAGGGTGTTACATGGAAGTCTCAAGCTTGTTTGGATTTTGCATTCATTAATAATAGCTTCTTCTTCTTAGTATTTCATGTGTAAATGTATTGGGTTACATCCTTGTTATTTATGTTAGTTATATGTTGGTTATGAGTATTTTTTTATGACAGAATTGATGTATGTCTCTCATCATGTTTTGATTTGTAAATGAATGTATGATGAATATATGACCTAATAGATTATAATTAAGCTATTGTGAAATTGGAAAAGGATTCTTTACGAATCTCAGATAAGTATGAGACCCCTATGCTCAGATATGTTGTTATGACCTATAGATTTTATATTTGTGACATGTTTGATGAAATGTTTGTCATGACTAGTAGCATTCCTGTCAAGTCATTGAAGTGTTTTAATTTTTACCTTTGTTGTAATGTCGTTTGTCATTTTTGCAATTTTCATGAAGTTTTCGACAGTGGATTGAGCCTTGGCCCTAAAACAGTGGCACATAATATGGGGTCATAGGCTCAAAACTAGGTGGAAAAGTCAACAATCCCTGGCATGTCCTTACTGTGGGAGTGACTGGAAAGCCTCAATCACATGCATGGCTTGTCATTGGAGCAGCTGAGGGTCCATATCAGTGAAATGTCAAGTTGCCTCAGGGGTTGGTCACCTAGAAGGGTTGGTTGACTCCTGAAGGTCTTGTAGCATGCATGGAAGGTCAGATTGGTTTGGTTTTGTCGGTTCCACTTCCTTAAATGTACATGGGGAGTTAAATCACATCATAGTAGCCTCTCGTCACATTTTTACCCCATCAAACCAGTTAACTTGGGTAAATGTGGGAGGAGGGTTTTACAATAGCTATAACTTAAAATCCACGTTCAATCACAGTCAAGAATAGGTGACCATAGTTAACCATTGTGAAATAAGTTCAGTGATAGGAAAACACACTCAAGATGTCAAGATGGACAACATGTTCAACCATCGTCAAACCATCTAAAATATAATCAACCTTGGTCACCACGGCCACAGATACAACACTTGGTCAGCCATGGTTAGCCATATTTGATGAGGGCTTAAGAGGTCAACGTTTTCATCCATTATCAACTACAAATATCCATAAACAATGTGGTCAACCATGATGAACTCGTTTAAAGGGTGTTTGGGCATAGTTAATGTGGCCAACATAGTCAACCATGGACCACCATGTTCAACCATAGCCCACATGGTCAATTATGAACATTAATGTTACATTGTTATATTAATGCCACGTAAATACATTATTATATTCATGGTTAACCAGAATAAACCAAGGTCAACCATTTATTTATGGATGACCATCGTGAACCATGGTCAAATAAGTTCACTGATGAGAAAAAATTTCCACCATGGTGAATCATAGACAACAAGTTTAACCATGGTCAAACCATGTTAACTATAGTTAAGTATGGTCGCTATGGTTGTACATACTTTACATGTTCAAACTCGTCAACCACAGTAACCTCAGGTCAACCATAATCTTCTCCTTAGTCTCTGGTGAACCATGATAATCATTGTGAATCATGGTAAATTGAGGTAAACCATGGTATTCATTATTAGTCATGTTCAACTCACGTTATCCATGGTATGCCTTGAACAACATGGTTGATCCTCTTCAACCATCGTCAACCTCGTCCACTATGCTCAAGCCCATCAACAAACTTCAACCATTAATGTAACCATTTTTCTAACATTAATGTAACATTATCATTAACTTTAATGTAACATTAGCGTTAACTTTATGGTACCATCAACAATGGTCAACTATGGTTAATATTAACGTAGCATTATTGTAACAATGTAACAATGGTAAAATATTGTCAACCATAATCTTTCCTTTTGATCCCTAGTCATGGATGGTACTCATTGTCAGTCATCGTCAACTAAAGTCAACCATGGTTTTCCTTGACAAACAATGATCGACTGTCTTCAACCATGTTCAACCTCGTTGATTCACTTCAACCATTAATGCAAGCATTTGTTTAACATTAACGTTAATCTAACATCACCCATTATCAACCATGGCTAACAATGGTCACTATGGTCAACATTAATATAACAATGTAACAATAGTCAACATTAATGTAAAATGGTCAACATTAGCGTAAAATTATTAGATTAATCGCACACTAATACATTGTTACATTAATAGTTGACAAAACTAGTGGGCCATGATCAACCATTATCAAACTTGGTCACATATGTTCAACGTCAATGAACCTTATCAATCATGATAAAATTCATCAACCCTCTTCAATCATAGTCAACTTATCAATTCTTTTTACACATTGTCAACTATGGTCAACTATAATCAACAAATCTACTTCACACATCAACTCTCAACTAACAATATTAATTCAGTTGATATACTCCAATACATCTCTTATAAGATATATGAAACACATTTATTAGAGTGATTGCCGTAATTATGTTGTCATGATCACTCACGACATAATATTTTATATTCAAAATAGAGCCATCGTTATAGGATATTATAATTCTAAACGATACAACCTAACATCGTCGGTTCCGTTCACATGATGGGTACAAGTAGCAAGAACACCTTACCATAAGGACGACTGGTTATCCGTGGGTTTTAGTTAATGCTTGATTAGGATATGCTTTAATATGGATTAAGGAAAACTAATACGATTATAAACGTGCAATGAAATATCAAAAAAAAACATCCCATAAATAATCATTACTAGACAAAGACGGGATACAATGCTATGTAGACATGGACACCGAACGACCACGCTATTGAAGTGCATAATAAAGGCTATGAGGTGCTAAAGCGAACATCGAGATGTGAGCAAGGACATTGCCGCTTCATTTGCAGAAAATTAACTTCAAAATCACACCGTCTGGTTTTAGTACGCTTTCCAAATTTCAAGCAGCCAACGGAAATGTGGCTGCCTGAACATGAATATTTACACACGCCAAACGAAAACAGAGTTCGCTACAATTATCTTCATCTTTTTTCACCTCTTCGCGAGAAACTGCGCTATCTGAACTCCTCGTTCTGAAAGAGTTGATGTATTCAGTGGCGACTCACACAACTTCTTTAAGAATCTTCAAAGGCATTAAAACTACGAAAGCACAAAGTATAAAAGTATTAAAGCACGCAAATTTGAATCTACTCTGCAATATTTTGACTTTTCTGTGATGATAGAAAACATGACACAAAGAATATATGACCCAAACTGGGAATAACGATCAGGATGCGCGTACATTCTCTCCGTCTGGTGAAGCGTAAAAGGATTGCAAAACCTCTTGACGCTTATTTACCGCCTCTACCTGCAATGACAAAGAATTAAGAGCGTAACGTACTTTCCTTTTTCTTTCCGAGCAACAATATTCGTACAGTAACATGAGAATGCCTCCGAATTGAGAACTAAATGATATTTATATTGCTCCATTAAAGCGACTGCCAAGTCCTATTCTGCCAATATCATTCTCTGGTTAGAAATTTCAGCAGAGATCTGATCACAAAGTCAAACCACAGATATCGGATGGAGTAACACTCATCTTTGAATTTGACAAATTTCTCCTATTTCACCTCTTTATCAGCATGGCTTCCACAAGTAGCTGCCAGCAATGCTATTTATACACATATTTTGCACAATCCCGAAGTTTTATATTAAACAGGTTGATGCTGAGGAGGAATTTTTTGGAAAGTTATGGAAATTCTAGTTATATTTGGAGAAAATCTAGCCAAGATTTTTGTAAATTCAAATTAAATTTCAAAATTTTAGGTGTTCTAAAAATTTTTAATAGTAATGAATCCATTTCCCCTAATTTAAACACTTTCTCTATAAAAATTTTTGAAATTCTTTTTGCCAAAATTCCAAACACTTTTGACCGTCAAACAATTCTCTTCCAAAATGACTCCTAAAAGAACTTAGGTATAGACACACGAAATAGGGATTTAGGCCGTACTTCATAACCATGTCGAAGGAATCATTCTTTGTGAGTTTCAATCAGTGTTATTTTGAAACTGACTACTGAATATTTTGAAGTAGGAACCTGTCCACAGGTCTGCTTCGTCGATAGGAATAGACCATATTTTAATTCATTTATATTAGTCTTGAATATATTTATATCATTAATATATATTTTTCGAATGGGTTGAAAATTAATAGCTATTCACTGATATTAATATTAATAATTTAATATTAATAATTTTGTTGATATATTTGGATTTGTATTATTTTTTATTTTTAAAATTAACAGTATAGATATGAAAAATTGAAAATTGATTTATAGTTGTTTATATTAAATTAAAGATATTTATAATTATGTTTCATTATGTTTGAGTATGGTTTATTACATTGACTATGTGTGAAAATGGTTGACTATATTTGATTAGATTAGTTATAATTATCGCACTCATAAATTAAATGGATGATAAAGAACAATAGACATCAATCCATAATAAACATAAAAACACTTACTTCATTATATGTATTGTGTGAGTATAATTAAAAAAATATATATAAACAAAAAATGACCCAAAATATTGAGTGGATAGCCATCAAAGCATTTACCTCATAATACGTTTTAAAAAAATCATGAAAATGAACTAAATAATAACTTTATTTCAGTAATATATTGAATATTATTAATTATAGAAATATTTAGCGTATGAGTTAAACATATATACATTTGCAAAAAAAATTAACAATATTTTAACAATAGAGATTCAATTAGATTTTATCATAGATATGCTTAGTTACCATATCATGAATCAATATCATTGCTTACTAATACTACATAACCAAAAAACTATAACCTTTGTTCATATAACATTCTTAATTAAAATAATAGAAAAAACATAATTATTTTTAAGAAAAATCTCAACTTTTGATTTACAACTATTATTAAAAACATTTTAAAATATTTCAAAAAAGTTAAATCCCTACTAACTACCTAATACTTATTGATAATTAAATTAAAATTTTAAAAATTATATTCCAAAATAAATACAACTATTAACCTGAAATTAATTAACCAATATTTAATCACTTAATTAAAATTCCATATAAACCTGACAGGGTTAAATATGAAATTATATACTTGCTTTTTTCTATCATCACAATTTAGAATGGGATAATCTAAGCGGTCGAAATGATAGGGTAGAGAGCTAAATAGCTTTGATACGACATTTAAGAAAATCCGCACAATTGAAACTGCCCAAATGGAGAAAAAAATGATATATATCGTCCACATTGTTCCAATGCAGCGTATATTCTTATCAAACTACTTCGAAAAGAAAATCTAATAGGATTTTTGTGAATATCTAGATGAAAGATGAATATATGGGTAAAAGATGTTCTAAACCACCTAAGGCTATCTAAACTTGTGAGCAGCAACCTGGCCTGCTAAAGCGTTGCACAGCTGATATGGTCGCCCACCTCCAATCGGCAATATGTTATAATGGTCGGCGATCCTTCAATTTAGAATAGATTTAGAGTTTTATGATTACATATATAAAATTGTTTACCAGATTGCAAGGAGACAAGGAGACTGGTTATCTGCGAGTCCTCTGCACCTTATGGTGCATTTAAATAATATGCTAACATGTTATACCGCAATAAAATTTGTTGTTCTGCTTCAAGATACAAAGACGCCCAGATAACTAATCTATTAAAAGCCTTGTAAATCATAACCCATACCTCTAGGCTGTGCATAGGAGAGGTGGCTGTGTCCTGAAGTAATAGATCATCATGCTCATCTTTTTTCAGCGTTCTCATTTCATTCTTCCTTGGAGCCACATCCGCCAACGAGCAAGATGCAATGCATTCCAAATCCTGATCTTTATTGACATGAACATCAGGTTTTCTTATAGCAACTAACGAATATGAACCAGTCGTTCGCCGCCTTTTCTCATACTCAATATCTTGCACAGGAAGAGGAAGCTTCTGGGGACCAGACGAAGCATCGGAAACCAGCGAAGACTCCTCCTCCCTTCCTGTAATGCTTGATGCACGACAGTCATAAATTCGATATCTCTTTGCATCCTCCGTAAACATCGAACTTTTCTTCTGCTTCTCCTCAATATCGTCATCGCTGGTTCTATACTTATTGCTCCAACTATCTACATACTGATCCAAATACATTGTCCATCCGGACTCGGACATCTCAGTTTCCATGGCCTCTGCGTCTTCACTTTGCAAATATTGGCACTGAGCAGCAGAAGCAGGTCTCAGTTTTTCAATTGTAGGAGAGATTAACGGTCCCTGCAATTTGCTGTCGATGTTATTACTCGACATACAGGCAAAGGATTGGTTCTCGATACTTCCCAACTCAGAACCTAACATAATGTTGGAGTTCATATGAACAAGTCATGTGCCCAAACTGTAGCAGAGCACCTAACACGAGATTGGAATTCATATGAACAGGTCATGTGCCGAACATGTAGCCCGCTGCTTTGCCACAAGTGTCATTATTTAACATTAAAAAAATCCAGGTTTAACGGTCTATCTCTTAAAAATAGTTCCGAGTTTAACCACAGGTCTTGCATTGGATCAATTTGTTTTCTATGGATAATTCAAAGCACCTCTAAGCTTTTGCTAGCTTTCAATTCCATTAAACTCCTCTGTTTCAGGGAGACACAAAATAAGGACACTTCATGAGTCAGTACGGGATATACCGTCCACGCAGGGGAGTTCTTTTAAACATTAAAATAATTATTTCTTTAAACGTTGAAACGGTTTGTACTACATTTTTCCATGAAACGTTGAAACTGTTTGTACTACTTTTTTCGAGGTTATTTTTTTATTTTTATTAATATTGTGTAAACTTTACACATCATTCCCCATCAATTTCATTATTCCTTTATTTATAAATATATAATTCATATCATTTACCATTAATTTCATTATTTTTATTAATATTGTGTAAACTTTACACATCATTCCCATCAATTTCATTATTCTTTTATTTATAAATATATAATTCATATCATTTATTATTAAATTCATTATTTTTTTATAGAAAAAATATGACATAATTTAATTGTCAAATCAGCAATATTGATCGTCATAATAGAGTAGAGTAATAGTTTATAAATAAAACAAACTTTTACTACTGCTATATACTTTTAATTTTTAAATTATTAACCTATTTCCTTATGTCTAAAAAAATACAAACTCTAAAATAAAATAATTTTAATACAGACTTGAGCCTTTCACTCATATATATTCATAATTTGTTTTCCGTTAAACATTGTTTCCTATTCTAAATATCAATATTACATTTTTCCCATTATCTATTTGGATTTTATTAATCTAATTTTAAACATTCTTTCTCTTCTATTTTCTAAACGCACGAATTTTTCATCAACTAAAACCAAATTGAAAAGTTATCATGATTTATTTTTTAATAAAAAATTTAGAATTTTAAATTAATTATTGGTAATCAGTAAGTGTATCAAATTTTTTTTATTAAGTAAATAATATTTTATTTCACAATTATAAAATATTTTAGAATATCTTTTATAATATTAATATATTAAAAATTAAAATTTAGTTCAAAAATAATTATGTTTTTTTTAATTGATTAATTAAATTCAAAATCATATAATCACTTCATATATGAATATGAGTTACAATTTTTTTTTCTTATATAATACTACTAAAATTACTATAACAAAGTATAAATAATTAAAAATAAATATATATATTTTTTTTAATAAATAACTTTCCTTGAAAATAAAAATATAGTTTACTTAAGTTTCATGAGATTATTTTTAATGTTAATAAATTTAAAATACATAATAAAATTAATATTTAGATATTTACTGAATTAGTTATGATTTAATTTATTTGACTATCTTAAAATTTGATATTTTAGGTATAAATATTAATAAAAAATTATATACTTAATTATATTGATATTTTTAAGAATAAATACACAAAATTTTATTAATATGAAATAGATTCCTTTCACGCATTTTAATGGGTGGCAAAGTGTTTTATTGGAACACATTTTATATATTATAGGTTTAAACATCACTTTACCAATGAGCTGAAATAACCTTGGTAGAATATAAAACCAACGTAGCTACTCATTATCCTAATCACCCTCTCACAAGAATAATAATAAACAAATATATAGTATATAATAATACATTTTCAGTGAAATTAAATGTTTCATAGTAAAAATAAAAACGAATATATAGATAATAAAATGCTATTTCACTAAAATTATATTTCAACCTAATATTTATGCACATGTATTATTAAAAAACAATAATCATTTCAATCATTACTTCTTTAACAATATATAATTTATAAAGATCAATAGTTTTTTAATATTAATAATTTTTTAATGATGATGATAATGGTTAATGTTCACTGAGATCAAATTTTGGTCTATTGGACCTAAGAAACAAATTATTTAGTTTGGTTTCATATTTTATTCTTATGCACAAAAAGCTTGAAGAGAAGCCTCTGGAGCTCACTATAATTTTGACATCGTAAAAGGCTAGGAAGGTCAGTGTTGCAACAAATATTATGAAACTAAGATCTAATGTGGTTGTACGTGGGGCACTCTAAGAGTAAGTGGTTTTCTTCCTCGATGTTCATATTCTCACAGAGATGGCGGATCCTTTCCATCCATGGTGTTTTTGGAACTGCCCAATGACCCATTTCACTATGGATCTCATGATATTTCATTCTAGTCTTGGCTATATTAATTTCCTTCTTTGAGCTAGTTAAAACGGAGAGATACTTTTGATCTCCTAGGGTGGGGTTGATGACCTACTTATAAAATCTTAATTTTCTTTTAGCTGTTAAATCTTTCTCACACCACATTTTCCTTTCAACTTAGAAGTAACAATATTTTTAACGTTATTAATGTTTTGCAATGCAACATTCTTGTCGATCTCCCAATGGTTTAACTAGGCTCTAGTGTCTTTATACCAACCTTGTTTGAGCCTTAAGTGTTTTTGGCTAGAATTTAAAGCTAGCTTAGGAAGTCGATGGTCTCCTATGTTATTGAGTTTGTGCTTGTACAACAGAAGCCTAGTCATAGCTAGGCTCTCGATAGGGGAAAGACCCACTTCTACAAGGAGAATATGATAGGGTGTATTGCTTTTAATTTTGAGGTTATACATTATAAAAACACTTCTGGATTTCTTCAATCTTTCTCCAGGATTCTCTAAATATGTTGCAACGCCAAACCTCACATCCATATAAGATAATAGGAGTGACTAAAGTTTCAAAGAGGAACTTATTTCTATCCCACTTTACGAGGTTTGTCGTTTTACAATCAAGACCAAAATAAGCTTTCCACCCCCATTAATCATTTTGTCAATGCTATAGTTCCAATTGAGCTTGTGATGAATATCAATTCCTAGGTGCTTGTAGGAAGACACTTCCTCCAACTTATTATTGTCATACTTAAAATTAGCGTAAGTGTCCTTCTTGGATTCAATAATCATAACTTTTGTTTTGTCAGTGTTAACATTCATACCCATGGTAGAGCATGAATCCTTAAGAAGTCTAAGTTGCTTATCAAGATCAGATGGGTACCTTGCGAGAAGAACAATATCGTGAGCATAGAGAAGAAGGATGATGACTATCCTAGCTAAGATCGTGCTAGCACAACCTTCTTCCTCTAAACAACCTTCTAGCTTGTCGATGTAAATGTCAAATAGGGTAGGGGAGAGGGGGAAACCTTATTTAACTCTGATATTACACTTAATATATTTCAACCACCTCTCATTGCTTTTTAACTTATCAATTACATTCTCGTATAACCTTATAGTGGGAGAACTCAAGTCGAAAGGAACCTGTAGCTCTTCTAATCTATTCCATAGGTTGTTTCTAGGAACCGTATCGAAAGCCTTCCTAAAGTCTACAAAGAAACAAAAGAGATTGGATTATCATTGCGACATTCCTCGACAATGATCCTAAGCATAATGAGGTGGTCTGCGATTGAGTTTTGCCTTCTAAAATTGCTTGGCGTTTAACCCGCTTACCTTCACTTTCAAGCCATATGCTCAAATTCTTTTCCAAAATAATACCATATAACTTGGGTAAGAGATGGCTGATCATAATTGTCCGATAATTAGAGGGGTTATTTGTATCGCCACTTTTAAAAATAGGGATAATTAGGCTCTGAGATCATGGTTTATGGAACCCCCACTTGACTTCTTAATTGAAAAGATTGTGGATGTGGGGGATGTGGATGAGGACAAGACCTCCAATTTTTAAGATTTATGCTTGGTAACCTTCAATGTCCTTAGCTTTCCCATTTGTCAAGCGTTTAACACCAAATCAATGTCTTCTAATGAGAAAGCTTATTTCGTTGTGAGCAGGGTTTCAAAGTTACCCATGACATTTGGAGATTCATAAAGCTTTTTGAGATAGGAATTCCAGTCATGTAAAGCAATTTTATTATTATATTTAGTTTTCCTAGTTGGAATCTTCCTCCAAAATTTCTTAGGAGCTACCTTAGAGAGGTGTAAGAGATTCTCTTGTCTTTTACGAATATGCTACCTTTTTTTCTTTTTATTTAGGGCTTTGTATATTTTTATCTTCCCTATTTTAAGAGACTCATCAACTGCTTCCTTAATTTCTCTCCTCACACTTTTACAATATTTGACATACCATTGGTTGGTTTTTCTATTTCTTTTATTACTTGAAACTTAAAATGAGAACTTGTTAATATAATATGAGAGGGCTATAGTAAAATTATGATAAAGGTCTTCTATGTTGTCTATACCAGATAAAGGAAGAAAATTAGCTTTTAATTCATTCAGAAAGAGATTGTTTTTATTTCTATCAAAGATTAAGTTCTTTTGGCTATAAGGATTATCTTCTATGGGATCTCTATGCATGACAAAATTGAGAGTTATAAGTAAAGGCCTATGATCAGACTTAGGATCGTGGTTGTTTAAGATGTCAAAATTTAGTATTTTGTTGTACAAAGGGAGATCAGAAATAACATAGTCTATGACGCTGCCACCAAGCCCATGGATGCAAGTCATCTAGCTAGAATTGGGCCACTTCTTTAGACCTTTGAAAACTATGAGATCTTGAGCATTACACAGCATGACTAGCTCCAACCCAAACAAATTCTCCCTAAGCTCTTCAAAGCTCCTTTTGTATTGGCTAGCCAGAGTAAGGCATTCGTCTAACCAAAAAGGATTAGGGTTGGAATGATTGCCTAGAAAAATATCTTGGTTTCTTGAAATGCAAGTATCAAGGTAATCCATTAAAAAGATATTACCTTCATTCCTTAAGCTAGAAATACATGTACCACTTAAATGATAGTAATCAATAAAAATATGTTAAATATATATACAACTTTAAAATGAAAAATAAACTATTTAATTAAGAAATATATCAAAAACTTTTAAATATATATAAAAATTTAAAAATTTAAAGTTTTTTTTATTATATATATATGTTTATGGTTTTAAACCATCTTCAATTAAAAAGAACACAAATAATATAATGAGACAAAAATATTTAAAAAATATATTATAATATATTTATAATATTTCAAATATATTATAAAAAATATTTAATGATATAATTTGAATAGTTCAAACGTTTCAGAATATATACTTGGTGGCATCATATAGGAGTAAAAAATGTTAATATATATAAGTTGATTTGTAAATATAGATAAAGTGATTTTACCTTCACACCCGATTAAGAATATAAAACGAGCTCTTGATTAACTAATATTTTTTTATTGTCATTGAAGTAGCTATACTTTTTGAAATAGATATAATTTTTATAAATATCAGGTAAATATTTTTATATTATGTTAATTTAGTTTTTTAAAAATTCTAATTTTATTTTAAAAAAAATTAAGGGTAGTTTAGTGACATTTTTTATATTATAGTATTTTTTTTTAAAGGTGGTTCATGGATATGAGAGGAAAATCTAGGTAGATCAATTTGAAGAGATCTACTTGTCGGTGAAACTAGCAAGGCCTAACCCCAATGGATTTAAGGATATTTGACCCCGTCACCTATCTAAAGGCAAAGTACTTAGCAATAGGAACTCGACCAATCGATATATCCTTGATGCTTTAATTTTATTTACGTTATATTCTTATAGAGGTGATTTTTTATTTTAATTATGTCATTAAGTGTGCTTACTTGCAATAGATATTTCATAATTTTAATTTAGTTACTAATAATTATTAAGTTGTTTATAGGGATTTAATTTCCACAAAAGAGATCTTTGAATATACTTAGTAGTATACATAAATGAAATATTGAATTTTATCTCCAAAGTAATTATGTTCTTTTTCTCTTTTAAATAAATTGATCAATTAAAACAATTTCTTATAACCATGTTTCATGTGAATATGAGTTATGGTTTGCTAGGCATGTGATGTTCCGAAGCTTAACGAAGTCTATTTACATGTTGAAAATGTACATGGTAAAGTCTGGTAAATTACCATGGTTAAAATTCTCACTACTTTGTTTTTAAATGTATATATTTGTAACTGATATATTAAATCTATTGATAGATAATAATAATAGTACTTTAAAATAAAGTTATAATTTAGTTAAATTTGAATATCTTTTTCTTCTTCTTTTTTATTTATTTATTTATTATAATTTTGGTTATGTGAGATGTATTGTGAAATGTTTTGACATCTATCAACAATTATCAATCCTTTAATTTATATAGATATGTTAGTTAAATTTTTGTAATGATGTCTAAATACATACAAACATGATTAATAGTCATGCTATGACTGAATTTAATCGTGTGTAAAAAATAACACATTCTATATAACCATTGCAATGCTACATAACAGAAGAAGTGTTTTTCTTTTCATAATTTTAATATTTTTTATATAACTATATTTCATAATTTTATAATTTAATAGAAAAATAATATAATTTTGAATAAAACCAATTCCCCATTATATTTACACATTTTCTAGCATAAAATTTTCTATATAAATATAAATTTCCATTTTTCTCTTATTTAACTATCCACTTTGCTAAAAGAACAATATAACAATTTCCTGTAAACATCGTGTAAAATTCCATACAAAATTTATTACCATGTAATATCCTCAATAACTTATTACATATTCTTTAACTAACCATTACATAAATCATCGCAATTCCATAAAATAACTTTAGAAATTGAATAGCAAGACACATAATGTAACAACCATTGTTGCAACATATTAACATAAATCCATGTGTTATAACTTCACATCATTATCATTGCCTATTTAACTAGGTTAGTTAATCACATATTTGGTGATTTAAGTGTCAGCGGCATATAAAGAAGCAATATGATTAGATTGACATAATAGGAAAACACATCAATGGACACCGATATATCTTGGATAACCCGTAGGGAAAATCCAACAAATGTTTATTTTATAAAATATTTTGAGAAGGTCTTAACCCCACTCAATAGATACAAGGGAGTCCATCACTTGACAATTGCTAAAAAAAATTACATAGAATATCATCTTAAATTCAAACATAACTAGCTAGAGGTCATTACATTAATCATAATATTATTTACCCCACAATTCCTCAATCATTGTGTCTTTGGGGTCTAGTTGTTCCCTATAGTGGATTATCCCACATTTGATGATTCCTCATCTACATGGATCATTAGTTCATTGCCGACCATATTGCTAAATATAATCCATGCTTCAAGTAAGTAATAATCAATTACTTCAATTACTCGTATCACAAAATTTGACATCATTGATCATATAAAATGTTCATTAATCAAACACAAGAAAACATTCCTCACTAGTTATTCTATAAACATATTTTCATGTTCCCCTTTCTTGCACATGGATAATAATGTTAAAATATTTCTTTGATATTTTCTTTTACATGCCTCCTCAAGTGAAATACCACTTTCTGACGCACCCGTAAATAAAATGTATGAAGAGTATCGAGGCATTCCTTTTATTGACACGCACATGCATTAATCAAAAGCTCATGATTACAAAATAAATTTCTTTATCCATGCATGTGTATGGTTATGAAGTATGTCTAACCATCCAAATCCCACATGCATAACCTAAAGTGCGTAAACATCACCAAGGCATTCTCATTTATCCCTACTTCATATATATAATAGGAAAGGGAATTAGTTACATTCTACTTCTCCCCATAAGAGTACAATAATATTTACAAGAATCACCATGGTTATCACTATCTCATCGCACAAGAATAAGGAAAGATTTCCAAAATATAAACACCATAACAACTATTATTTCTGTGCACAGGAACACATTCATTTACAAAATAAAAGCCACCGCAAATAACTATATTTTTAAAGGAAAATTAAAAAATTAGCTATGATCGTTGTTCATGTAAATACACATTCCTTCTCCAAAATAACTTAGCCCAACAACTATTATATTAGTGCATTAAAACCCATATTATTATAGAAAAATATTTATTCTTTCTGTACATGAAAATACATATTTCTTTTCTAAAAAATCTAACATAATAGATATTCTTTCATACTTGCAAATACATATTTAATTTCCAAGAAACCTAATGCAATAGCTATTCTTTTTGTACATATGAAAATACATATTTGTTTTCCAATAAATCTAACACAAATATATATTCTTCTTGTACATTCAAATACATATTTCTTTTACAAGAAATTCAAATACAATAATTGTTCTCTTTGTGTATGTAAACACATTCCTTTTCCAAAAAAAATAACACAATAACTAGTATCTATGTACATTTAAGCACATATTCCTTTCCCGAAGAAAATTGTCAGAAAATTTCTTATTTTTATGCATATAAGGATGCATTCTTTTTCAAGATTCTAATAATATGAAACCATGAGAATATTAATAAAATAATCTAGCTTTCCACTCATAATTCCCTACAATCTTTTTCAATGACATGTTTTCTTTATACGTTTATGTGCAAAGTTCACATGCATTCTTTTTTCTCAAATAAAATATCATGACTTTATTATATTTTTATGTGTAGGGTTCGCATGTGTTCTTTTTGAATCAAAGATCATGAATTCTTTATATTTTTATGTGCAATGTTCACATGCACTCTTTTCCAATAAAATTTGGAAAAATAAGCGCATAAATCCATGCAATATTTCAGAGATTCTAATTCATAAGAGGCATAAAACTATTTTCAAGGAAGATAACATATTTAACTCATCTTTATTCTGAACATTATAGCTATTACTCCCTTAGCCTCCGCCAACACAACTAAAATCTTTACTTCGGCTTGTAGTGGATTGATTCTCACCAAAATCATGTTGACTTCTCCACAAATGTAGTGATGGTGGCTCACAACTAATTGCACACAAAGGATGACCATGGCTCGGGTCTCAAAAAACATTCAAACCCTAACTAAAATCTCTACACTCAAAGCCATGTCGGCTGCAAAGATAGTATCTCAAAACCATGGATTTCTTTCATGTTGGGATCACTGGACCAATGAATCCTGGCAAACAAGAGTCACTCTTCTGAAAAATTGTAAATAGTTACTGTGCAAACAACACAGTCAATGTCTTTCTTATGGTAGCCATTTTTTTCTCCTTTTAAAATAAAGAAACTCTTTTTCCCTCTTTTTTTAAATGAACAATGGTCTTTCTATTTCCATTGGCATCGTATCAACCAAGAAAGTAGTGAAATGATAAGGTAATTCGTATGGTGGTTTGTAACCACTCAGAAACCTAACTACTTCTTGATGACTAATTTTTGTTAAAAATATAATAAATTAATAGTGTTTTATGAAAATTGAATGTAGATATATAGTTATAGGGATATTATATACTCCCCCCATTAAATATAACATCATCCTTAGTGTTTACCTTGTTATCATTATATGTTCTCCTAGTCTTTTAACTTTCACAATCTCCTTTTTATTGACCTTTAACTCATGACATTTATCTTCAGTCATAATTGGTATGTAACTAGAAAAACCAAAAGGGGACCACTACCCTTCAAATTGAACGATTCTATGTTCCAGAAGTACCAATAAGTAAAACCAATAATGTTTTCTCAATAATCATAAACATTTACAACTACAAAAAGATTCAAATTGTACTTTCAATCATTTAGCCATTTCTTCAATTTTATAAGAAGCAAAAACAAAGTATCTGTACCAACTTATTATTACCTTCTAATTACTCTTGTAAATCATGGCCACTTCATGCAATGATTTTAATTACAAATGGTTTATCATTTGTGTCAAGAAATTTATGAGTGGTTTATTAACCTAACAACAAGCACCTTATGTCATTTAACGACCTCCATGGAAAGCACCCCATAGCATAAGACAAACAGATCGAAAATAATCACATTAATCATAATATTTTTAATGAAATGATATTCACTATTTTTTAAATATCAATAATTTATCATAATACATATACAAGTACTAAGACAACACCTAAGTCTCTAAGCATGAAAATGATCAAAGTTGCCATAACGACAAAAACTGCATATCGTCGTAGCCCCTGCTAAAGACATCCACAAGACTAGAAATACAATAGAGGGAACTACATTTCTAGTAGTTCCTTCCCTACCTCTAAGATCCTTTCCTATCAATATGTACCAAAAAAAATTACAAAATCATACAAAAAAAACATTTTAAAACATCACTTACTTGGTTAGTTAACTTGGTTTGCAATGAAAACCACGATGGGAAAAAGAGTACTCCTCCAAACCAATGATAACTTGTTTTTGTTAACCATATTGAGCCAATTTCACATTTAAAGAAATTCCCTCATAGTGATGACACTTTTTCTAGCACAAGATTCCTCTTAGCAACATCTTTCCTATTCCCGCGACAACATCCTATCTTTAGGAATTTTAGCTCAACAACTAACTCTTTTGGGCCTCCACCAAGAGGCTCCGAAACCAACAATGTTACCTTAGGAATTTCCTCTCTCACCATCTTGCCTAACCCTTTTTCCTAATTGAGATTATCTATCTCTAAGGAGAGGAAATCCAAGCAGGGAACTTCCTCTACCCATGGACCTCGTTAGGCATTTCCCAACTGTATTATAACTGTCTAGGATGTGAAATTCTATTTTAGCGCATTTATCCACTATAATTTTACGAAATTTACCATATTCACAATAACATTGAAGTGGAAGGAACATTTATCTACATCATGTGTTTATACTTAACCCTCAGCATGGGCCCCATACTCTATAAAAGTAAATTTGAGAGGAAAGCATGACTAACATATCATGTAATACAAGTGGTATTCATTTCAAATTTTCCACATGATAATCAACATGAAATTTAGAAAAAAATTATTGTATCTTCTATGCATGAATCTTGCATGTCGTAATGGTAAACATTATACTTTCACATTTGTAGTTGCAAATGACATTGCAACATTTTATCGTTCATTGGTTGTTATATTCCGTGTTACTGGAATCTTGGTGACATCACTATGATGCCATTAATCTACCCGTACTTGATCAAACTAGAAACATTAGTCACAAATGCTTTTGATAAAACCATATCATCTACAAAATATCTTGTCAATTTTACTTTGCACATGCATTAATGTTCTCACTATTTCAACAATGTAAGAAGGTGTTGATCTTGTTTATTTTTCATATACCATTCCATTCATAGGAGAAAACATAGATAATTACAATACCTCTTCCAACAATTAAGAAAACATGACCTTATAAAAAATATATATCCAAATTTTAATTCAATCATTGATATTCACCATGGTTCTAAGTCATTTAATTTATGCATATGGATCTAATTAACAATCATTATGAAACATTTCCAAATTCAAATTAATAACCCATACTTTTCATCCTTAAATAAATTAGTAATGTTAATGGATTCAAAATTCCATCCATATTTTTGTTTAACGATGACAATGAAGACACCACATTTCAACACATAATGGAATTAACTGATTATATTTAAAATTTAGTGTCACAATAATATTCACATGCACTAAATGAATTTATTACAAATGAAATTAACATATTTATTAGATGTATGATGCATACTAGCTAACAACATCATTCAATCATCAACTTGTAGAGTTTTGAAGTTTGAACAACAATGCAGTAAACAGCATCTGATTATTATTAGTTCTAACACTAAGTTGGTAGATCATACACAATCCATTTTGTCTTATGAATTTCAATACATTATTAAACTATCAAATAATCTTGTCTGCTCTCATCATTCGAATTATCATGTATGTATGTTCATTTGCAAATCCAAACCCATTTTTCAATTTTGTTTTTATTATTGATATAACAATGTGTTTCAATTGAATCAGTTACTTAAAACACTTTTTTTTATCATGATCTAAGTTCTTTATAATCAAGAAATTATAGTTATACAATACTAAATCATTAAAGATAGTGTAGTATACTAAATAATCAATGCAACCAACTATCATACATTTAATCAAGATTGTGAAATAAGACACAATCAACAATTACCTATTACAGTCAAGATCTACCATTTGACTCTTTGTTTATTCTCAACGTTCAACGGATTTCTTTCAAATAATATACATACAAATGTTGGTAGTTATTTCACACTATCAATGATTACAATGTGGGTATTCAAAATTGTTCATGATTTAGCTACAAACAATGAAACAAAATTTCTTATTTCCATTTATACACATAAATACTCAGATATCATGAGCACAATTATTCTTTAAAATAGACATTACACTTATCATTTTTTGATGTTTTTATTAACACCATCATGAATCTTATATCAAATGTAGTCTACTTCATACCTTTCCATGAAATTTTTGTTAGTGTCATACCTGAAATTATATCCATTAGCATCATACATCTACTTTTCATCCTTACAGAACCCAAAAGGTGCCAATGTTGCAACCCTTTACTGTCATACCACTTGTAACTTTCCCCAGTAAACCTCATGTAAAATACATACGATTAGAATCTTTTTATGAAATTTACTAGCATGTAATATTCCTGATAACTAATTCCATATTCCTTAACTAACCATTAATTCAAATCATCGTCATAACATAAAGTAAATTTAGAAATGTAATAGCAAGTCGCATAACATAACAACAATTCTTGTAACATATTAACATAAAGCCCCATGTTTTAACCTTACATCATTATAATTGTTAATTATGCTACTTAATCACATATTTTATTATGTAAGTGTTAATTTCATGAAAAGAGGTAACATCATTAGACTAACATAATATGAAAATGCATCAACAGACATCGATATAACCTAGAATCCCTTTAGGGAAAAGCTAACAAACATTTCTTTTATTAAAGTTTTCATGAGTGTGTTCACCCCTCACTCAATGGTTGTAATGGATTCCATCCATTAACCATTGTTAATACTTTTATAGAGAATATTTTGTTTATTCCAACATAACTACAAGCCATTACATTAGTCATGACATCATTTACCCCATAATTCCTCAGGCAATCTGTCTTTGGGGCCTAATTGTTCCTTGCACTAGATTATCTTGCATTTAATGATCCCTCAATCTATAAGAGCCACTAGTTCATTTCCTACCATAAAAATTTAAATATAATACCTCCAACAAATAACTCATAACCCTTTCCTTCAATAACTACCATCAACAAACTCTGACATCATGGATTATATAAAATGTCCTTTAATCAAATCAAATAACTAGTCTTTACTAGTTATGCTTTTATGCTTTAAACATCTTTTAATGTTCGTCTTTATTGCACACGCATAATAAAATTAGAAGCTTTCTTTGATATTTTGTTTCACTCGCACCATCAGGTGCACAACTAGTTTCCAAGACATGCGCAAACAAAATGTATGAAGAGTATCAAGACATGAATTTTACTGACAGCACACATGCATTAGTCAAAAGCATGTAATTACAAAACATCTATTTATATATGCATCTGTATGATTATGAATCATTTCTAACCATCGAATTCCTACATGCATAGAGCAAAATGCATAAACATCACCAAGGCATGCTCATTTATCCCTACTTCACACATATCAAAGGAAAGATAAATAATTACATTCTATTTATACCCATAAGAACATGATAATATTTACAATAATCACCATGGTTATCACTCTCTCTCCATACAAGGAGAGGGAAATATTTTCAATTTATAAAAACCACAACAACTATTTTTTCTTTGCACAAGAACACATTCATTTCCAAAATAAAAACCACCATAACTACCCATATTTTTGAAGTTAAATGAACACAATATCTATGCCCTTTGTGCTTGTAAAGACATATCCTTTTTCTAAAATAACTTAACCCAACAACTATAGTTTTATTGCATCTAAACACATATTCTTTTAACACAATAATTATTCTTTATCCTTTTTCTAAAATAACTTAACCCAACAACTATAGTTTTATTGCATCTAAACACATATTCTTTTAACACAATAATTATTCTTTTTGTACATGCAAATGAGAATTTCTTTCTTGAAAAATCTAACACATTAACTAATTTTTCGTACATGCAAATAAACATTTCTTTTCCAAGAAATTTAACACAATAACTGTTCTTTTTTACAAACAAATACATATTTATTTTACAAGAAATTCTAACACAATAGTTGCGATTTCTATGTATGTAAACACATTCTTTTCCCAAAAAGTTAACACAATAGCTATTATCTATGATTATTTAACCTCATATTCTTTTTCTCAAGAAAACTATCATAATAGCTTTTATTTTTATGCATATAAGTGTATTCTTTTTCAAGGGTCTAATGTATACAAACCATGCGAATATTAATAAAATAATGTAGCTTTCCACATATAATTCCTTGTAATATTTTTCAATAACATGCTTTCTTTATCCTTTTATATGAAAAGTTCACATGCATTTTTTTAAGGTAAATATCATTATGTCTTTATATTTTTATGTGCAAGGTTCATATACATTCTTTTTCAACAAAATATCATCACTTCTTTATATTTTTATGTGTAATGTTCACATACATTCTTTCCCAATAAAATTCAGCAAAATAGATGCATAAATTCATGCAATATTTTAGAGAGTCTAAGGCATAAGAACCATGCAAATATTTCTATCGAAATTAGCACACTTAACTTATATTTCTTTTGAACACTCTCATGTTGCTCCCTTAGATTCCGCTGACATAGCTAAACTTTTTACTTTAACTTGTATTTATTATTATTATTTATAAAGAGAAATAACATATGAATTTTATATATATATATATATATAAACAGACATGTCACATGATTTTTAACCATGGAGATTCATCATCATTTTTTAATGGATATTTTTAACATGTAAATAGACATTGCTACAATATTATGGACGAATACCATGACTTACTAACTACAAAACAACAAATCACGTTTCTATGATAATTTCCTTTTTAAACCGATCAATTTAATTAAAATATAGAGAGGAAAAACTACTTTTAGAAAAGCTCTCAATCTTTGATATGTAACCAATATTAAAAATCTTCTATAAAATTTATATCCTTACTATCCACTTAATAATTATTGATAATAAAAAATAAATTTTAAAAATTTTATTTTAAAATATAAACATTTGGTATAAAAATAACATATATTTTTTTCAAAAAAACAAATCATGTGATTTAAATGTCGTATTTTATTGAAAAAATTAATGTAATATACCATTATTATCCAATTAAATTTGAAATTAATTATTAAATTAAATATGTCAACTAAATTTTAGTAAGTAATTAATTATTCAACAATTACTACATTTATGATTTAAACGGTATATTTAAAAAATGATGAAGAGAACATTGTCCGCATCTCCATACTATCTACATTTCAAACATTGTCCGCATCTCCATACTATCTACATTTCAACATTGTTGTTAAAATGACTTAGTCCTTCGCACCAGAATTCCTATATAAAATGCCGAAAACAGTAAATACAAAGGATAGGGAACCCATAATAATTTAAATTATTATTTTTTCAAATATAAAGAACTAGAAAAGGTGTTGAACCATGTATAATTTTTTTAATGTAATTTTTTTTTTAATTTTTTAGAATATTGTAGAAATAAATTTAATTTATATGAAAAGGATCATTATAGCTTAAAGTATACTTAATATTTATTTTCAAAATACAATTATTGTTGTTTTAGGAGTCGATTACTGAGGCGGAGGAATTGCTCAGACGATCAAAAGTGGTCGGAATCCGAGCAAAAAGAACTCAAAAAATCTTATAAAAGCAATGTTTAAATCATATTTTAGATGGTGGAAAGGGATTCAACACCATCAAAAACGTCTAGGACACCTAAAATTTTGAAGTTTAACAACTATAACTTTTATTTACAAAAATCCTTGCCAGTTTTTCTCTAAATATAACCAAAATTTCCATAACTTTTCGGGCATTTCCTACTGCTAGTTAAACTACGGCATTGTTTTATTGTTGTTTTAAGAAGTGTGTCCTACAATTTAGTATTGGGCTTATTTTTTATTTTTTCTATGATTTTAATATGAAGTTGACACATATGTCTTTTAAAATAAAATTAAAATATTTTATAAATAACAAAAATATATATATATATATATATATATATATAAAGATATATATATTTTGTTAGTATGAA
Organism: Pinus tabuliformis; assembly: GCA_031772625.1. Lineage (NCBI taxonomy): Eukaryota > Viridiplantae > Streptophyta > Pinopsida > Pinales > Pinaceae > Pinus > Pinus tabuliformis. Next base: position 749,410,608 of record CM062806.1, on the reverse strand, counting down.
GAAGATGTGGTAAAATTACTCCACTCTAATGTTTCATCATAAATAAAATATTTTGATGTGAGTGTGAAGTAACATAGTTTTATATTAACTATAAAGATATAAAATAACAAAAAGAAAAAGAACTTATTATTTCACTTTTTGAGTGTGAAGAAGATATAATTCTTATAATTTTTTAAAATATTTTAATTCTAGTATTAATCATTACCAAATATCTCAATGTCCATAAAGGAACTATTAAAAAGGAAAAAAAATCAAATATTCCTAATAAAGCTAATTAAATGAGACATGTAATTCATTTAACTCTTAATATAAAATTTAAGTATATGACATTTTAAAAATAGGACTAATGATAAAGGAATTCAATATAGGTTATAGACTATAGATAAAATATTTCAATATTAATATCTCTCTATATATCTAGTTTAACTTTATATAATAGTATTGATTTATAGTTAAAACATTTCAAGCAGTGTCACTATTCTACATCTTAGCTCATTATAACATATATATTTTGAGTCATTTTGTATGAAATCTAACAACAAAAACTTAACTAATGTAGTATACACAATCCAAGTGGCCAAATATATTTTCAAGATAGGAATCTTTTTATGCATACAATAATGCAATATATATATATATATATATATATATATATATATATATATATATATATATATATATATCCACCTACTAATCCTCTTTCAAGTTTATTACTCTAAAAAAATTGCAGTACAAAAGATTTAATCTGTCTTGGTGTTTGCTAGATCTATGATTAAGGCACCTTTCACATATATTATATGGTCACTTTGCATGAAATCCAACAATAAAAACTTAGGCTATGTAGTCCACACAATCCAAGCAACCAAAGTACATACATGTTGTCTACACTATCGAAGTGGCCAAAGATAATTTCAAAGTGTTACTCCTTTAATGGTATAAAAAATTCAATTTCAACCATGAAAATTTTATATATATAAGGGTAAGGGTCGCCAAATCTGTCCAAGTGAAATTGTTTTTTCAAGTTTTGCACTCTAAACAAAATGTCTATCTTGAAATATTTCAAATTTGAGTCCTCTTCACACCTCATAGATTCATTTTAATATATTCTTTGTAACTTTATATGAAATCCAACAATAAAAACCTAAGCTATGTCGTCTACACTATCGAAGTGGCCAAAGATAATTTCAAAGTGTGACTCCTTTAATGGTATAAAAAATTCAATTTCAACCATGAGAATTATATATATATAAGGGTAAGGGTTACCAAATCTGTCCGAGTACAATTTTTTTTCAAGTTTTGTACTCTAAAAAAATGTGTATCTTGAAAGATTTCAGATTTGAGTCCTCTTCACACCTCGTAGATCCATTATTAAAATGAATCGATATTGCTTTAAAGCATATGAAGGTTGGCTAATAACTTCTTGTAATAAATGTTACACTAAGTATGAATTATATTCTAATGCAATAAGGTCATAGCCACCATATTTCTATTAAACTATGTAGTGGAATTTACTAATTTGTTCATTCGTTTGGTATTTTATTATTTCGATATGTATATTTATTTTGAAATCTAAATTTTTAGAATTTTAATTTAATTTAAAATAATTATCATTTGGATGGTATGGGTTTAACTGGAATAAAATATTCTAAAATATTCTTGATAATATACAAAATTAAAGGCTGAAATTTATTTCTAAAGTAGTTGTTTTGTTTTTCTCTTTTAATTAAATTTGTTAATTAAAAAAATTATGAAATGCACAAGTGTCACATTAAATGACTTATAGGTTTATAACATATAGTATTGATAAACTATCATATTAGAACAAAACTTATTTATAAACCAGCCTAGATCCATCTTAATATCAGATCTATCAAGCGCCGACAGGGATCATATCTCTCGACGTGTAAACCTCTTTTTTGAGTTAAAAACGTTAGGAAAGGTTTTCACCTCAAGATATTTGATCCCTCTCGGAGCTTGATAGATCTGGAGTTAAGATGGATCTAGGTTGGTTTCAGTCATGTGTGTCCAAAGAAAATCTAAGCAACATATGATTAATTTTATCAATAATATGTAAATTCATCTAATATTAATATAATCATTTTAAATATGCTAAATATGTCTCACATTAATATGGTCATTTTAATTTTAAATTTTCTTAGTTACCTCAGTTTGTTGAGATGATAAATATTGTCAATAACTTTAATGATGAAATATGATGAAACAAAAATTTTGAATGTAAAGTGACAATGTAATAGTGTTGAATGATAGAAAATGTGAATAATAAGAATATAGTCAATCATAAATAGTCTTCACTATGATTGATATCAAACTATTTTCTTCTACTATTCTTATTGTCACCCTTGCTACTTTTGTCATATTTTCATATCGATTGTCATCTTCTCATATTGATTATATGAAAAGAATAGGTTAAATTATAAACCATTTAAATGTTTAGCTTGAGCTATCGTAGTAAACATCATACATTATCCCTCTTTCTCTCCAATATTAATAAGCTCAATTACTATAACACAAAAATCAATGTACATTGTCAATATTTTTTTGTTTCTTACACTGAAATCAGTGCACAATGTTAATCCAATCACTTTAAAATTAATGTACCATAATACATCCAATTACATCAAATTAGAAATCATCATCTACATTGAAATGAACGCACCTAATGCAAGAAATCAAATAAGATTATAAAACAACATTTACACTCAAATCGCTGCATCTATTGCAAGTAAGAAAATAAGATTACAAACCAACATCTACACTGAAATCCAAGCATCTAGTATAACCAATCAAATAGGATTAGAAATCACCATCTACATTGAAACCAATGTATCTAGTGCAAGCAATCAAATAGGATTAGAAATCATCGTCTACATTGAAATCAATGCATCTAGTGCAAGCAATCATATAGGATTAGAAATCACCATCTACACTGAAATCAATGCATTTAGTGCAAGCAATCAAATAGGATTAGAATTCATCTACATTTAAATCAATGCATCGAGTGCAAGAAATCAAATATTATTAGAAATCAACATCTAGATTGAAATAAATGCATCTAGTGAAAGCAATCAAATAGGATTAGAAATCACCATTACATTGAAATAAATGTTGCATTTAGAGAAATCAATTAAATAGGATTAGAAATAGTCTACATTGAAATCAATGCATCTGGTGAGAGCAATCAAATATCATTAGAAATCAACACCTACACTAAAATCAATGCCACTATTGCAACCAAGAAAACAGGATTAGAAATCACCATCTACACTGAAATCAATGGATCTAGTGCAAGAAATATTCTTCGCCCTCTCCCCCCTTCATATATATCAATATCTCCCTTCTTCTCTCCTCCTTTGTCTCTCTATCTCAACCCCCCAAACACTCAAGCTCTCTTATTCCATATATATCAATCTCTCTATCCCTTCCTCCCTCTCTCCATCTCTCTCTTGTTCTCTCGCTTAACTTTCCATTTATATCTCTATCTCCCTTTATCTATCTATATCACCCCAAAAAAATACACTCTCTTTCTGCAATATATCTATCTATCCCTCCCTCCTACTCTCCTTCTTCCTCTCTCTCTCTTCCACTTCTCTCCCTCTCCCCTGTGTAATAACCCCAGATTATGTAAATATGAAATTTACTGTGGTAAAAGACATTGATACAGTTGTTGTTTATGTTTAAAAACAAAACTGTGACAAACTATTTTTGATGAAAGTAATTTAAATATTTTCTTGAAACGCTGGCAGCCTCTAAGAGGTGGATTTAAAAGAAAGAGATCAGTTATATTAACTGATGGAAACTACCCTCCCAAAAACAGGAAAAGTCCTGGCTGTAGGGGGGAAGTTCTGTGCTGTGTGGACAGACAGAAGGGACCTTTTTTCCAAGAAGAGAAAAGAGGAAAACAAAAAAAGAAGACTGGTTAAGTCTGGTTAGGACCAGATAACCAGGCACAGAAAGTGCACAAATCTTGTTGAGGGCTGGAGGCCTGCAAGATGGCTCGGGGGGAGAATTCCGTCTGAGAGATGGATCTCATGGCTGGGTGGAAGAGCAAAATCAAAGTACAGGTGACTTGTCTGAGAACCCATTTCCGACTCTGGTGAATCAGGTACGGATTCAGACTGCAAGTCCCTGATTGATTATGAATACACAGTGAATTTAGTAGACAGACAGGAGCTTTGTTTTATTTCCTTAATACTGTCTTAATAATATTATAACTGCACAAATGTAGTTTTAGATTAAGGGACTGACTTGTCAGACACCAGACATGGTCCAAACTAAACTCACTGTAAATCTGGTTACATAGATGTATTTAGATAAGACTGGTTCTTGATGTATTGAAGGGTTATTCAAGAACCTGGTTATGAAATAACAGACATAACATAACCTCGTCAGACAGACAGAGGTACCGTCCAAGAAAAGAAAAGCTAACAGTGGAGTAAACCGTGTTGCATACGGATATTAAACAAGTAGATACTGTAATGTAACAGCAGGAACGGGGTTTGAACCTCTGAGTCTGGGTAGAAGACCCGACTGTAGTCGGATTCAGTCTCACCGACAGAAGAGATAACCTATAAACCTACATTTATTAAGACGAATGACTGTTGATGTGGAAAAAAGAAACATAAATAAAACATATCAGACGAATAGAGTCTGTTCTGTAACGATGCAAAATAAGAGAGCGAAGATCATTTTGTATTCTGTCATACTACGTTATTAATTCACAGTATTTACAGACAATAATAGAGAACCCAGTACATTGGAGCATGAAACAAAGACGAGACAAGTATATAAATGCAAGAAAATCCTGTGCATGTTATTCAAAAGAAATTGCAGGTATTCACTTATATACACATTCTCGTAAAGAAAGAAGGAAGTGAAATATTGCTATTTAGATAACCGAATGCATACTATTCAAAATATTGCCGTATAGTTAACCGAATGCATACTATTCAAAACCTAGCAAATAAGACAGATGCATAAAGAATACAGAGCGAACGACATGGAATAATCATTATAACCTGAGATAGTTATGAGGATACTGCTATGAAAATGAGCAAAACTAGCAACTAATAATATAAACCCCATACACTGTTTGGTACGGTGAGAATCATAGAGTATATATATTCATTTGTCATACAAAATGTAAACTGCCTTGAGGGCGCAAATAGAGTCACAGTTCACATATAAATTACAAGGTTCTATATATAGACTACAACAGAACAATACCCGACTGGTAAAATCTTGAATGTTACAGCTGTTCATACATTAAATGACTGAAACCTTCAAACAAAGCCTAAATCCATTAATCAGGTCTGCGCGCCACGGCCAGATCCGAAACCCCATGTCTAAGAGCAGATATGGCAAACCAAATCCGGGTATGCCACAAGGGGGCAACCATACAAACAAAGGAAGACCATAAACACATGTAAACGATCTATGGAGAGTTCCGCCGTGCTTATTAACTAATCTGGCGGGTATGGACTCGACCAGTCACAAAGAAAATTAAATGCAAGTCATGAGGGCTCTCTGAGGAGAATACCTTGGCCAGCGAAGCAAGAAGGCCCTCATTCGAACAGCGGTCTGCAATCATAACTTAAATAGCTTAAAATCGATGAACCGCAAAGCTTTTGTATTGAGGAGCAGAGAAACCGAGTTTTTAAAGCTTACCTGTGGCCGCTGCGAGGGTGAAACCGTCATGGATAGCCGCTTGACACCACCGGTGGGGTTGCATAACCCAGCTGCGTGCCCTATGAGCAAAAGAATACAAGTCTGTAAGAAATCGTAACAAATAAACCAACTGTAAATACATGCGGTACACTTAGAATCGAGACCATTACCTATGTAGTATTGAAGGCGGCCACTGCACAGCTCCGAAGTAGATGCAGGTTAAGTAGATAACGCTGATGAGAATGAACCAGAGGTGGAACGCCGAGACGGAGTCGGAGGAAACAAACGAAAGAATAAAGCCCGTGACTGCTTGGTTGAAGTTATGTAATGCCTTAAACCCTCGATCGAACCTCAACCCTTCGATCCATGGGAGAGATCCTATCCGTCCATGCAGGGCGGGAACGCAAGGCGAAAAGGCCGAGAACACGGTGATCGAGATGTCACATGGCCAGAGGAGCCAAGCAATGCCACCTCTTGCTATAAGGACGGATGTTATTAAGGCAAGGGTGATTTGGTGCCTGCAAGAGCTGCGGCAGGACCACCAAAGCCTGCGCCTCATTAATACTTACAACTGTTGGGTGGACTAACAACTAAGTTCCACCGAGAAGCCGAAGGTTACACCGAAACCCATTGACATCATATGTTATTGCCACGCAGCGTATGTAAACCAAGATTACAACAGAAGTTTAACATAGGATTAATAAGCTGTGTAATGTGTGGTAGTAAGTATGTGAATAATTTTATGTGAGTTAAATGTGCGTGCAGACATTAAAGTTGCATCAAGCAATGTATAGCAAGATTAATTATATAGGCGTATATTAAATTTTTTTTTATGTGTGTGGTCTAAGGTGTGACAAATTGGTATCAGAGCCCAGTTTCAACACTGTGGCCTCAAGCAAAACATGTTTCACTGTGCAGAAGTGTACACCATGTGTACACATGTAAGTAATAATTTACCTAACTGTTGTTCTGTCTATTTAGGGGTGAAGCACAAAATTACAACAGTTAGTAGTTAAGCCAGAAAGGAGACAAAATGCAAGGACCCGGCAGTAATCCTCGAGAGAACCCAGAGCTGTGGGTACAGTTAGGTGAGGAAACCCGAAGTACCAACCTTGCAATCCTGGAAACTGTTCAGGAGTTGAAAAACGAAATGGCACAGTTGCGAGAGGACAACGCGCGTTTGACAGTTGAACAAGAAAGAATTCTGAAGAGTTTGTCGGACAGGCAAAATCCACCTCTATCTAACCCCAGTGCGGAACAGCAGAGGTTGACAGAAGAACAAGACTATCAGATTGAACCTGAAAATTCTAATGGCAAGGAGGATCACTCTGATAATGCACCACAGCAGCAGACCTCAAAATGTCAGAAAATGGAACTGCAGGGAGAATTCCGGAAGATTAAACCCCCACATTTCGATGGCGAACAGGAGGAAGCCGCTGAAGCCTGGTTAGTAAATATGAATAAATATTTTCAGTTGTATGAGTATGATCATAACTTGAAAGCGAGACTAGCAATATTCCAGTTACAAGGTAAGGCAACCTTGTGGTGGGAGGAAATCAAGATTGTCAAGGGGGTAAGTGAACAGACCATTACATGGGAGAAGTTCCAGAAATACTTCAAAGAAAGGTACCTGACTGAGCACTTCTATGATGAGAAGGCAAGGGAATTTCATGACTTAAGACTGGGACAGCAGACCATGGACGAGTTCATTAATCGCTTTACCTCTCTGCTACGTTATGTACCTTACATCAAGGAGGCGAAAGCCAAGGTCCAAAGGTTTGTGAGCAGCTTACCTGCATATATAAGAGAGAGGATTGAGTTTGACAATCCTAGGACCATGGATGAGGCTATTCGTAAAGCAAGGATCTGCTATCAGCAGAGTAAGCAGAAGGGGGATACTTCGAATAAAAGATGGAATGAGAAAAGGAGCAGTCGGATGGTTGGAAGCAGCAAGGGAGGTCGCAGCAATGGAAGTAAGGGAGCTGGTAAAGGATTAAACAGTATATCTGTAACAAGAAGTGCGCTCCGAGCTAGGCCAGGAAGTGAAACCAGAGTGAGTGAGCAGCGTGTTAGACCAGAAGGTGAGGGAATGACCAGACCTCCAGTTCAATGCTGGGGCTGTGGAGGGCCTCACTATGTTAAAAACTACCCACAGCGAAAGGGGACAGACCAGATATCCCAAATTCATGAAGCATCGACCGTTGGGGACGTGGCACGTAGTGTACCCAGAATTAATGCGGCTTTGGAGGACCGCCAAGCGGAGTACCACCCATCTATGGTTGAATTTGAAGGTAAAATTTCAAACCTTTCTATAGCTTTTCTTATTGACCCAGGAGCTACTTTAAGTTATGTTAGCCCAAAAATAGTAGAACAGTGTAAATTACAAGCTGAAAAGTTCAGAAATCCGTGGCTGGTCCAATTAGCTACAGGAGCCAAGAGACGAGTCTTGGCCAAAGTAAATAATTTCTCCTTAACCATAGCAGGGCAGCCAATAGTGGCAGATTTAAATGTACTACCGTTGGGTTCATATGATATCCTGATTGGGATGGATTGGCCGGATAAACACTGGTCCTTAGTGAATTGCAAGACAAAAACCATTTACTATAAGGATGACCGTGGAGAGCAGCAGGAGTTACAAGGAATCAAACTTCCTGTACAGATTCGACCCATTACAACAACTCAGTTAGCTAAATGCATCAAGAAGAAATGTCAAATCTATGCTATTCAGGTCGATTACACAAATCAGAAGGATAAAACTGCCATGTTGGGTAACATTCTGGTGGTGCAGGAATTTGCAGACGTTTTTCCCGAGGAAGTACCAGGATTACCACCAAAAAGAGATGTGGATTTCACCATTGAACTGATTCCGGGGGCAACACCTGTATCACGGGCACCATACCGTATGAGTGTACCCAAACTAACAGAATTAAAAATGCAACTGCAGGAGCTGTTAGATAAAAATTACATCCGTCCCAGTGTATCACCCTGGGGAGCCCCAGTGCTATTTGTCAAAAATAAAGATGGAACTTTTCGGATGTGCATTGATTATCGTCAGCTGAATAAGCTCACAATCAAAAATAAATATCCTTTGCCTCGGATCAACGAACTTTTTTATCAGGTGAAGGGAGCGACGGTATTCTCTAAGATCGATCTGCGATCTGGTTACCATCAGATCAGAATTAAAGAGGAGGATATCGCTAAGACCACTTTCAGAACACGGTATGGGCATTATGAATTCGTGGTGCTACCTTTTGGTCTGACCAATGCACCTGCTACCTTCATGTGTTTGATGAACAGTGTGTTTCACAGGTTCTTAGACAAGTTTGTGTTGATATTCATAGATGACATTCTGATTTACTCCCGATCAAGAAAGGAGCATGAGGAACACCTTAGATTGGTGTTACAAACTTTGCGAGAACATCAATTATATGCAAAGTTTAGTAAGTGTGATTTCTTCAAGGAGGAGATACAATACTTAGGCCATGTAATCACAAAGGAAGGAATTGCAGTAGACCCTGAGAAAATCAAAACTATAATGGAGTGGCCCATACCACAGGACGTGGCAGATATTAGGTCCTTTATGGGGCTAGCAGGTTATTACAGAAGATTTTTGGAAGGCTTTTCAAGGGTATCATACCCTATCACCTCCTTACAAAAGAAGGGAAAGGTATTTAAGTGGACCTCAGAATGTCAGCGGAGCTTTGAACAGCTCAAGCACTTACTCACCACCACGCCCATACTGAGTATAACTGATCCTAATAAGGATTACGTGGTCTGTACTGATGCAAGTAAAGAAGGTGTGGGAGGAGTGCTGATGCAAGAAGGAAGAGTAATTGCATACGAATCAAGGAAATTGAAGGAACATGAGCAGAAATATTCTGCTTACGACTTGGAGCTGGCAGCTGTTATTCATGCACTGAAAATGTGGCGACACTACCTCTTGGGGAGAAAATTTTTGCTGTTAACAGACCACCACAGCTTAACAAATTATTTCAGCCAACCCACTTTGAATGCGAGGCAAGCTCGTTGGGCTGACTTTTTAAGCGGGTTTGATTTTGAAATTAAACATTTAAAGGGGAAGGAGAATCGAGTAGCTGATGCATTGAGTCGAAAGGTACAATGCGTGTGCAAGATTTCGGTCAGTAAGTGGCAGAGTACTCTACTTGAAAGGATAAAAACAACGGCTGATCGAGATGTTGTTTATCAGCAAATTAAACAGCAAGTACAGCAACTGTCTGGTAAGGAAATACAACAGGGGTATGAGCTAGATGATGCCGGAATGCTGTATTTTAATAAAAAGCTGTATATACCCAATGAAAATAGTCTTAGAAGACTGATTCTGGACGAATTTCATACCAGCCATTATACCGGGCATCCAGGGTACCAGAAAATGGTTATCGCTCTTCGAAAGGAATATTATTGGCCAAAAATGAAGAAGGAAGTAGCTGAGTATCTAGCGCAATGTCTAGAATGTCAACAGATTAAGGCGGAGCATATGCATCCAGCAGGGCTGTTACAACCCTTACCCATTCCGGAATGGAAATGGGAGACTATTTCCATGGACTTTATAACTGGATTGCCTCGAACGAAGAAAAATAATGATTCCATTATGGTGGTAGTGGATAAGTTAAGTAAGGCAACACACTTCATACCTGTACAATCAACGTATAAGGTTGTGCAAATTGCTCATATTTTCATGCAAAATGTGTTCAAATTTCATGGACTTCCGAAGGTGATTATCTCTGATCGTGATGTTAAGTTCACATCAACCTTTTGGAAGACATTGTTTGCTGAACTGGGAACACAGCTGAACTTTAGCACAGCTTATCATCCCCAGACCGATGGTCAAACGGAAAGAGTGAATCAGGTAGTGGAGGACATGCTGAGAGCATGTGTTATGATGAAACCAACTCAATGGGAGGAATACCTCCACCTGGTCGAATTCGCTTATAACAACAGATATCATTCCTCCACACAGTTGAGTCCTTTTGAGGTTCTGTACGGGCGGAAGTGCCGCACACCCTCAAGTTGGGGTGGACCTGAGGATAGGTTACGAATTGGTCCTGAGATGATCAAGGAAATGGAAGACACGGTAAAAAAGGTGCGTGCTAACTTAAAAGTCGCTCAGGACAGACAGAAAAGTTTTGCTGATCGAAGAAGAAGGTTCAAAGAATTCCAAGTTGGGGATCATGTGTTTGTTAGAATCCAACCCAGAAGAAGTACCTTGCGGTGGAGCGGGTGTGCCAAACTTGCACCTCGCTATTTTGGACCTTTTCAAATCTTGGCAAGGGTGGGGCCGGTAGCTTATCAACTCGCTCTACCAGGCCATATTAGGATCCATAATGTTTTTCACGTTTCCGTATTAAAACAATACGTCTACGATCCTAAACATGTGATTCAATGGCAGAATGTTCGGGTAAGAATTAATCTGGTCATCCTAGATAAGCTTTGCTCCTAAACAAGAAAATAACTTAATCTGTTGCTGATTGCAGGTCGAGCCGAAAGGCGAGGTTCTGGTCGAACCACTGACCATTCTCGACCGGAGAGAAGTGCAGCTGCGGAAATGGGTTATTTTCCAAGCTAAGGTGCAGTGGCAACATTATGGGCCTGAAGAGGCCACTTGGGGGGATGAGGAACTCCTTAGAGAAGCTTACTCGAATTTGTTTAAGGGTGACGGACATCGGGACGATGTCCAATCACAGGAGGGGGAGATGTAATAACCCCAGATTATGTAAATATGAAATTTACTGTGGTAAAAGACATTAATACAGTTGTTGTTTATGTTTAAAAACAAAACTGTGACAAACTATTTTTGATGAAAGTAATTTAAATATTTTCTTGAAACGCTGGCAGCCTCTAAGAGGTGGATTTAAAAGAAAGAGATCAGTTATATTAACTGATGGAAACTACCCTCCCAATAACAGGAAAAGTCCTGGCTGTAGGGGGGAAGTTCTGTGCTGTGTGGACAGACAGAAGGGACCTTTTTTCCAAGAAGAGAAAAGAGGAAAACAAAAAAAGAAGACTGGTTAAGTCTGGTTAGGACCAGATAACCAGGCACAAAAAGTGCACAAATCTTGTTGAGGGCTGGAGGCCTGCAAGATGGCCCGGGGGGAGAATTCTGTCTGAGAGATGGATCTCATGGCTGGGTGGAAAAGCAAAATCAAAGTACAGGTGACTTGTCTGAGAACCCATTTCCGACTCTGGTGAATCAGGTACGGATTCAGACTGCAAGTCCCTGATTGATTATGAATACACAGTGAATTTAGTAGACAGACAGGAGCTTTGTTTTATTTCGTTAATACTGTCTTAATAATATTATAACTGCACAAATGTAGTTTTAGATTAAGGGACTGACTTGTCAGACACCAGACATGGTCCAAACTAAACTCACTGTAAATCTGGTTACATAGATGTATTTAGATAAGACTGGCTCTTGATGTATTGAAGGGTTATTCAAGAAACTGGTTATGAAATAACAGACATAACATAACCTCGTCAGACAGACAGAGGTACCGTCCAAGAAAAGAAAAGCTAACAGTGGAGTAAACCGTGTTGCATATGTAGGAATTTACAGGGTAAGTTCCACAGAAGAATACCAAAAGGACACCGCTCACAACCAGATCTCAAATCAATACACCAGTATTTTTGACGTGGTTAAAACCCTCAGAGTGCAAGGAGGGAAACAGTCCACGGCCTGTCCCAACGTGGGTACAGACAATTTATTAATCAAAGAATGAAAATTTACATAAGCTTCTCTCATGCACGGATTACCCGAACAATGACCCTCCATGCGCTTTAAATAGAACTCATGGACCAATCGGGTGTCAAGCCACGGATCAAGTGTCGGTAATACCGAGGTGAGAGTGAACCGTCGGATCACTACATATCGTGACCGTCGGATTGTAAGTTACAAAATGTACAACGGTAAAGAAACACACTTTACCTAACTCTAACCTAACTCTATACTAGACCAAGTTGAACTTAACTATATCCTATGTGTCGGAATATCCTAACATCCCCCCTTAAGAACAACTTGGGATAGGATTGAAGGATTTACAAATATGACACAATAGGAGAAGGAAGGAGGCACTAGAGCCTATCCCCCCTTAGTGACAACTTCCTGAACTCCAAGCATATATCGAAGTTTAGTGAACTTCGCCTCTGTGAGAGCCTTTGTGAAGATGTCTGCAACCTGATCATCCGTTGGACAATATTGCACTTCAAGAACATGGTCAAGAATGAGCTTTCTGATGAAGTGCATGTGTAGTTCAATGTGTTTGCTGCGCTGATGCTGGACTGGATCTTTGCATAGCTGAATGGCACTTTGATTATCACACCAAAGTGTGGTTGGATGCTGCTGCTCAAAGCCAAACTCTGATAGGATCTGACGAAGCCACAAGGCTTCCTTACTAGCTTCCACGGCACCACGATACTCTGCTTCTGCTGACGAAAGAGAAATGGCAGCCTGTTTCTTACAAGCCCATGTAATAGGTCCTGAACCAAGAGTGAAGACATAACCGGCAGTAGACTTCCGATCATCAAGGTCACCAGCCCAATCAGAATCAGTGAAACCAACTAACAGAGGAGCTGCTTTGGCACTGTAATGAATCCCAAACTGTATTGTACCTCGAACATAACGAAGTATTCTTTTAGCTGCTTTCCAATGACTTTCACGGGGGTTTTGCATAAAACGAGCAACAAGGCCAACAACAAAGGAAAGATCAGGACGAGTATGGGTTAAATACAAGAGTTTTCCGACAAGTTGACGGTATAAGGTAGCATCAACTTCAGGAGAAGTACAAGAGACTGAAAGTTTGACTCCAGACTGAAAGGGAGAAGGGGCTGGCTTACAGTCTTCCATGTGAAAATGACGAAGAATATCACAAGCATACTTGGACTGGGAAAGGAAAATACCCTCTTGGGATTGCAAGACTTGAAGACCGAGAAAATAGTGTAAGTGTCCTAAGTCTGTCATTTCAAATTTCTTTTTAAGGCTGGACTTCACATGGTTTATAAGGTTGGGATCACTACCAGTAAGAATAAGATCATCAACATAAAGAACAAGGATGATGAGAGAGTTGCCCACTTTCTTGGTGTAGACAGTATTGTCAGAATGACACCTAGAAAAGCCAGATTCTAAAAGAAAGCTATCCATTTTGGCATACCAAGCTCGAGGAGCTTGCTTGAGGCCATAAAGGGATTTCTTAAGTCGACAAACGAGGCTGGAGTCTGTTTGTATGAAGCCAATGGGTTGTTCCATATAGATTTCTTCCTGCAAGTCCCCATGCAAGAAGGCAGATTTAACATCCATTTGATGGACTTCCCATTTTAAAGAGGCAGCAAGGGAAAGAACAAGGCGGATAGAGTTCATTTTGGCAACTGGAGAGAAGGTTTCAGTGTAGTCAATGCCTTCAACCTGTGAAAAGCCCTTAGCAACTAGACGAGCTTTATGTTTATCAACTTTCCCATCTGGTCCATACTTGGTTCTGTAAACCCATTTGCATCTAACAAGTTTGCGTCCCTTTGGTAGAGGAACAAGATCCCATGTATCATTTGTCATCAATGAATGATATTCTTCATTCATAGCTGTTTCCCAATGTGGATGGCCTGAAGCTTCTGCAAAAGTGTCAGGATCATGATTTACTGGAGCTTGAGCCAGTAAAGAAGAGGCTCTTTCAAACTGAGAACGTGTACGTCGCTGATCTGTAGGATCACCGGCAAGATCACCTGCTGCATCCCGAGTAGCACGGACCCATCTTGGAAGTTGAGGATCCTGAGAAGGTGGGGAAGGATTATCATCCTCGCTTTCATCATCAGAAGAAGAAATGTTTTCAAAGATAGAAGAGATAGGAAGAGGTGGCACATCCGCCGGACTAGGCTCGCAGGCCGATTTATTTTCATCAAATTTTACATCTCTTCTAATGATAACATTTTTGGACTTAAATGGAATAAGTCTATAGCCTTTTACATCTTCAGAATATCCAACAAAAGTACATTTCTCACTCTTAGGTTCTAAGGCTTTATGCTTTTCATCTGGAATATGGGCCCATGCTTCACTTCCAAACACACGAAAGTGACTTACATCTGGTTTAATGGAACTCCAAGCTTCTTCTGGAGTGATATTCTCTAGAACCTTAGTAGGAGTGCGATTGATTATATAATTTGCACAATTAATTGCTTCGGCCCAAAAACTAAGACTGAGTCCTTTAGATTGCAGCATACAATTAGCCATTTCCTTTAAGGTGCGATTTTTCCTTTCAGCTACACCATTTTGTTGTGGAGTGTATGGAACAGTATGTTGCATTTGAATTCCATTTTCGGTGCAAAAGTTGATGAATGCATTTTTAACATATTCTCCACCATTATCAGTTCTTAGCTTAAGAATTTGATGTCCAGATTGTTTTTCAACGAATGCTTTGAAGGCCAAAAAGGTGGTAAATACTTCGCTCTTGAGTTTTAAGAAGTATACCCAAGTGCGTCTAGAGAAATCATCAATGAAAGTTAAGAAGTACTTGCAGCCAGAGAATGAAGCAACAGGAAGAGGACCACATAAATCACTGTGCACAAGCTGTAAAGGGGCTGAGGCGTGCCAAGAGGCACGTTTGTCAAAACTGTCCCGATGATGTTTTCCGAGTACACATCCGGAACAAACACCATCTTTGCAAGATACCATAGGAAGACCTGTCACCATATTTTCTTTACATAGATGCTGAAGGGAGCGATAGTTTAAGTGACCATACCGCTCATGCCAAAGTTTGCTCACTTCATCATTATGAGCAACAAATACTGAGGGAAGATGGGATGACCCAAAGTTGTGAAACTTATACAACCTTTTGGAATCATCAGCAAGACCAGTAGCTAGAATCTGTTTAGGATCTTTTAGATCCTTGATTACAACATCATGAGGTGAAAATTCAACAATTTTACCTTCACCTGAATGAGTTATCTGATAGACAGATAGAAGGTTGCAGGATAAGTTTGGAACACATAATACATCATTGAACTGACCATTGTCTAGATGAACAGTTCCAGTCCCTACAACATTAAGAGATCTATCATCACCAACATATATATTTTTGGTGTTACAATCATTTAAAGAAGAAAACATGGCTTGGTTTTTGGCCATGTGACAAGAGGCTCCAGAATCAATGAGCCACTCATGAGAATGAGAAGAAGAAGAAGATACATTTAATGCATAACCAGACTGAGATGATTGACGATGACATGCAGAAAATGCCGTTCCGGAAGTTGAAGTTGAAGTAGGCTCCAGATGGATGTTATGTTTCTTCATTGCGGCTTCCAAGGCTTCCATCTTCTTAAAGCATTTAGATTCTAAGTGGCCATCTCGATTACAAAAGTTACAATGTCTATCAGTCTTCTTCCATTTGTTTTTATTGGTCTTATCATTTTGCTGAAATGATCTTTCATCTTGAGGCTGAGTTGGTTTAGGACCATTCCTTTGAGGATAAGACTTCTTAGGATTCTTTGAATTTGGTTGCTGCTGGGCGGCTAACGCTTTTGTGGAAGAGTTTCCAAGATTAAGAAGACCAAGGTGTAAGAGTTTTTCTTGTTCTCTTATTAAGGAATCACAAAAGGAGTCAAAGGAAGGGGGCTTGTAGTCTTTGCCTTGACAAATGAAAGCTTCCCTGGTAGAATGGAAAGTGGAAACAAATACAGAGTAGGCTGGCCCTAACTTAGTAAGGATGGAATAAATAAGGTTACCATCATCTTTCTTAACTTTAACACCTTCCAAGAGATATCTAAGGTTCTTGAATTTTGACAAGAAATCTTCAATGCAAGAAAAATTATTAGGATCCAAAGTAAGCAGCTCATTTTCAAGTTGATGGGCTCTAATTTCATTTTTAATCCCAAAAACTTTAGCAAGTTTTTCTAATGCTTCATGAGGAGTTTCAATTTCTGCAATGTGGAATCTAAGATCAGGAGAAACAGACATTCCTATCAAACCACGTGCTTGATCTTGTCGATTTTCCCATTTTTCGGCCTTGTCTTCATCTTTGGGTTTCTTCTCTTGGTCTGTGGCTATTCTGAAGAGACCTTTACTTCTAAGTAAATCTCCCATGTAGGCTACCCATTGGAAGTAGTTAGTGCTGTCAAGAATGACTTGGCATGGACTTTCCATTTTTGAAAAACAACTGAAGCTGAAGATGCTGAAAGTAAGTGGTCCAATGGATAGATCTCGAAAAAATAGGCGGTTTTAAAAAAAACGGCTCTGAAAAAGGCTTCCGGATGAAGAAGTTATGGCTTTTTAAAAAAAATTGTTGACGTTGCCGGCAAAGTGCGCGAATGTGCGGGAATGAAAAAATCCGCCCCCACAAAATGGAGACTTGAACCCAAGACCTCTACTCTCTTAAAAGGTCTTTGAACCAATTGATCTATACAAAAGATTTGAGAGAGAGAGAGAGAGAGAGAGAGAGAGAGAGAGAGAGGGGGGGGGGGGGCCTCGATTTGCGTGCTTGCCTTGGGAAGACTCTTTTCCCCTACAAAACACAAAACACAAAACCCAACACGAATATCCAAAGAAAAACGAACCTTACGGCTCGAAGTTAGCTTTAGCCAAAAAACTAGAAATTTTAAAAAAAATCTCAAAGTTAGCTTTTAGCCGAAAAACTAAATATTTTCCTCAATGTTTCTGATTTTCCGAGATCACACTAAGGTGCAGGGAAAAGAGCATACGCATGAGAAAAATCCTTTCTTTCTGTTTCTGATTTGCCCAGATCGCACAGAGTCGCAGGGCAAAGAGCATACGCAGAAATGAAAGGTATAGATCCGGGAAAAAAAAAGGCTAAATAAACCGAAACCGAAATAAGCAGAGAGAAAATGACAGTAAACTGCAAAAAAAACATTGTATACCTCCCGATCTGAAAAATGACGCAGCTAGGGCTACCGGAAACCTTTTCGCGTGAAACGAAAGGGGTTCCTCACTGAAACAGATGCTCCGAATGCAACAGAGCAGTCCTCTCGGCCCGAAAGCAGTCAGAAACAGCAGATCTAGGAAACGACAGCCGCATGCAGTTCTACCGGCTTCAGATTTGGATCACCAACGGACGCGGCCCTCAAATAGCTCCGATACCATGTAGGAATTTACAGGGTAAGTTCCACAGAAGAATACCAAAAGGACACCGCTCACAACCAGATCTCAAATCAATACACCAGTATTTTTGACGTGGTTAAAACCCTCAGAGTGCAAGGAGGGAAACAGTCCACGGCCTGTCCCAACGTGGGTACAGACAATTTATTAATCAAAGAATGAAAATTTACATAAGCTTCTCTCATGCACGGATTACCCGAACAATGACCCTCCATGCGCTTTAAATAGAACTCATGGACCAATCGGGTGTCAAGCCACGGATCAAGTGTCGGTAATACCGAGGTGAGAGTGAACCGTCGGATCACTACATATCGTGACCGTCGGATTGTAAGTTACAAAATGTACAACGGTAAAGAAACACACTTTACCTAACTCTAACCTAACTCTATACTAGACCAAGTTGAACTTAACTATATCCTATGTGTCGGAATATCCTAACAGCATACGGATATTAAACAAGTAGATATTGTAATGTAACAACAGGAACGGGGTTTGAACCTCTGAGTTTGGGTAGAAGACCCGACTGTAGTTGGATTCAATCTCACCGACAGAAGAGATAACCTATAAACCTACAGTTATTAAGACGAATGACTGTTGATGTGGAAACAAGAAACATAAATAAAACATATCAAACGAATAGAGTCTGTTCTGTAACGATGCAAAAAAAGAGAGCGAAGATCATTTTGTATTCTGTCATACTACGTTATTAATTCACAGTATTTACAGACAATAATAGAGAACCCAGTACATTGGAGCATGAAACAAAGACGAGACAAGTATATAAATGCAAGAAAATCCTGTGCATGTTATTCAAAAGAAATTGCAGGTATTCACTTATATACACATTCTCGTAAAGAAAGAAGGAAGTGAAATATTGCTATTTAGATAACCGAATGCATACTGTTCAAAATATTGCCGTATAGTTAACCGAATGCATACTATTCAAAACCTAGCAAATAAGACAAATGCATAAAGAATACAGAGCGAACGACATGGAATAATCATTATAACCTGAGATAGTTATGAGGATACTGCTATGAAAATGAGCAAAACTAGCAACTAATAATATAAACCGCATACACTGTTTGGTACGGTGAGAATCACAAAGTATATATATTCATTTGTCATACAAAATGTAAACTGCCCTGAGGGCGCAAATAGAGTCACAGTTCACATATAAATTACAAGGTTCTATATACAGACTACAACAGAACAATACCCGAGTGGTAAAATCTTGAATGTTACATCTGTTCATACATTAAATGACTGAAACCTTCAAACAAAGCCTAAATCCATTAATCAGGTCTGCGCGCCACGGCCAGATCCGAAACCCCATGTCTAAGAGCAGATATGGCAAACCAAATCCGGGTATGCCGCAAGGGGGCAACCATACAAACAAAGGAAGACCATAAACACATGTAAATGATCTATGGAGAGTTTCGCCGTGCTTATTAACTAATCTGGCGGGTATGGACTCGACCAGTCACAAAGAAAATTAAATGCAAGTCATGAGGGCTCTCTGAGGAGAATACCTCCGCTAGCGAAGCAAGAAGGCCCTCATTCGAACATCGGTCTGCAATCATAATCTAAATAGCTTAAAATCGATGAACCGCGAAGCTTTTGTATTCAGGAGCAGAGAAACCGAGTTTTTAAAGCTTACCTGTGGCCGCTGCGAGGGTGAAACCGTCATGGATAACCGCTTGACACCACCGGTGGGGTTGCATAACCCAGCTGCGTGCCCTATGAGCAAAAGAATACAAGTCTGTAAGAAATCGTAACAAATAAACCAACTGTAAATACATGCGGTACACTTAGAATCGAGACCATTACCTGTGTAGTATTGAAGGCGGCCACTGCACAGCTCCGGAGTAGATGCAGGTTAAGTAGATAACGCTGATGAGAATGAACCAGAGGTGGAACGCCGAGACGGAGTCGGAGGAAACAAACGAAAGAATAAACCCCGTGACTGCTTGGTTGAAGTTATGTAATGCCTTAAACCCTCGATCGAACCTCAACCCTTCGATCCATGGGAGAGATCCTGTCCGTCCATGCAGGGCAGGAACGCAAGGCGAAAAGGCCGAGAACACGGTGATCGAGATGTCATATGGCCAGAGGAGCCAAGCAATGCCACCTCTCGCTATAAGGACAGATGTTATTAAGGCAAGGGTGAGTTGGCGCCTGCAAGAGCTGCGGCAGGACCACCAAAGCCTGCGCCTCATTAATACTTACAACTGTTGGGTGGACTAACAGCTAAGTTCCACCGAGAAGTCGAAGGTTACACCGAAACCCATTGACATCATATGTTATTGCCACGCAGCGTATGTAAACCAAGATTACAACAGAAGTTTAACATAGGATTAATAAGCTGTGTAATGTGTGGTAGTAAGTATGTGAATAATTTTATGTGAGTTAAATGTGCGTGCAGACATTAAAGTTGCATCAAGCAATGTATAGCAAGATTAATTATATAGGCGTATATTAATTTTTTTTTTTATGTATGTGGTCTAAGGTGTGACACCCTGCTTCTATCTTTCTTCCCTCCTGCTATCCTCTATCCCTCTCCCTCTATCTCCTTTATCACTCCTCTCTCTCTCCCCTCACCTTTCTCTCTCTATTTATTTCTTCTTAACTTCCTCTTTCTCACCATCCAACTCCATCTCTCTCTCTATCTCTCTCTCTCTCTCTCTCTAACTCTATTACTATATCCCTCCCTCTCTCCTCTTTATTTCTCTCCCCCATTCTCTCCATCTCTCCTCCTTTGACTCTTTATCTCACCCCCAACATACACACACTCTATTCCTCTCTCCCTTGTCACTAGCTTTCTCTCTTCACTTCTCACTCTCTATTTGTTTCTTCTTCCCTCTCTGTCTCTCTCTCTCTTTTTATATATATATATATATATATATATATATATATATATATATATATATATAGATATATATATTTGCCATCTAATCCTCGCTTCCCCCAGCACTCTCATCCTCTCTCTCAAGTCTTGTCTCTCATTCTTCCTCTCTCTCCCTTTCTCTCCTACATCCCTCTCTCTTTCCCCATAATTCTCTCTCTCTCTCTCTCTCTCTCTCTCTCTCCGCAATAATGTTACTATATCCCCCCCTCTCCTTCTCTCTTATTCTCTCCCCCCTTCTATCTATCTCTCCTTTTTTGTCTCTTTATCTCACCCCTAAACATACATAATCTCTCTCTCGAGGTCTCCCTTGTCACTACCTCTCTCTCTACACTTCTCACTCTCTATGTCTTTCTTCTTTCCCCCCTCTCTCTGCCTCCAACTCCATCTCTCTATCCCTCCCTCTCTCCTCCTCTCTCACAAGTCCTCTCTCTCATACTTCCTATCTCTCCCTTTCTCTCCTACCTTCCTCTCTCTTCATTCCTCCTATCCCCTCTCATTCAGTTTATCTCCATCTCTCCCTTTTCACTCCCCTTATGTCTCCACATCTATCACTCTATGTCTTTGTTCTTCCCTACCATATATTTCTAGAGTTATATATATTATAATATAAAAAATTTAATATTGTATTAATGCAAAGTTATTAAATATAATAATATTAATATTATAATATATTAATATAAATATTAGATTTATTATTAATAATAATAATAATAGTATATTAATATAAATATTAGATTTATTAATAATAATAATAATATTTTAATATTAATATTAGGGTTAATAATGTTTTTTTTCATGGTATTAATAATAATTTGGCCCACAGGCTTCACCTAAATAAAATCTCTTTTTTAAGTGTTAGTAAGTATAAAGAGGTTTATGGAGTAAATATAAAATTAGTTTTATTTATTTACCATACCTTTTTTATAAATATGGTATTTGGCCCACGGTATTAATAATTATTTGTCCCAGGGTAGTTGGCTGATAGGATTTACATAAACAGAACCTTTTTTTTTAGTTTTCTTTAAACATAAAGTGGTTTATGGAGTAAATACAAAAAGAGATTTTATTTATTTACTAGACTTTTCGAGTAAAGGAAAAAACTATTTGTTTATTTATCATACCTTTGGTTTATTTATATTTTTATTTAATCATGACATCTCTTCTATTTACCATGGTATTTCGCGCATAAGCTTGGTATATAATTGGATGTTGATTTCTAATCCTATTTGATATATTTGTATTTATTTACCATACCTCTTTAAACTTCTTTTATATTTATTTATTTACCATAGCTCTTTTATAAATATGATATTTGGTCCATGGTATTAATAATTATTTGTCCCATGGTAGTTGGCCCATAGGCTTTACATAAATAAAGCCTCTTTTTTGAGTTTTCTTTAAATATAAAGAGGTTTATGGAGTAAATGTAACAATCGATTTGATTTATTTACTATATTTCTTGACTAAATATAAAAAATGTTTATTTATTTATCATACTTTTGGTTTATTTTAATTTTTATTTAATTTCCCTATCTTTTTCTAGTGTTCATAAACCTCTTTATATTTTAAATTTATATTGTGTTTTTACATAATAATAATTAGATTGATTTTTAAATAGGGCCCACGTTAGATTAAAAATGTATAATGTTAAACATTGTTTACATTTATATTTATGTTTACATGTTTTAGTGTTTACGTGTTTGTGTTTATGTTTACGTTCTTAAGTAAGATCTACCCGTTTTGTAGAGTGCTTCAAAGCCCATAACAATTATGAGAAAGTTATAAATCCTCCATAATATTCTATAAATATTTTAAAACTTATATATTTAAATTGTATATTAATTCCTTTTATTATTATAAATAACCATTATTATTTTAATAAAATTACGAGTTTATATATATATATATATATATATATATAATATCCTTATATTGTTATGGAATATCCACCACTTAAGTAGCTATGCTGATTTATGTATTACGTATATTGGTAAGTCATATTGTTAAATATCTACTTAATTAAGTGGTGTACCAGGTACGATTCATGCAAATTTGAAGGATTAGCGAAATGATCAAAGGGTAGTCCTACATGGTTTCCTAACGGATAAGATTTTTGTATGGTTATGGTTAGCGATATGTGGGGGCACTACAAACAAAATTTAGACCGGCCGGAAGTGGCCGAACAGCCGGAAATCCCAGACAATGAAGAACCTTCATTACGAACGTGCCCTGTATTACTGTTACAAACTGATACCATTGATAAATGCATTTCTTCTCGGGAAGTTTTGTGATCCTATGTCACCAAAGAACTTGCTCGTTCATTTATCTAATAACGTTTCGTGATTCTACAGAGAAGTGAATAAGGTCGAACCAACAGGGTGTCCGTGGACCGTCCTTGGCCATAATTTAGTAGTACCCCCCATGTGAATTTTGACGGCCAAGTCGCCTTTAGCCGAAAATAATCTGAGATGTAGTGTAATATCCGTGGATCAACACTTTCCTACAAACTGTCTTGTAGGCATCTTGAAAGAAAGTTAAAGTTGAAAGTCCAACAATAATCTCCCCCTATGAATATGACATGTTATGAGCAAAACTGACATGGAATGGACCAGCTCAAATCTAGTAAGGAATGTACCACCATGAATTTTTTTTCCTTATAGTTAAAAAGCAAAATAGTATACTACAATATGGCTAGATTCTTCGCTTTGGATGGCAGAAAGCGAAAAGTTCAGTGGAGGACTGTTTGTTAAGGAAGTTCCGGTTCGTAGGCCGGTGGTGTAAGGTCATGATGTTGAACGGTGCATATTGCACCCTATTGCTACAACGAATGCGACTCCAAAAGAAAAGGCAAACATTATCTATTACGTCGACTATAGATTTGAACTTGCCATCACAGGTACAACGAACAGTATGGTTTTTCAATTTTTGCAACTATGGAATATTCTTTACAAATAACGAAAAAATACTCCATTTTCATGTTTTATTGATAATTTTTTTCGGGACGAATGTGTTAGTTGAAAGTCACTTTACATGAGTGATTTTAGAATAGATAAAATAGTGTTAGATTTCTTCAGAGCTCGTGCGTGGGCACGACGGCCAGGCCAGCTCTTGACATTTCCGCTGGTCAAGTGCATGAAGGAAAATCTTCCAATCTCTCACTACTACATGTAGGGGTTTTAAGATAATATATGAGCCGATTTTCTTTAACTTAAGACAAAAAGAAACTTGTGTATTGTCTTAAATATTGTCTCTAACCAGGTGTCTCAAAAATTTGTCTCTATAAAGACAATATAAAACACATATTATTATTGTCTCTATAAAGACAAGAATTATTGTCTCTATAAAGACAATAATTATTGTCTATTAAGAGACAATTTGATTTGTCTCTCCAGAGACAATTTGATTTGTCTCTTCATAGACAATTACATTTTCGTATTTTTAGAGACAATTCCATAATTCAAACTATTGTTTCTCTAGAGACAATATAAAAAATTATTTAAAAAATAAATAAAAAAATTTGAATGTTTGCTGGTCATGCCTTCCATTATGTCTATCAATCCGAATAATTTTCTTAGCGTGAACATAAGATTCTTCAACCACGCTTCTGTATTCTGCTCTATAACCATGAAGCCTCTTGTTTTTGCCCCATTGTAGGAGAAGATCTCCTCGTTCTGCAACACAATGCCTTGAGGGCTGGTTTTCTTGGCTAGTCTTTCTATCTTCACTCTTTTCACGGAACAGATCCTGAATGGAGTTTACGTATTCGAGAGCTTTCTGGTGGTTCCCATTGTTTCTTGTCGATGACCCTCCTTTCGTCCTTACTGTCTTTCCTTCCAAAAGGGCACTGGGATGGATCCCATTTAAAATCCTTCCATTCTCGAGGTTTTCTTCCTTCTTGCATAGTTTCACGTGTGTCTTTTTTACATTACTCATCGGCATAGAATCCGCGCTAGCCCCTTGATATCTGCACATAGGAATCATGGGCATAACATAAATTTTTGGCCATAGATTTAGTTTGCAAGTTGAACAGAACAAAATATATGCAACAGAGCTTCATTTTAGAACATATAGGCCACCTTCAATTAGACCCCAAAACTAAATTTGGTACACATATTCATCAGTGGTTGGAACTGCAATTTTCTTCAGCAGATAACTTGGCAGGGCTTAAAAAAGCAACACAGCCAAAAAAATGGATCTGAATACTTCTTATGAACAACTTTCAGCTTATTTCCTCCTGCATTTAGGTGAAAATCAACCATCAAATACGCACATTCCCTAGAACAATGCACATAAATGTTATTACCTCAATGTACAGAGTTAACAAAATGTGCGTACCCTCCAGATGCTTAGTATGCGCGTTAGTATTAGATAAAGATTCAATTCATACAGGGTGTTAGTAGCTGAGTTCTAACATATAGTTGATCAAGACACAATGTTCTGGCCATCGCTGATCAAACAATGCATGCCTGTAATTGCTGAGGAAATCTAAAATGTCCAGGAGTAGGATTTCTTTAGAAGGGTAAAATCACTAAAATCATGATGCTTTAAAAATTTTAAGGCTTACTTCAGATCTACTTCAGAGTAGCCTGTATGAAGGGTAAGTGTCTTGTTCCAACATGGATCCTTCCTCAAAGTGCATCGAGCAGTGTAGACAACAGCAACATCAAGCATTGATGGACTGTACTTGCTCATTATGTACTGAAGCAAACACAGTTCAACCAGGAAGAATGCCAGATTTTCCATCTGAATAATAGATAGTATGACTTGTCAATACAGCAGGGTATTATTAGGAATACAATGAAGAAAAGTAATTTAAAACATGAATGCTAGATTTTATGAGGCATTTTCGAAAGTAAATTTGATCAATGCCACACAGGCTTCTTTCAACAATATAAAAAGTGGTGCCATTCAAAACTTTACCACTTTGTTGGAATCAGCTGCCTTTAGAAACATGAGGAGGAGTACATATGGAGTGCGAACTGTAAGCTTGAAGTTCAGTTGCTTTAATATCGTAGACTCCTGAGAAGAGTTATTATCAATTGATTAGTTAATCTGAATGTTTGGAGACTATGTTGCAATCAATGACAAAGAATTATCAGTTAGAGCTAATTACCATGGCCATTATCTGTTCCGGCGTGCATTCACTTGGGAAGATGCGGATGAAGTCATTGACCTGTAACCAAGTATAAACCAGCTCTTATCAATATTGTGTTACCTATTATAATATAATTTCTATGTTGATTCTAGCATAAAGCGTAATCTTCCGTAGGATTAGATATTGCTAGTGTGTGTACTTTTATACAGCTAACAAAGTGTTCTTTTAATTAGATATATACACATCCTTTCTTACAGATGTCAGCAAGTCATCCTACCTGTGGAGGATAGACTTCTTCATATTTGCTAGCTATAAACATTGCAGCAATAGCAAGTAATGGCAAATTCTTCCTTGCAATACTCTGAATAGAAAGGTATCTATCAATGATGTTCACAGTGAGATACAATGTCTCTGGCATTAATTCCAATTCTAGATGCACTTGAAAATTTTAAGATTTTGATGTCACGCCTAAGAGATAGACCATATAAATCTCTTTTAGATCTAAGTTTGACAGCAAATGGAAGTTGGAACTAGCATAGGAACAAAGTTGTACCTCCACCAACCAATCAACCATGATTGCCCTCAGCTTTGCGTTGATTTTAACCTGGTTTCTCATATAATCTAGAGGCACGCAACTCACATCCTGGGCATACATGAATGCCAAATTTTAGTTAAGGAAAATAAAACTTTACCTTCACCCTAACAAGAAACTGCAACCATTGATAGAGAAACATACCTCAATTGTCCTGTAGAATTTGTATATATCTTCAACGTATTCAACAACTTCCAATTGGTTTTCAATGTTTCCATCATCAACGCTAGGAAGCACCTGATGGGAATCCCTGAATGCATCCTGAAATACATTCATCAAGATTATTAATCATTTTTAGCCGACTTACATCATAAATAAACACAACACTAACTTGAGGCTATCAAGAGAACTAATCATTTTCATCCAACTTACAACATGACTAAACACAAATCTATCTTAAGGTTATAAAACTTGCTAGTAATTTGGAGTGGAAGGGGTTGGGCCACAGCTGCTACAAGTTCTGCCTCGTACCTGACAACGTAAAAGATTGTAAGCCAAAGTTTCAATATTTTAGAAATGGAACAAATTATTTCAATAAAAGTTAACAAAAAATAATAAGAAAATAACATTATGCTTACTGCATTAGTTGAGAGGACAACTCAAATATTATGGCAGTGGTTTCGGAAGTGATATTAGAAGATTCTACAAAAAAATTGAAATAAAGGCAAACTTTTGAAGATAATTATCACCATGTCTTCTTCAATTACCGCTCGTCCATATCAGGTCCATAATGTCTTTCAATTTCACCAATTGATCTGAAATCAATTCCCTTCCCTTCATTTGCATTAAAAACATCCTTTCAAGGCAATAAGCCCAAACTTCTCAGAAGTTTTATGCATCCATTGTACCCTTGTCCATACTGAGATGCATCTTGCACTACAGAAGAATCTGACAATGATCGACATCTTAATAACCACTACTGTGTCTTGAACCTTGTAGTGAAATTCTTCCCGCTCAATAAGGATATTGAATTCAAGTACTAAAAATTCATTTAGATCCAATTGCCTAAAGGCTTTCCTATTTGATTTTATATTGCTTCTATGTGCTGAAATTATGTCCAATAAACTTTTAATTGAACTCCATGAAATTACTAATGGTACTTATTTATGCCATTTTTTCATGGTTGTTAACTCTCTATAGACGCCTTTTACAGCATCCCTGAAGCCATTTTCCAACGCTGATACAGCCTACTACAGCCTACCCAACCTCTGTTTCTCACTGTTATTACCTATTACAAATCACCCAACCTCTGTTTCTCATTGGTTAAGGTCTGTTACAAACTACTCAACCTTTCTTTCTCCCTACCTAAGACTGTTCTAGGTTATCTATCTGACTGATCCGGATTTAAGCAGGAACGCAATAGATTACAAAGGTAACCATAAATATAGAGATGCGATAACCATAAAAACATAGATGCAGCAGAAATAATACTTCATTTCATTAATGGAGAATACTAAAATATGCTTACAAATAGAAATAACCCAGCTAGGGCGATGGTAGCTTATCTCTGAGAAGAGATGTGTCGGCTACATGCCTCTGAATTGTTTCGAACTGTGTTTACAATGAGGCTCGAAGGCCTATTTATTATTGAGAAACAATGGAAAATCCTTCACATTCCAAAACCTAACCCTAGAAGATGAAACGCCAAATTGCGGGCCCCATTTTGGGGTGAGTTGGACAGCCAACTTCCTGGGGTCGCGAATTGATCGTATTATCTCCATTTAATGTGCATGATAGCCTGCTAGAAATATCTCTCCGAGGACTACGATGGAAAAGACAATCTTTATCAAAAAAATCGTTGGTGGTGGATTTCCCAAAAAATGTCGTTTAGGGCCTCAAAACGGCTCCGGAAGTTTAGGACCCGAAAAACTGCTAAAAATAGTAAACTGTGCTATAATTAAGGAAACTGAAAAAACTAAAAGAGACAGTTGTGGGGGTCCAAATGGGATAGGTGGGTGGCCACCAACATCCACCTGGATCATTCCTCCCCCCTTAGGAAGCAATGGTCCCCATTGCATTAAGTTCCTCCCTGAGATGAGGAAGCTTCTGCTGAGCTGGGTCTCTAGTGAGCTGTTCTGCAATCTCTGATGTGTCCAAAAATGGTGGGAAGCATGGTCTGCGATGGTCCACATTGAACAATCGGTGCAATCGAAGGAATGGAGGAATGTTGTACTTCAAAGCATTGTTGCCCACAACCTTGTTACTGGTGTAAGGACCATGTCGAAGTGGTCTGAGTTTCTGATGGGTTCTGGTAAGGCGTTCTCTCTGCAGATGTAACCAAACTTTTTCACCCACCTGAAACTTGTGTGGTACCTCTCTGGGTAAGGAGAATTTGTTCCTGTGTTCTGTCATGACTGTATCCCTATGTTGCTACTGCTGCGTGGAGGAACCCTTTGCGGGGGTCATGGATGTAGCAACGATCCTCCCCTTACTTTGGGAGTGAACGAGACATAAAATAAATTTCCTAGTCTGTGAGATGAGCTTGCTGCCTTTGTTAGTAGTGATCAAAGAGGTGGTTGTAGGTGGAGCTACCTATGGTATCCTGTATAATGAATTATCCAAAGAAATAATGGCAGCGCGAGGCCTTGACTCATACACACATGTCGCCTCCACAAGTATGGCTGGCCTAATAGTACATCACAAACATCCAGAGGTGTAACATCACACAATACATCATCTGTGAAGGGCTTGATGTTGTAGGGAAGGCAGCACTGCTGGTGAACTTTGAGATCTCTTCCTTCGTGAAGCCACCCGATACTGTACGGTTGTGGGTGTGGCGTAGTTGGTAGGCGCAATCGCTTCACGACCTCTGCTGAAACGAGGTTCTTTTGGCTGCCACTATCGACAATGAATTGCAGCGGCGAACCCTTCACCCACATCTGTGAGTGGAAGAGACGTTCCCCCTCCTCTAGCTCTTCGGGCTCATTCTTCTAGATCTTGGCAGTGGCAAAAGTGGTAGTAGGATCCGCATCAATGATTTGCTTCCCTTTTCCATCCCCCTTGTCGGGTTCCAGCTCAGAGTCAGAACATGCATCTGATTCGGAAGCCTTCAACTCGGCCACCAGCGACTGCTTGGTCTGACGCTCACTTGTGTTATGAGTGAGACTCTTGTGGAACTCACACCACTTTTCTGTGTCCTTCTTCGGCTTCGTGGTGTTTTTCTTTTCTTTCAGCTTAGAGGGGTTGTCTTGGGTCACCCCGCCTTGGCTTTGTCCTTTGGGCTTCGGATTTGCAGATCCAAAGTCTCGCTTCTTCTGTTTGAATTTTTTCTCGATTTTGACAGCGTATCAGTATGCTGTGCCGAGTGAGGAGATGTTCAAGAACTCCATCTCTTCCTGGATGTATCTATGTAGGCAGCCGAAGTATTTGAGTACCAGATGCAGCTCAAAATCTTTGATACCCCACTGTGTGCGAAGGGTATGAAAAATATTTGTGAACTCTGGTACATCTTGGTCTCGTCCCTACCGCAGTGTGGTCCATTTGATGTATTTGTCCTCATAGCTTTTGACAGGGTAGTACTTCTCCTTGATGGCATCCCGGAAGTCATTCGAAGTGGGGCGGCTGAAAACAGTGAGCCTGTACTTTCATCCTTATGCTCGCAGTATGTTTCCCACCAGTCCTTGATGTGGGGGGCTGCTTTGAGAAGAGCGAAAACAATCTTTTCCCGACTTAAAAATTCATGAATAGAAAAATACCCATCTAGAAGATTTAATCATTTATGTACGGCATCTACGTCTATTTGACCCTCGAAGATGGGGATTTCAAAATTAACTTGTACCTTAAATGGTGTGGCATTTCCAGAGTAACTGTTGGAAGCCGATGTGTCGCCTCTGGGTAGGCGCTGAAGGATCTGTGCAAAGCTATCCATCATCGCGTTCCTTTGTTGCTCGAGGGCTTCTTCGAGCAAGATTCTGATAGAATCTCCTGCCCCCTCATCTTTCTTCTCATCCTCCATGGGAGGTCGTCAAGATTTGCGAGGCTGGTCTTGCAAAAGTTCGACCAGTTCAAGCCCTAATTCCTAATATCCTAACCTCGTTGGGGACATGCAAAGGAAAACAAGGAAAAAGCATACCACTCTAATACCATTGATCCGGATTTAAGAAGGAACGTAATAGAATACAGAGATAACCATAAATACAGAGATGCGATAACCATACAAATAGAGATGCAGCGGAAATAATACTTCATTTCATTAGTGGAGAATACTGAAATATGCTTACAAATAGAAATAACCCAGCTAGGGCGATGGTAGCTTATCTCTGAGAAGAGATGTGTCGGCTACATGCCTCTGAACTATTTCGAAATGTGTTTACAATGAGGCTCGAAGGCCTATTTATTATTGAGAAACAATGGAAAACCCTTCACATTCCAAAACCTAACCCTAGAAGATGAAACGCCAAATTTTGGGCCTCGTTTTGGGGTGAGTTGGACAGCCAACTTCCCGGGGTCGCGAATTGGTCGTATTATCTCCGTTTGACGCGCATGATAGCCCGTTGGAAAGATCTCTCCGAGAACTACGACGGAAAGTGACTCTTCATATTGACTCTTCATATTGCCAAGTGACACTTCATATTCCACTAACCTAAGCCTAATCAAAAGCAACTTAAACTAATCTAACTCATTACATAACAACAAAGCTAAGTCACATGGTTTGGGTTCAAGTATGGGTTTGGCAATTATTAGGTTCAGTTCGAATTCGAATTTTTTGATGAGGTACGCAATTTTATATATATATATATATATATATATATATATATATTATAGGATAAAATATTAAGATATCAACATCAATAAACATACAAAATGCTCTCACGAACATGGAAATTGCAAGGATAGATTACAAGCTTGAGTTGTGACATGACGTTATGAGTTTTAATCTATGGACTTGGTCAATGATCACGAGGTTCGATGAAGTTCGCCAAACCTCGAAAAAAAATTAAAGTTTGCCAAACCTAAAAAAAAATTAAGGTTCACCAAAATTCAAACCCCAAGGTTGAAGTTCAACGAATCTTGTGACATAGCAGCAAAGTACCATTGTGGTACCATGTACTTTATAAATGTGTGTGACTAAAGTACACCCTAAAGGCTATATGACCATCACACAAACTCATGTGTACTGAAAACAATTAGTGTAACCTTTCTTGGTCCACAAAATTCTTTCACCTTAAGGTTAATATAATTAAGTCATGTGTACTAAAAACAATTAGTCTAACCTTTCTTGGTCCACAAAATTCTTTCACCTTAAGGTTAATATAATTATAATTTCACACAACCCTAGTTGATTTATGCACGCCATTATGTAAAAAATTAAACAAGTTTGATTTCTCCTAAAGGTGTTAACCAAAATCCTGCTAATAAATGTGAATAGACAACTTTGTAAAAGTTAAAATGGCACTATAGATAAGGCCATGTTCTTGTGCACAAGAAGTTGAAAGTCAGAAAATATATGCTTCAGGTAACACCCTTTATTAGAAAATGCCCAAAGAAATGAGTGGTAGCATGACTTTTGTTGAGCAGAGCATCACAAGGAACTTTATATCCAATATACCAGCCAGAAAAGTATTGATATGCAAATCAATAGATGGTTGGTTCAGTTCCATTCATGATCATTGTGAATTGATTGCTAAGTCTGATCATCTAAACGTTCTAATTAGTATCATGAAGATGACATACGGGACTCTGAATTTGCTTTGAGGATGGGGAGAAATGTTCCAAGGGCCTTTCTAATATATACCCTTTAATTTAATTTTGTGGTATAATTGTCAAATCATCATCGTATTATTCATTTGACGGATGCAATCATGCAATGACCAGTAAAGTTTTACCATTGGGAAGAACCGTCATTACGAACGTGCCTTATATTACTGTTACAAACTGATACCATTGAAAAATGCATTTCTTCTCGGGAAGTTTTGTGATCCTATGTCACCAAAGAACTTGCTCGTTCATTTATCTAATAATGTTTCGTGATTCTACAGCGAAGTGGATAAGGTCGAACCAACAGGGTGTCCGTGGACCGTCGTTGGCCATAATTTAGTAGAACTCCCCATGTGAATTTGGATGGCCAAGTCGCCTTTAGCCGAAAATAATCTGAGATGTAGTGTAATATCCGTGCATCAACACTTTCCTACAAAGTGTCTTGTAGGCATCTTGAAAGAAAGTTAAAGTTGAAAGTGCAACAATAATCTCCCCGTCATATGTTGAAAGTCCAACAATAATCTCCCCGTCATATGTTGAAAGTCCAACAATAATCTCCCCGTCATATGTTGAAAGGTCATGATGTTGAACGGTGCATATTGCACCCTATTGCTACAACGAATGCGAATCCAAAAGAAAAGGAAAACATTATCTATCACGTAGACTATATATTTGAACTTGCCATCACAGGTACAACGAACAGTATGGTTTTTCAATTTTTGCAATTATGGAATATTCTTTACCAATCATGAAAAAATACTCCATTTTCATGTTTTATTGATAATTTTTTTTGGGACGAATGTGTTAGTTGAAAGTCACTTTACATGAGTGATTTTAGAACAGATAAAATAGTGTTAGATTTCTTGAGAGCTCGTGCGTGGGCGACGGCCAGGCCAGCTCTTGACGTTTCCGGTGCCCAAGCGCATGAAGGAAAAACTTCGTATCTGTCAATGTGTGCAATGTTTCCTTTGGCAAAGGGGTGACTCTCGGTACACAACGCCATCAAAGTAGTTTTTCGGATTTGCTGAATATGGCTCTGTATTGTGATATCATAGATTCCAATACAGGAAAAATCTCCGAACTATACATACACACAAAACCAAACCTGTTATTTTGAAAAAGAAAACAGATGTTTTTCTACTAAAAAAAATAAACTAGTATGTTTTTTTATTTTTATGCTTGATTGTAGCACCAGGGGGGTGGTAGCACCAGGGCAATTAGGATTTGGAACATCACTGGTGGTGGGCACACCACAATAGGGTGTAGCCACACCACAACGAAAACGGAAATGGCTCAGACAAAGGAGTAGGGAAGCAAAGCCAGGAGCAGCATACTAGACGTGCAGGGAAGGAGGCAAATGAGGCTCCGCATACAAACTGGGTAATGGACGAATATTGTTGTCTTTTCGAGGAAGAACACCCGACATTGCAGGCTGGCAACACTAAGACATTGCTGCTGGCAAGTGGTGACATGGATGAGTATAGGTGCTTCATCGTGGAGGAACAACCTTCATTGTTGCCATGTCCCTAGCCTACCACCTTGATGCTGCGTGTCCACCTCACTGTTTGCCACCTTGCTGCCACTCAGAGCGCCACAACTCTGCCACATACTCAGCCACTCAGCATGATACGTGTCTCAGGTTTTTTTGGGACCTTGTTTTTTAGCTTTCTGTTTTCAATGGGGTTTTGGTGAAAAAACTAGGCATTTTTCATCTCTTTAGCTGGTTTTTTTTTCTTTTTGACTCATTAAATACAATGATACCTGATACCAAACTGGAGGCTTTGTTGGCTTCCCCTGCATGGGTAGCAACTCTTTTCCGTTATGGACTAGTTTCTCTTCTAAGCAGTTCAGATCTAAACTTTGCTAATTGATGCCATTACTCTGGCATGGTTAAGTACAGGTTTTGACCTCAGTGTGTGATATCTCTTTTTTCATTAATAGAATTAATATAACTTAGAAAAATAAAAAAAATAAAAAAAATAGATGATTATTATTCCTATTATAATATTTTCAATAGAAAGAATAAATAGATAATATTCTAATATAAATAAAAAGAGAATGATTCTAATATAAATAAAAAGAGAATGAAATATAATAATTTTGTTATATTTTATTATTAACATTTATATTTTTAAAATTATTATTTAAATTTACTAAATCTCTAAATCATTTTGTAATTTTTTTTGTAAAATTGTTATTACAATTAAAATAAAATAATATTTATTTGTGTTTTTTTAATTATAATAGTAAGTTAGATAATTATATATATTTTTTAAAAATTAAAATGAATTTTAGGTTCTTTTATTGTTATTTTCACTAAATTGATGAAGAATATTTTACACATTACCCAAATGTTTAAAAATCTTATAAGAAAAGGAGAAAAAATAATTATCTAGATTTTTAAGTAACATATTATATTTTTATTTTTTAAATAAAAATTTAAATAATATATTATATTTTTATTTTTAAAATGAAAAATATATATTCAATTAATTTGATAATATAAAAATATATAATTTTCATGTAGTAAACAAAATTGAGAAAATTTTATTAAAAACCTATCACATTTTAATTGTGAAATTGGCTATGAGGACAATAATTATTGGGTGTTAAAACTATGTCCTTGAACATCTTTAAGGAGCATATTTCTCGTCACTAATAATGCTTTTGGATATTAAGTTATAACATGTTTGTTACCTCAAATAAAAAAGAACTTTTAAAATTGAAATTAAATTTTATTTAACATTTCCACAAAATTTAATATATTCAAAAATATAAAAATAAAATATAAAAATAAAGAAAAAAATATTAAATAATAAAGAATAAAAAAGTAAAGAAAAAATATTAAATAATTTTTGTATGACCTTTATAAACTTTTGCTAAACTATTTTTAACCCATATAAAATATAAAAATGTAAAATCAAAAAAATAAATAATTTTTCATATATATAGAGTTTGTATGATTTGTATATTTATATGCTATATTATTATGATAATATATAAAAATATAAATTTCATGAAATTTTAATTAATAGGAAGACTTTGAATATTGGGTAACTTTTTTGTTATTAATTATTTTTAAGTTTTGATTTATAATTATCTTAATTATTAATAAAGAATTTAACATATTTTTTTAAATACTTTATTTTTAAATATGTTAAATAAATATTAGTGATAACGATGATGATGATAGTAGTTAACGCCCCCTGAGACTAAATTGGTTTATCGGACTTATAATTTTCTTAGTTTTTAATTGTCTGACTCCTTGTCTTTCTTGGCGAGATTGGTGTTGTAGCTTTATTTTTTTTCCTATGGTCTTCCACCTTCCTTTATCTTGCATCTCCTTCATCTTTTTTAAACTAAAATATTGTTAAGTAATTTGGGCCATGTCTTTACATCTTATTACACTAATGTACTTTTAAATATATTGATTATTTATATATTTATACCTTATGTTATAATTATACTATATAAAAGGTAATATATAAAAGTATAAGTTTGATCCAATTTTAATTAATTTTTATGATTTTGAATATTTAGTTCATTTTTGTATCATTAATTGTTTTTAAGATTTAATTATTAATTAGGTATTTAGGATATTTTCTTAAGTAGTTAAATTATAAATAAAAAATCCAAATTAATAATAAAAAATTAAAATATATTGGAGTGTATTCTAAATCATTTATAAGACTAGATAATAAATTGATGTATGAAACCCCTTTGTTTATGGGATAAGGGAACTATTGCCATTCAAGTGTATCTCAAATATAATTTCAATCAAATAAACTAAAAACTATATGCACACAATTGATGTTTACAAATAATTCATATTTATAAATAAACAATCATATACCACCAAATAACTCTGCCTCTAGTTAATTTAAAAAATATAATTTATATAATTTAAATCAAATAACTCTGGTTAATTTAAAATATATAATTTATATAATATAAATATTAAAATCTATATATATATATATATATATATATATATATTGAAATAATTAAAAATAACACTCTCATTAAAAATGTTCTCATCCAATTTTCAAAAGAAATTAAAACATATAAAAATTGGAGAATGCGTTTTATTAATGAGCCCTTTAATTTATCGGGCTTCAGGGCTTCTGGGTTCTGACGTCTGGTTTCTATAGACCAATTCGTTTAGAGAACCGTTGTGTAATATCCCTATCATAAATAACCGTAACCTTGCGTAAAAGTAATTCAAGATTGCGAATCAGTTATTAACTGATTCTTGGCTGTTGTGGAACTGAACGAGAATGAAGGAAACGATAAGCACAAAATCAGGAAACCACACAAGCTGAGGAGCTTGCCCTTAACACGGGAAAGATTCCGAAAACCGCAAAAGCCTTCAGAGCCATTATATTAGAATGTGCAGAACTCATACAGCTCCATTCTGTGCGGCGGTGTTTATTTGACATTAATCGAAAAGAGCCGCTACAGATCTCATAATTAGAATGCGCAGAGATCATATAGCCATTACAGATCTTATACAGCCGGAGCGTTTGCATGTGTGTTTAGATATTGATAAATCCATTGTAATGGCATCTCTGTGCATCTGTGCGTTCACTATGTTCCTTGTTGATTTGCGGTGTTTATTCCGCAAATGACTTGAGAGTTAATTTCTTTGATGTGTTTCGATGATCTGTTTCGATAATATGTTGCTCAAGCGAATTTTGATGGATTTTCAACTCGGACTCAACTAAATTCCTTCAACCATCTTGTTAACGCCTAAATATGACGTTCTGGTCTATGTTGACATGTTAAGGCAGCTACATGAAGAAGCAATGTTGTTGCAGGAAGATTTGCCACGGAACCTTGTTTGTTGGAACACTGTGTTGTGTGGAAACCCGTGGAGACATTGTAGATGTCAAAACTCAAGAACCCATGATTGCTCGTTAGTGCCGCAGTAGAGAGTCGTATATTGACATGAATCGTTGTTAAAGCCATCGACGTGGGATTGATAGCCAGGCAGTTTACTGCTCCAACGAAGTCAGAACGTCAAGATGTGGTAACCTAGCTCCCAGTTGCTTCTCTCCGACCAAAGGAATAATGTGTTTGTTTTTCAGTCGATGGTACAACTGAAAAAGATAAGTATCTTGCTCTTTTTTTAGTAGGAAAAATATATATGTGCGTTGTTGACTAATGGAAACTGCAAATTCTTCCATGTAGACACGTTTTACTGTTTTGTATTATTTTTCCAGCGAGAGCTGAGTTCAATGCTAGGTAATTAATATATGAAGCGAGCCTATTTGATTCATATTATCAAATGCTCAAGTTTACATAGAAATCTGTTATACCGTGGCTGCAGCTCACTTAGGTGCATTGAGTGTTATCTAGTTAGTCACAATGCATGCTGATCCTAAATTATATGGTAGAATACTAAGAAAGGGGATATGTGTTGCACACATCAAAGGAGGGTGATTATGATAAGTTAAGGGATGCACTAAGGATTAGCCATCGTGTTATAGGGGTATGATCTTGTATGGACAGAACTATTGAGTCATATTCCTTTAGGAAAATGATATGTGATTACCTTATGATAATGTAACTATTATCTTAGTTTCTTGTTGAACGAGATGTGTAAGCACATGAGATTTGTGTTAGCTTTCATTAGAAAGGATATACATATGCATGCAGGAAGGGTCAACAAGTTGTGTTAGTTTGCTTTACATGTTTGCAGGCAACAAAAGTAATGGCTAAAGGACTAGCTCTTTTGGTAAAAGTTTATGTAAATTTTCATGTAAGCAGATTATAACTGATGTTGTAGTTAGTCCCTTCAAGGGTATGCCTTAGTTTTTTGTCCTCTAAGAATATGTGCTTGAGCGAAGGGAAAATGCTAAATAATATGATTATTTATAAATGAAATCATGATGTCAATATTGATAATGACAACATGGACTTGTAAAACTAATGGTTAGAATTCTTAAAGAGAATTATGCATTAATGTAAATAAACATTGTGGAGGTCCAACAATATTTGCTTGAGTATATGCACTAGTTACATGGTATGTCATGCTTGCTCATACATATGAACAGATGCTAAAAGATCTCTGTTAGAGGTTTATTATTGATTCATTATTATGGTATCTAATCTTGTTGCCAAGCTTGTTGACAACTACATTGACAGGAAAAGATGACAAATGGAGCCAAAGAAAAGTGAAGTTAACATTGTGGCAGGAAAGTGATCAATGGTCCATTCAGATGAGTTCGAGTTGTAGGATCGTGCATGGCCAGAATACTCATGCCACAAGGAATGTTGTATGTGGTGGTTTGTAAGTAAAAGATTACATGGAAACTGTATTAGCTTTTAGCTAGTTATGTGACGACTTAATGATAAATCGTTGTAATGATTTTATAACAATGGTTAAGGGATGAAATCCCTTATAAGCCATTGAGTGACGGGTGAAAACCCTCACGAGCGTTTAATAATAAGATTAAACGTTTGCTGGTTTTCACCCTACGGGGTTTCCAGGGTATATCGGTGTTCAATGGTGTGATTGCCTTTTGTGTCAGTTTGATGATGATTATTCTTTAGTTGATGTGCTAATCATTATGTCCAAAGTATGTGATTAATTTGTATGGTGAAGGAAAATCATGGAATCGACAGAAGGTTCATGAGACAGTTTATGTTATTACACTACCACATTGGTGGTTAATGGTTATGAAAATGGTTATGCAACTTATTGTCTTTTACTGCAATTTACTTGATGTATTAATGAATGTTATATCTAATGGTTATTGATGAATTGAGGAGTTGAGATTCGGATAATTACTTATGGGTTGTTTGTATAAAAAAATTCTAACTCCTTACTTTTACCTGCGAGGTTACCGAGGTACATTACAAGTGGTATCAGAGCTAAAGGTTGCAGCACTGGCGCCTTTGGGAATTGGTAAGCGGAAAATAAATTGAGGTATGCCACCAGTGAGCATTAACTCAGGTATGAGTTTAATCATTCACATATTGATTTACATAGTACACTATTTTTGGCATGATAAGTGTGATTCGTGTTTAAACTGCTTTGAGTAGTAAGTAATAAAGTTGCTGCATAGCTATGTTCATGACATTATATTCCTGATGAGGATAAAATACATTGAAACTTTTGTCGCACTTAGAACAATATTGAACACTCATTGAGGAAAGTGACAATCAACTACCAACTTTTACTTTGCAAATATGGCAATAACAATGATTCATTTATTAAACAAAATTGAAGTTACAATGAACAAAACTTAATGAGTCAATGCATGAATATAAATTATGTGGAACATCCTTGAATAGGATGACAAATTATTTTAAAAGGACATTAGAAGAACCCCTTAGATATTGAAAACATGCAATGAGTCAAGCAGCGAGACTTGATTGTCATAACTAATTTCTGATTAAGTTTTGCCATGGTTTCATTAAGATCATTGGTAGTTGAGATTGGTTAGTGTTGTATGACTAACCCATAGAACTTATATGCATTAAATGAATTGGACTTAAGATTATTACAATTCGAAAACAAGTGAAGGATGATTGATGCCACATGCATGGAAGGTGTGTATGAAGATTCTTACTCTCTCTGTGCTATAGTTCCAGTTGTTTATGAGAAGAGTTCTTAATTTTATTCACCATGAGAATGCATGATGAATAGTATATGCTTATGTCCTAACAGATTTAATGATGATTACCATCTAATTAATTGAAATCCATTAGCATGGCATGTGTTTATGTTAATCATTACTTGTTGGGAGATAAAAACCATTGGAGCCTCGATTTAATGATGGTTGAATTTATCTCTACTATGGGAATGATGGATTTCTTATGCATGTTGCATTCCAGTGTGAAGTTAATTGTAGAGGCATGTTCAGTGAGTAACATTTCTAGGACCCATTCATGGTATAATTACATGTGATAATTATTCATAAATAGACTACCTGTGTTAATACAGTTGTCAGTAAACTCTAACTACCTTCCCCAACTATAGATGCTTCCAAAGGAAAAGGGAGCAAGGAGAAGGAAGAAGACCGTGTTGTAGGGACAGACGGAGATGGGAAAAGAAATCGCTAAGTCTGGTGATGACCAGATAGCGCAACCTTGGAGTGTCAGAATCTTGCAGAAGACGCTAAGTCTGGGGATGACTAGATAGCGCTCGATGTGCATGTGAGTATTCCCTTGACCAAGCTTAAGGAGTTGGAAAATGATAACTATAGTGTGTTGATGTTAATGATTTTTGTAATGTCTCCTTGAACTCATTATTCTGAAATGGTCACATAGTAGGGTTATGATAGTTGTTGCATCTAGCATCAAGTGGTAACTCTGTTGCATGTGTGACACTTAGGAGATCATGCTTCTAATTGCATAAGTAGAGCAATTGCTTCCGGTAAGGGTGGTTTAATTTTTTAGTTATGCATGTTGAACCAAGGAAAAGATAAGTAACTCTATTCTTTATAGAGAATAATTAGTTGCGTTTTACCAAACAGTTGGAAATATCATGGGGTTGATTTCTACAGTAAAGATTGATTGTTTATATGTTTTCTTGGTAGAGAAAATATGATAATGCTTGCAGTAAAAGATTGGTTATTTTATATGTTTTCTTAGTAAGGAAAATAGGCAGTTCCTCCTAGAGAGACTACATGTGAGAGAAATGTTTGTCTCTTGTCATTTTTCTTGGAACAAAATCCTTACTTGTTTCATGGAAAGAACTATGTGCAATGAAGTAAAGTAATTGTGTTAGGAAAAGACATGTTGCATAATGGTAGCTATTTTGACTTTGGAATTATGACTCTGTGGGTACATAGAGAAAGTGATCATGTTAACTTTCTTGAAGACAATATTCTTTTGAAGAGATTGTCTTGCTAGATAATTTGTGTTGATTTCTTGATTTTGGATGGATAAGTAAATCTTGTTCTGTATCTTGATTTTTATGCATAAAGATGGATATCTTTAATAATTCCCTGAAAGGGAAGATAGAATAATGAGGTTAAAATGACTTCCTTTAAGAAAGAGGTACGTAGTTTGTTGTATGAAATGATGGTAGTATTCTAGTGAAGGGCTTATATGATAAGCAATGGTATGCACAAAGATTAGTCATTGTGATAAAGAGTTATGTTCTTTGTATGTTAGAGAGATTATGTTTAATTATATTAATGATGCATGACCAAAGCTAGCCATAGTAAATGTAAGATAATACTCCATTAATGACGATTCGAATTAAGACAACAGACTATGGCAAAATTGGAAATGTTTAGATTATTAACTCAATTGTTGTTGACATTTATACATTAATGAATATTTGCATATGCTTTTATACATGACAATATTGTATGCATGAAAATGATTGGAAATTGAATATGTGTTAGCTGATGCATATTTATAACTAACGTTGCTGATGGGATTAAGTAGTGGTAGCTTAATGGCAACAAGAAAACTCATCACGTAAATTGCTGCAGTGTGAATTGCAATCATAAATGAGAAAGAATGATGTTATATGATATGCATGAATTATGTTATTTGGAAAATTTGCATGCATACAACATGTATGATAGATATGTTTCCCATCAATCTAGATGTTGTGGACCCATGATGAGGGATAAGTGTAAATGCATGGTGTACATGCATGTTTACTTTGTTAATGATAATGTTCAAATGGTTCATTACGTAAATTAATTTGAGAAAGAGTAATAAAGAGGAATTTAACATGCCAGACAGTTGCAGATAGTTGGGTTGATGGCAATTACCTGCCCGGAGGGGTTGACGGTACTTGTCTGCCCGGATATGCCTTGGGTTGATGGCAGTTACCTGCCCGGAGGGGTTGATGGTACTTGTCTGCCCGGATATGCCTTGGGTTGATGGTAGTTACCTGCCCAGAGGGGTTGATGGTACTTGTCTGCCAGGATATGCCTTGGGTTGATGGCAGTTACCTGCCCGGAGGGGTTGATGGTACTTGTCTGCCTGGATTTCCTCTCCCTAGAGATAAATTATCTCAATGAGGGAAAAGATTTTATGTGGACATTGGAATTCTTGAGCTGGTTGTCCAGTGGAATTGCATGTTAGACCTGGTAAGGTCTCTATCAAAGAAACTGTCTGGATGTGAAAATGACTCGATTTGGTTGTGGAAACCAGTTCCCATGGGTTGGGAATTCTTTAGTCTATTGTGATTCTCATAGCTAAAGGAATTAACTAATCAGCTATATGTTATGTTAAAAATGAATTTTACATATAGTTGTGTAAAATATGTTATGCACATTTAACAAGAAATGAGCTTGGTGCTCAATAAGGAGTAATTGGAAATTTTAATTCCTTTATTGTATTATTAATTTGGTGAACATCTTAGTGGGAGCTAAGACAGTTTTTGCTTGATGCAGTGATTGACTGTTTTGATGATTAGAGAGCTAGGTGCTCTTTTGGTACTTTTAGAAGTACTCAATGGATGTCTTTAGTGAGAGTTACTTCAGTGTGCATGTGGAGCAGTGATGAGCTCTTAAGTGCTTGTAAAAGTACTGTGATTTAAAAATCATCTAACATTGCACAACTAATTGCTAGTTAAAAGTACTTCATTTGACTCACAATGTTATGACTAATGCGATTGAATTTGTTTGTCAAACCTTACAAGATTGCTTACCATGGAGGGTTGATGGGTTGTCCAACCACTATTAAAAGTCTTACGTGGAAGTGCTCGTGATTTTGAAGAGTAGACGGTAAGTAATGGTAAGTTGATATAGAGTTTGGTTTTTAAAATTTGAATAAGGGCCAAGTGGTGGCAATTAAAAGTTGCATATTTTTGCAATTACGAATGCTTATGACTATTGATGCTTATAACTAATGATATTTCTTATGACTACATCATTACTATTTTGTTGTCATTTCTTGGAATGAAAACTTTGATTTTAAAGAGGAAGGACCACTTTTTGTGCGGTTTAGATGATTATACAATGAGTAAAATCTCGAGTTCTCAATCAAAGATGAACATCGAGGACAGTGTTCCTGTTAAGGGGGGGAGTATGTAATATCCCTATCATAAATAACCGTAACCTTGCGTAAAAGTAATTCAAGATTGCGAATCAGTTATTAACAGATTCTTGGCTGTTGTGGAACTGAACGAGAATAAAGGAAACGATAAGCACAAAATCAGGAAACCACACAAGCTGAGGAGCTTGCACTTAACACGGGAAAGATTCCGAAAACCGCAAAAGCCTTCAGAGCCATTATATTAGAATGTGCAGAGCTCATACAGCTCCATTCTGTGCGACAGTGTTTATTTGACATTAATCGAAAACAGCCGCTACATATCTCATAATTAGAATGCGCAGAGATCGTACAGCCATTACAGATCTTATACAGCCAGAGCGTTTGCATGTGTGTTTAGATATTGATAAATCCATTGTAATGGCATCTCTGTGCATCTGTGTGTTCACTATGTTCCTTGTTGATTTGCGGTGTTTATTCCGCAAATTACTTGAGAGTTAATTTCTTTGATGTGTTGCGATGATCTGTTTCGATAATATGTTGCTCAAGCGAATTTTGATGGATTTTCAACTCGGACTCAACTCAATTCCTTCAACCATCTTGTTAACGCCTAAATATGACGTTTTGGTGTTCAAATCTATGGTATTTAGTTGACATGTTAAGGCAGCTACATGAGGAAGCAAGGTTGTTGCAGGAAGATTTGCCACGGAACCTTGTTTGTTGGAACACTGTGTTGTGTGGAAACCCGTGGAGACATTGTAGATGTCAAAACTCAAGAACCCATGATTGCTCGTTAGTGCCGCAATAGAGAGTCGTATATTGACATGAATCATTGTTAAAGCCACTGACGTGGGATTGATAGCCAGGCAGTTTACTGCTCCACGAAGTCAGAACGTCAAGATGTGGTAACCTGACTCCCAGTTGCTTCTCTCCGACCAAAGGAATAATGTGTTTATTTTTCAGTCGATGGTACAACTGAAAAATATAAGTATCTTGCTCTTTTTTTAGTAGGAAAAATATATATGTGCGTTGTTGACTAATGGAAACTGCAAATTCTTCCATGTAGACACGTTTTACTGTTTTGTATTATTTTTCCAGCGAGAGCTGAGTTCAATGCTAGGTAATTAATATATGAAGCGAGCCTATTTGATTCATATTATCAAATGCTCAAGTTTACATAGAAATCTGTTATACCGTGGCTGCAGCTCACTTAGGTGCATTGAGTGTTATCTAGTTAGTCACAATGCATGCTGATCCTAAATTATATGGTAGAATACTAAGAAAGGGGATATGTGTTGCACACATCAAAGAAGGGTGATTATGATAAGTTAAGGGATGCACTAAGGATTAGCCATCGTGTTATAGAGGTATGTTCTTGTATGGACAGAACTATTGAGTCATATTCCTTTAGGAAAATGATATGTGATTACCTTATGCTAATGTAACTATTATCTTAGTTTCTTGTTGAACGAGATGTGTAAGCACATGAGATTTGTGTTAGCTTTCATTAGAAAGGATATACATATGCATGCAGGAAGGGTCAACAAGTTGTGTTAGTTTGCTTTACATGTTTGCAGGCAACAAAAGTAATGGCTAAAGGACTAGCTCTTTTGGTAAAAGTTTATGTAAATTTTCATGTAAGCAGATTATAACTGATGTTGTAGTTAGTCCCTTCAAGGGTATGCCTTAATTTTTTGTCCTCTAAGAATATGTGCTTGAGCGAAGGGAAAATGCTAAATAATATGATTATTTATAAATGAAATCATGATGTCAATATTGATAATGACAACATGGACTTGTAAAACTAATGGTTAGAATTCTTAAAGAGAATTATGCATTAATGTAAATAAACATTGTGGAGGTCCAACAATATTTGCTTGAGTATATGCACTAGTTACATAGTATGTCATGCTTGC
Source organism: Pinus tabuliformis (assembly GCA_031772625.1). Classification (NCBI taxonomy): domain Eukaryota; kingdom Viridiplantae; phylum Streptophyta; class Pinopsida; order Pinales; family Pinaceae; genus Pinus; species Pinus tabuliformis. The sequence goes on along the minus strand of CM062806.1, from coordinate 749,365,638 downwards.
TCATGCATATGAACAGATGCTAAAAGATCTCTGTTAGAGGTTGATTATTGATTCATTATTATGGTATCTAATCTTGTTGCCAAGCTTGTTGACAACTACATTGACAGGAAAAGATGACAAATGGAGCCAAAGAAAAGTGAAGTTAACATTGTGGCAGGAAAGTGATCAATGGTCCATTCAGATGAGTTCGAGTTGTAGGATCGTGCATGGCCAGAATACTCATGCCACAAGGAATGTTGTATGTGGTGGTTTGTAAGTAAAAGATTACATGGAAACTGTATTAGCTTTTAGCTAGTTATGTGACGACTTAATGATAAATCGTTGTAATGATTTTATAACAATGGTTAAGGGATGAAATCCCTTATAAGCCATTGAGTGACGGGTGAAAACCCTCACGAGCGTTTAATAATAAGATTAAACATTTGCTGGTTTTCACCCTACGGGGTTTCCAGGGTATATCGGTGTTCAATGGTGTGATTGCCTTTTGTGTCAGTTTGATGATGATTATTCTTTAGTTGATGTGCTAGTCATTATGTCCAAAGTATGTGATTAATTTGTATGGTGAAGGAAAATCATGGAATCGACAGAAGGTTCATGAGACAGTTTATGTTATTACACTACCACATTGGTGGTTAATGGTTATGAAAATGGTTATGCAACTTATTGTCTTTTACTGCAATTTACTTGATGTATTAATGAATGTTATATCTAATGGTTATTGATGAATTGGGGAGTTGAGATTCGGATAATTACTTATGGGTTGTTTGTATAAAAAAATTCTAACTCCTTACTTTTACCTGCGAGGTTACCGAGGTACATTACAAGTGGTATCAGAGCTAAAGGTTGCAGCACTAGCACCTTTGGGAATTGGTAAGCGGAAAATAAATTGAGGTATGCCACCAGTGAGCATTAACTTAGGTATGAGTTTAATCATTCACATATTTATTTACATAGTACACTATTTTTGGCATGATAAGTGTCATTCGTGTTTAAACTGCTTTGAGTAGTAAGTAATAAAGTTGCTGCATAGCTATGTTCATGACATTATATTCCTGATGAGGATAAAATACATTGAAACTTTTGTCGCACTTAGAACAATATTGAACACTCATTGAGGAAAGTGACAATCAACTACCAACTTTTACTTTGCAAATATGGCAATAACAATGATTCATTTATTAAACAAAATTGAAGTTACAATGAATAAAACTTAATGAGTCAATGCATGAATATAAATTATGTGGAACATCCTTGAATAGGATGACAAATTATTTTAAAAGGACATTAGAAGAACCCCTTAGATATTGAAAACATGCAATGAGTCAAGCAGCGAGACTTGATTGTCATAACTAATTTCTGATTAAGTTTTGCCATGGTTTCATTAAGATCATTGGTAGTTGAGATTGGTTAGTGTTGTATGACTAACCCATAGAACTTATATGCATTAAATGAATTGGACTTAAGATTATTACAATTCGAAAACAAGTGAAGGATGATTGATGCCACATGCATGGAAGGTGTGTATGAAGATTCTTACTCTCTCTGTGCTATAGTTCCAGTTGTTTATGAGAAGAGTTCTTAATTTTATTCACCATGAGAATGCATGATGAATAGTATATGCTTATGTCCTAACAGATTTAATGATGATTACCGTCTAATTAATTGAAATCCATTAGCATGGTATGTGTTTATGTTAATCATTACTTGTTGGGAGATAAAAACCATTGGAGCCTCGATTTAATGATGGTTGAATTTATCTCTACTATGGGAATGATGGATTTCTTATGCATGTTGCATTCCAGTGTGAAGTTAATTGTAGAGGCATGTTCAGTGAGTAACATTTCTAGGACCCATTCATGGTATAATTACATGTGATAATTATTCATAAATAGACTACCTGTGTTAATACAGTTGTCAGTAAACTCTAACTACCTTCCCCAACTATAGATGCTTCCAAAGGAAAAGGAAGCAAGGAGAAGGAAGAAGACCGTGTTGTAGGGACAGACGGAGATGGGAAAAGAAATCGCTAAGTCTGGTGATGACCAGATAGCGCAAGCTTGGAGTGTCAGAATCTTGCAGAAGACGCTAAGTCTGGGGATGACTAGATAGCGCTCGATGTGCATGTGAGTATTCCCTTGACCAAGCTTAAGGAGTTGGAAAATGATAACTATAGTGTGTTGATGTTAATGATTTTCGTAATGTCTCCTTGAACTCATTATTCTGAAATGGTCACATAGTAGGGTTATGATAGTTGTTGCATCTAGCATCAAGTGGTAACTCTGTTGCATGTGTGACACTTAGGAGATCATGCTTCTAATTGCATAAGTAGAGCAATTGCTTCCGGTAAGGGTGGTTTAATTTTTTAGTTATGCATGTTGAACCAAGGAAAAGATAAGTAACTCTATTCTTTATAGAGAATAATCAGTTGCGTTTTACCAAACAGTTGGAAATATCATGGGGTTGATTTCTACAGTAAAGATTGATTGTTTATATGTTTTCTTGGTAGAGAAAATATGATAATGCTTGCAGTAAAAGATTGGTTATTTTATATGTTTTCTTAGTAAGGAAAATAGGCAGTTCCTCCTAGAGAGACTACATGTGAGAGAAATGTTTGTCTCTTGTCATTTTTCTTGGAACAAAATCCTTACTTGTTTCATGGAAAGAACTATGTGCAATGAAGTAAAGTAATTGTGTTAGGAAAAGACATGTTGCATAATGGTAGCTATTTTGACTTTGGAATTATGACTCTGTGGGTACATAGAGAAAGTGATCATGTTAACTTTCTTGAAGACAATATTCTTTTGAAGAGATTGTCTTGCTAGATAATTTGTGTTGATTTCTTGATTTTGGATGGATAAGTAAATCTTGTTCTGTATCTTGATTTTTATGCATAAAGATGGATATCTTTAATAATTCCCTGAAAGGGAAGATAGAATAATGAGGTTAAAATGACTTCCTTTAAGAAAGAGGTACGTAGTTTGTTGTATGAAATGATGGTAGTATTCTAGTGAAGGGCTTATATGATAAGCAATGGTATGCACAAAGATTAGTCATTGTGATAAAGAGTTATGTTCTTTGTATGTTAGAGAGATTATGTTTAATTATATTAACGATGCATGACCAAAGCTAGCCATAGTAAATGTAAGAGAATACTCCATTAATGACGATTCGAATTAAGACAACAGACTATGGCAAAATTGGAAATGTTTAGATTATTAACTCAATTGTTGTTGACATTTATACATTAATGAATATTTGCATATGCTTTTATACATGACAATATTGTATGCATGAAAATGATTGGAAATTGAATATGTGTTAGCTGATGCATATTTATAACTAACGTTGCTGATGGGATTAAGTAGTGGTAGCTTAATGGCAACAAGAAAACTCATCACGTAAATTGCTGCAGTGTGAATTGCAATCATAAATGAGAAAGAATGATGTTATATGATATGCATGAATTATGTTATTTGGAAAATTTGCATGCATACAACATGTATGATAGATATGTTTCCCATCAATATAGATGTTGTGGACCCATGATGAGGGATAAGTGTAAATGCATGGTGTACATGCATGTTTACTTTGTTAATGATAATGTTCAAATGGTTCATTACGTAAATTAATTTGAGAAAGAGTAATAAAGAGGAATTTAACATGCCAGACAGTTGCAGATAGTTGGGTTGATAGCAATTACCTGCCCGGAGGGGTTGACGGTACTTGTCTGCCCGGATATGCCTTGTGTTGATGGCAGTTACCTGCCCGGAGGGGTTGATGGTACTTGTCTGCCCGGATATGCCTTAGGTTGATGGTAGTTACCTGCCCAGAGGGGTTGATGGTACTTGTCTGCCCGGATATGCCTTGGGTTGATGGCAGTTACCTGCCCGGAGGGGTTGATGGTACTTGTCTGCCTGGATTTCCTCTCCCTAGAGATAAATTATCTCAATGAGGGAAAAGATTTTATGTGGACATTGGAATTCTTGAGCTGGTTGGCCAGTGGAATTGCATGTTAGACCTGGTAAGGTCTCTATCAAAGAAACTGTCTGGATGTGAAAATGACTCGATTTGGTTGTGGAAACCAGTTCCCATGGGTTGGGAATTCTTTAGTCTATTGTGATTCTCATAGCTAAAGGAATTAACTAATCAGCTATATGTTATGTTAAAAATGAATTTTACATATAGTTGTGTAAAATATGTTATGCACATTTAACAAGAAATGAGCTTGGTGCTCAATAAGGAGTAATTGGAAATTTTAATTCCTTTATTGTATTATTAATTTGGTGAACATCTTAGTGGGAGCTAAGACAGTTTTTGCTTGATGCAGTGATTGACTGTTTTGATGATTAGAGAGCTAGGTGCTCTTTTGGTACTTTTAGAAGTACTCAATGGATGTCTTTAGTGAGAGTTACTTCAGTGTGCATGTGGAGCAGTGATGAGCTCTTAAGTGCTTGTAAAAGTACTGTGATTTAAAAATCATCTAACATTGCACAACTAATTGCTAGTTAAAAGTACTTCATTTGACTCACAATGTTATGACTAATGCGATTGAATTTGTTTGTCAAACCTTACAAGATTGCTTACCATGGAGGGTTGATGGGTTGTCCAACCACTATTAAAATGCTTACGTGGAAGTGCTCGTGATTTTGAAGAGTAGACGGTAAGTAATGGTAAGTTGATATAGAGTTTGGTTTTTAAAATTTGAATAAGGGCCAAGTGGTGGCAATTAAAAGTTGCATATTTTTGCAATTACGAATGCTTATGACTATTGATGCTTATAACTAATGATATTTCTTATGACTACATCATTACTATTTTGTTGTCATTTCTTGGAATGAAAACTTTGATTTTAAAGAGGAAGGACCACTTTTTGTGCGGTTTAGATGATTATACAATGAGTAAAATCTCAAGTTCTCAATGAAAGATGAACATCGAGGACGGTGTTCCTGTTAAGGGGGGGAGTATGTAATATCCCTATCATAAATAACCGTAACCTTGCGTAAAAGTAATTCAAGATTGCGAATCAGTTATTAACAGATTCTTGGCTGTTGTGGAACTAAACGAGAATAAAGGAAACGATAAGCACAAAATCAGGAAACCACACAAGCTGAGGAGCTTGCACTTAACACGGGAAAGATTCCGAAAACTGCAAAAGCCTTCAGAGCCATTATATTAGAATGTGCAGAGCTCATACAGCTCCATTCTGTGCGGCGGTGTTTATTTGACATTAATCGAAAACAGCCGCTACAGATCTCATAATTAGAATGCGCAGAGATCGTACAACCATTACAGATCTTATACAGCCAGAGCGTTTGCATGTGTGTTTAGATATTGATAAATCCATTGTAATGGCATCTCTGTGCATCTGTGTGTTCACTATGTTCCTTGTTGATTTGCGGTGTTTATTCCGCAAATTACTTGAGAGTTAATTTCTTTGATGTGTTTCGATGATCTGTTTCGATAATATGTTGCTCAAGCGAATTTTGATGGATTTTCAACTCGGACTCAACTCAATTCCTTCAACCATCTTGTTAACGCCTAAATATGACGTTCTGGTGTTCAAATCTATGGTATTTAGTTGACATGTTAAGGCAGCTACATGAGGAAGCAAGGTTGTTGCAGGAAGATTTGCCACGGAACCTTGTTTGTTGGAACACTGTGTTGTGTGGAAACCCGTGGAGACATTGTAGATGTCAAAACTCAAGAACCCATGATTGCTCGTTAGTGCTGCAATAGAGAGTCGTATATTGACATGAATCGTTGTTAAAGCCACTGACGTGGGATTGATAGCCAGGCAGTTTACTGCTCCACGAAGTCAGAACGTCAAGATGTGGTAACCTGACTCCCAGTTGCTTCTCTCCGACCAAAGGAATAATGTGTTTATTTTTCAGTCGATGGTACAACTGAAAAATATAAGTATCTTGCTCTTTTTTTAGTAGGAAAAATATATATGTGCGTTGTTGACTAATGGAAACTGCAAATTCTTCCATGTAGACACGTTTTACTGTTTTGTATTATTTTTCCAGCGAGAGCTGAGTTCAATGCTAGGTAATTAATATATGAAGCGAGCCTATTTGATTCATATTATAAAATGCTCAAGTTTACATAGAAATCTGTTATACCGTGGCTACAGCTCACTTAGGTGCATTGAGTGTTATCTAGTTAGTCACAATGCATGTTGATCCTAAATTATATGGTAGAATACTAAGAAAGGGGATATGTGTTGCACACATCAAAGAAGGGTGATTATGATAAGTTAAGGGATGCACTAAGGATTAGCAATCGTGTTATAGAGGTATGATCTTGTATGGACAGAACTATTGAGTCATATTCCTTTAGGAAAATGATATGTGATTACCTTATGCTAACGTAACTATTATCTTAGTTTCTTGTTGAACGAGATGTGTAAGCACACGAGATTTGTGTTAGCTTTCATTAGAAAGGGTATACATATGCATGCAGGAAGAGTCAACAAGTTGTGTTAGTTTGCTTTACATGTTTGCAGGCAACAAAATTAATGGCTAAAGGACTAGCTCTTTTGGTAAAAGTTTCCGTAAATTTTCATGTAAGCAGATTATAACTGATGTTGTAGTTAGTCCCTTCAAGGGTATGCCTTAATGTTTTTTCCTCTAAGAATATGTGCTTGAGCGAAGGGAAAATGCTAAATAATATGATTATTTATAAATGAAATCATGATGTCAATATTGATAATGACAACATGGACTTGTAAAACTAATGGTTAGAATTCTTAAAGAGAATTATGCATTAATGTAAATAAACATTGTGGAGGTCCAACAATATTTGCTTGAGTATATGCACTAGTTACATAGTATGTCATGCTTGCTCATGCATATGAACATATGCTAAAAGATCTCTCTTAGAGGTTTATTATTGATTCATTATTATGGTATCTAATCTTGTTGCCAAGCTTGTTGACAACTACATTGCCAGGAAAAGATGACAAATGGAGCCAAAGAAAAGTGAAGTTAACATTGTGGCAGGAAAGTGATCAATGGTCCATTCAGATGAGTTCGAGTTGTAGGATCGTGCATGGCCAGAATACTCATGCCACAAGGAATGTTGTATGTGGCAGTTTGTAGGTAAAAGATTACATGGAAACTGTATTAGCTTTTAGCTAGTTATGTGACGACTTAATGATAAATCGTTGTAATGATTTTATAACAATGGTTAAGGGATGAAATCCCTTATAAGCCATTGAGTGAGGGGTGAAAACCCTCATGAGCGTTTAATAATAAAATTAAAAGTTTGATGGTTTTCACCCTATGGGGTTTCCAGGGTATATCGGTGTTCAATGGTGTGATTGCCTTTTGTGTCAGTTTGATGATGATTATTCTTTAGTTGATGTGCTAATCATTATGTCCAAAGTATGTGATTAATTTTTATGGTGAAGGAAAATCCTGGAATCGACAGAAGGTTCATGAGACAGTTTATGTTATTACACTACCACATTGGTGGTCAATGGTTATGAAAATGGTTATGCAACTTATTGTCTTTTACTGCAATTTACTTGATGTATTAATGAATGTTATATCTAATGGTTATTGATGAATTGAGGAGTTGAGATTCGGATAATTACTTATGGGTTGTTTGTATAAAAAAAGATCTAACTCCTTACTTTTACCTGCGAGGTTACCGGGGTACATTACAAGTTGCCTGGAAATTTTAAGTTAGGCCATTCTCATATTTTAAAGAAAAGAATGGAATTTCTTCAAAGACAATTCCAATATAAACCACATTGTAATGAAAAAGTAGTTTAATTTTTAAATAAATAATTAAAAATAATACAATCAAGCATAAAAATAAAAAACATACTAGTTTATTTTTTTTAAGTAAAAAAACATCTGTTTTCTTTTTCAAAATAACAGGTTTGGTTTTGTGTGTATGTATAGTTCGGAGATTTTTCCTGTATTGGAATCTATGATATCACAATACAGAGCCATATTCAGCAAATCCGAAAAACTGCTTTGATGGCGTTGTGAACAGAGAGTCACCCCTTTGCCATAGGAAACAGTGCACACATTGACAGATAGGAAGTTTTTCCTTCATGCGCTTGGGCACCGGAAACGTCAAGAGCTGGCCTGGCCGTCGCGCCCACGCACGAGCTCTGAAGAAATCTAACACTATTTTATCTATTCTAGCCGTCGCGCCCACGCACGAGCTCTGAAGAAATCTAACACTATTTTATCTATTCTAAAATCACTCATGTAAAGTGACTTTCAACTAACACATTCGTCCCGAAAAAAATTATCAATAAAACATGAAAATGGAGTATTTTTTCATGATTTGTAAAGAATATTCCATAATTGCAAAAATTGAAAAACAATACTGTTCGTTGTACCTGTGATGGCAAGTTCAAATATATAGTCTACGTGATAGATAATGTTTGCCTTTTCTTTTGGATTCGCATTCGTTGTAGCAATAGGGTGCAATATGCACCGTTCAACATCATGACCTTTCAACTTATGACGGGGAGATTATTGTTGGACTTTCAACATATGACGGGGAGATTATTGTTGCACTTTCAACTTTAACTTTCTTTCAAGATGCCTACAAGACACTTAGTAGGAAAGTGTTGATGCACGGATATTACACTACATCTCAGATTATTTTCGGCTAAAGGCGACTTGGCCATCCAAATTCACATGGGGAGTACTACTAAATTATGGCCAACGACGGTCCACGGACACCCTGTTGGTTCGACCTTATCCACTTCGCTGTAGAATCACGAAACATTATTAGATAAATGAACGAGCAAGTTCTTTGGTGACATAGGATCACAAAACTTCCCGAGAAGAAATGCATTTTTCAATGGTATCAGTTTGTAACAGTAATATAAGGCACGTTCGTAATGAAGGTTCTTCGCAATGGTAAAACTTTACTGGTCATTGCATGATTGCACCCGTCAAATGAATAATACGATGATGATTTGACAATTATACCACAAAATTAAATTAAAGGGTATATATTAGAAAGGCCCTTGGAACATTTCTCCCCATCCTCAAAGAAAATTCAGAGTCCCGTATGTCATATTCATGATACTAATTAGAACGTTTAGATGATCAGACTTAGCAATCACGATTCACAATGATCATGAATAGAACTGAACCAACCATCTATTGATTTGCATATGAATACTTTTCTCGCTGCTATATTGGAGATAAAGTTCCTTGTGATGCTCTGCTCAACAAAAGTCATGCTACCACTCATTTCTTTGGGCATTTTCTAATGAAGTGTGTTACGTGAAGCATACATTTTCTGACTTTCAACTTCTTGTGCACAAGAACATGGCCTTATCTATAGTGCCATTTTAACTTTTACAAAGTTGTCTATTCACATTTATTAGCAGGATTTTGGTTAACACTTGGAAAAATCAATCTTTTTTAATCTTTTACATAATGGCGTGCATAAATCAACTAGGGTTGTGTCAAATTATAATTATATTAACCTTAAGGTGAAAGAATTTTGTGGACCAAGAAAGGTTAGACTATATGTTTTCAGTACACATGAGTTAATTATATTAACCTTAAGGTGAAAGAATTTTGTGGACCAAGAAAGGTTAGACTAATTGTTTTCAGTACACATGAGTTTGCGTGATGTTCGTATAACCTTTAGGGTGTACTTTAGTCACACACATTTATAAAGTACATGGTACCACAATGGTACTTTGCTGCTATGTCACAAGATTCGTTGAACTTCAACCTTGGGGTTTGAATTTTGGCGAACCTTAATTTTTTTTGAGGTTTGGCAAACTTTAATTTTTTTCGAGGTTTGGGGAATTTCATCGAACCTCGTGATCATTGACCAAATCCATAGATTAAAACTCATAATGTCATGTCACAACTCAAGCTTGTAATCTATCCTTGCAATTTCCATGTTCGTGAGAGCATTTTGTATGTTTATTGATGTTGATATCTTAGTATTTTATCCTATATTTCATTTTAAACTTAATATATATATATATATATATATATATATATATATATATATATATATATATATATATATATATATATATATATATATATATATATGAATCTAATTGCGAACCTCATCCGAACCTCATCAAAAAATTCGAATTCGAACTGAACCTAATCATTGCCAAACCCATACTTGAACCCAAACCATGTGACATAGCTTTGTTGTTATGTAATGACTTAGATTAGTTTAAGTTGCTTTTGATTAGGCTTAGGTTAGTGGAATATGAAGTGTCACTCGGCAATATGAAATTTCTGCAAGGTCTTTGCCTCTATTATTATGGAATTTCATTCCATATTTATTTATTTATCTGTACAGTTCAACAATTCTAGTGATTTAATTACGATAACAACTCGTTTCATGAAAATATAGAGCACTAATAGGGATAAAATCATCTAGAAAGGGAGGAGTTTGTAAAATGAGGTAGTTATTTTTCCTTAGATCAGCATTTCAACTTCTGGCTCAATATCAATTGATGAATATGGTCATGAGGATAGATTCTATTTTGATTCTTGAGGAAAGTAAATTAATGATCTTATTTTCTTTGCATATGATTAAATAAGGGATGTGGAGTGGATGATATTTCTCACGATGTGCATTGGATGATATTTCAAGGCCCCATATGTGGGCCTAGAGATTGTGTTAGATTTCTTATTTGTACATTATTTTCCTCGTCAAAAGAGGGAGTCTAGACTCGCAACGCCATCAACGCAGTTTTCAGATTTTGTGGGATATGGCCCTGTATTGTGATATCATACCAGCCTCGATCCAGATAACTCCATATCTATCATGCATCAAGAGGGATCAAATCCCTTTACATGCAAGCCTTTTTTTCAAGTATATAATTCGAGAAAGGAATACACCTCGAGGGATTTCATCCCTCTCGGCACATGATAGAGCTAGATTTAGATGGATCTAGATTGATTCTAGCTGAGGGAAACAATGTCACATTTTAGATTATCATTGTTATGTATATGATTGAGATAAACTTCATAGTTTGAAATTTACATTATGTTTTCTTCGCTTGACATGACTATATCATTCTCTTATTTAATTTAGTCTATGTTGTTTGCCTTGAATGGTTTGTAATTCTTTGTTTGTATTCTTTGAGTGGTTTGTGTGTTTATCTGTTTGGATTTCAATGGTATTATATGTGAATGTTACAACTCTTTTTTTATATTTCTATATGTAGATGTAATTATGTCTTTGTAATTAGTTGGTGATGCAGAAGGGAGACAATCGTGTCAATAGTTTTAAAGAGGATTGATACCACACATATATTTCATTTAATTCTCGATATCACAAAACTTGAAAACTAATTAATTATTAAGAGTGTCCCTCTAAGAATTACTAAATATATCTTGAATAGTAGTTTTAATAATTTACTGCGTCAACATTACTTTTGAAATTTTAGGTATCACAACTTTTAAAAGCTAATTAATTCTTAATAATGTCCCTCTAACTCCATAATGTCACAAACTTTGACATATTAGTAGTGACCCTATTAGTTTTTCAATATTTTAATATCATTATATGATAAGAGCAGTTGGAATCATAAAGCATTCAAATATTTAAGTCGAGCTAATGCAGATGCATCATACCTTGTCTCTCTTTTTCTCTAATATTAATAGGTTGAATTAGTATAACACAAAAATCAATGCACATTGTAAATAAATTTTTTGTGCTTACACGAAAATCAATGTTGATTATTAATCCAATCACTTTAATATTAATGTACCATCATACATGAAGGTATATAAATCATAAATCAACATCTACACTGAAATCAATGCATCTAATGCAAGAAATCAAATAGGATTCGAAAACAACATGTACATTGAAATCAATGCATCTAATGCAAGAAATCATATAGGATTACTAACCAAAATTTACACTAAGATCAATGCATATAGTGCAAGCAATCAAATACAATTAGAAAAAAACATCTACACTAAAATCAGTGCATCTAGTGCAAGTAATCAAATAGGATTAGAAATCAACATCTAAACTAAAATCAATGCATCTAGTGTAAACAATCAAATCAGATTAGAAATTAACATCTACATTGAAATCAATGCATGTAGTGCAAGCAATAAATAGGATTAGAAATCACCCTGTAAACTGAAATCAATGCCTCTAGTGCAAAAAATATTCTTCCCTCTCTTCCACATATATATATATATATATATATATATATATATATATATATATATATATATATATATATATATATATATATATATATATATATATATCCCTTCATCTCTCCTTCCTTGTCTCTCTACCTTGTTGGGGTGTGTTATATTCTTTCCACGTAGTTAATAGGGGGTTTGAAGGGCACCCGTAACCCCACTTTATGGGGTCCGGGGCAGCGCCCTAGAAAAATTTTGGTTTTGGACCATATGTTAGGTTGGGCGAACCTACCTATGGTTTTGTGCATGATTTTTGCACATGTTTTTTGGACGCGATGGTTTTTCGGTCCATGGTATTGGAGGCTTCGGCATGTATAAATATGTATTGTAACATTGAAAGGAACATAATGAAAAATCAAGCTAGTAGTCCCGATTTTGGGATCCAGGGAAAAATCTCTATGCATATGTGTTTTATGGGTTATTCTCTTGCATTGTTTATTTTCTTTGTTTAAGAATTCATATCCAGGTAATTTCTGTACAGGGTTAAAACCTACATTTGGTATCAGAGTTGTTTTGGCTTCAAGGGGACGCCTTTGTTGCTAAGGGGTTTCACTCGGGCTTGTGGTAGACCATGTTCAGTGGGAGATCTGCGAGATCGATTCTGGTGGTGAAAGAAGATGGCGAGCAGTGGAAAGATAGAGATTGAAAAGTTCAATGGTCAGAGTTTTGAGTTGTGGAAACTCAAGATGGAGGATCTGTTGGTGGATAAAGATCAGTGGATCGCGGTAGATCCAGGTACTAAACCATCGGGAGTGACCGATGAAGAATTGAAGAAGTTGGATCGGAAGGCAAAGAGCACAATATGATTGTGTGTCTCAGATTCAGTATTGCTAAATGTATCAGGGGAAGCTACGGCAAAGGCTTTGTGGACCAAGTTGGGGATTTTGTACCAATCTAAGTCTCTGGTGAATAAACTGTTCCTGCGGAAAAAGCTATATAGCCTAAGGATGAAAGATGGAGACTCGGTGACAGAGCATCTGAATGCGTTTAATAATGTGGTAAGTCATTTATTATCTGTTGATATTAAAATCTCAGATGAAGATAAGGGCATCAGTCTGTTGTGTTCTCTACCAGATTCGTGGGATAGTATGGTTATTGCAATAGGTAGCAATGCAACTGCTTTGCAGTTTGATGAAATAGTCTCAGCCTTGCTGACGGAGGAGATGAGACAGAAAAATATGGACAAACAGAATGGTGATGCCTTGTCTGTACGAGGACGGTCCCAGAACAGAAACAAAAATAAGTCATCGAGTGGGAGATCTAAATCTAGAGGGAGATCTAAATCTCTAGGAAAACCTACAAAGGTGGTGTGCTGGAAATGCGGAAAGGAAGGGCACTTCAGAAGGGATTGTAAATCTAAAGCTCCTGATAAAGGAAAGGGATCTGATGATGCTCCTTCTGTAGAGGCGAAAACCACCTCAAATGAAGGTGGGGATGTGTACTTGGCTTCTTCAAGTACACATGTAGATCATGAGGCATGGTTGATTGACTCAGGTGCACCCTTTCACTTCGCTCCCCATAGAGAGTGGTTATGTGAGTATGAGAAATACGATGGTGGTGATGTCTTCTTAGGAGATGATAGGAAGGCTAGAATCATTGGTCGGGGAAAAGTAAAGTTGAAGTTGCAAGGTGGAAGGGTTAGAACACTTCCGGGTGTTCTGCATATTCCTGCATTGGCCAAAAATCTAATTTCTGTAAGCAAGTTGGATTATGCAGGTGTAAAGACAGTGTTCGAGAAAGATACATGCAAGATGGTTCGAGGAGCACTGATATTGATGCGGGGAGTTCGGATTGGAACTCTGTACAAGCTGCAAGGTAGCATTGTTGTTGATGGGTGCAATAGTTCTATGGTTCCTGAAAATGGAGTAGAAAATCTAGTGGTCTCTGGAGAGAAGACCATGTTGTGGCATCAAAGGCTTGGACATATTGGAGAGAAGGGCCTTCGAATACTTCATGGTAAAGGTATGGTAGAAGGTATGAATGATAGTTCTCTGGATTTTGATTCTTGTGAAAATTGCGTGTATAGGAAGCAGAATCGGGTGAGTTTCCCCTCTGGTGGTAAGAGGACGAAACAAATATTAGAACTTGTGCACAGTGATGTGTTTGGACCTGTGAAGGTTCCATCACTGGGTAAGTCTGTGTACTATGTATCATTCATAGATGACTTCTCAAGGAATACATGGATATATTTCCTTAAGAAGAAATCTGAAGTCTTTGACAGGTTTAAAGAATTTAAGGCTCTGGTGGAAAATCAGATAGAGAAGAAGATAAAGGTGCTGAGGACAGATAATGGTGGAGAATTTTGCAGCAAGGAATTTGAAGAATTCTGTAAGAAGTGTGGTATAGCACGGCAGAAGACTACTCCATATACACCTCAGCAAAATGGAGTCGCAGAAAGAATGAACAAGACATTGATGGAAAGGGCAAGAAGCATGCTCAGTGGTGTCGGGTTAGGACAGGAATTCTAGGCAGAGGCGGTGGATACTGCATGTTACCTGATCAATAGATAACCTTCATCAGCGTTGGAGGATAAGACTCCACAAGAAGTATGGACTGGTAAGAAACCCTCTCTTTCACATCTAAGGGTATTTGGATGTGATGCATATGTACATGTTCCAAAGGAGAAATGAACCAAGTTGGATAGTAAATCTGAAAATTGCATCTTTATTGGGTATAAGGATGGTTTAAAGGGTTATAAGCTTTGGAACCCAGTCACACGGAAGGTTGTGTACAACCGAGATGTGTTGTTCAGAGAGGTAAAAGATGTTATTCAACATGAGGTCCAACCAAAGGAACCTGAGAAGATAGAGTTTGAGCCAAAGGAGGAAGAATCAGACTCTACAGCAGAGGAGGAATCAGAAGATGAAGAGCCATAAACTCTGGCTGTGAGAAGATCAGTTCGAGAAAGAAGGCAGCCAGAAAGGTATAGTCCATCTGCTTTCAGTTCAAATTTTGCTATGTCTGTTATTGATGATGATCCCGGAATTGTGAAGGAAGCAGTGGATTCAGAGGATGGAAAACTTTGGAAAGAGGCCATGGTCAATGAAATGGCATCTTTGCACAAAAATGAGGCTTGGGATCTGGTGGAGTTGTCGGCTGGAAGGAAACCCATTGGCAGGAAATGGGTGTTCAAGAAGAAGACAAATGCAGAAGGAAAGGTGGAGAAATATAAAGCTCGGTTGGTAGCAAAAGGTTATTCCCAGGTGCCGGGAATTGATTTTGGTGATAATTTTTTCTCCTGTTGCCAAGGTAACTTCTATTAGATTACTTTTATCTATTGCTGCTGCTTTTGATTTTGAGGTAGAACAGATGGATGTGAAGACAACATTTCTTCACGGGGATTTGGAAGAGGAAATCTACATGAAGCAACCTGAAGGCTTTGCGGTGAAGGGTAAGAAAGAACTGGTATGCAAGTTAAAGAAGTCTTTGTATGGGTTAAAACAGTCACCAAGGATGTGGTATCAGAAATTTGATACATTTATACGGGGACTTGGCTTCACCAGAAGCAAAGCAGATCATTGTATGTATTTTAAATTAATTGGTGACCGTGTTATTTATCTGGTTTTGTATGTGGATGATATGTTGCTGGTTGGAAATAACAAAGAAATTATCCAGGATTTGAAGACCCAATTGTCCTCCAAATTCGACATGAAAGATCTTGGTGCTGCAAACTATATTTTTGGCATGGAAATTAAAAGAGATCGGTCAAAGAGGAAGCTCTCGTTAAACCAGAGGAAGTATGTTGAGACAATACTGCAGAGGTTTAATATGCAGGATAGTAAACTGGTGAAGGTTCCTATTCCTGTAGGTGTGAGGTTATCTGTTGAACAGTTTCCCAAGACATAAGAAGAGGAAGAGGACATGTCTCGTGTTCCATATGCAAGTGCAGTGGGTAGCCTGATGTATGCAATGGTCTGTACTAGACCAGACATTACACCTGTAGTGGAAGTATTGAGCAGGTTTATGTCAAAACCTGGCTGGGAAGGAGCACTGGACAGCAGTGAAGTGGGTTTTCAGGTATTTGCGTGGCACTAGTGATTATGGTTTGTGCTACCAAGGAAGAGAAGGATTGGATAGAGTGTTGGATATTCATGGATTTGTTGATGCAGACTGGGCTGGAGATCTCGATCAGAGAAGATTTAAAAGTGGGTATGTGTTTAACCTATTTGGAGGTGCAGTCAGTTGGATGAGTAAGAAACAATCTGTAGTGGCACTATCAACTACAGAGGCAGAATACATGGCAGCCACTCATGCAAGCAAGGAAGCAGTTTGGTTGCAGAGATTGTGTTCAAGTATGGGGTTAGTATAGGGAGCTATAAGAATAGACTGTGACAGCCAAAGTGCAATTTTCTTGGCAAAGAACCCTGCTTATCATTCAAAGACAAAGCACATTGATGTTCAATATCACTTTTTGAGGGATATGACAGAAGACAGAAAGGTGTTGCTGGTAAAGGTGCACACTTTGAAGAATACTGCAGATGCATTGACAAAATCTGTGAGCTCTAAGAAGTTCTCTTGGTGTAGAGAAGCAATGGGAATCTCAGGGCTGGAAAAATGACTAAGCTCTCCTGTGGCCCCTTGTGGAAAGAAAACAAGTGGGAGATTGTTAGGGTGTGTTATATTCTTTCCACGTAGTTAATAGGGGGTTTGAAGGGCACCCGTAACCACACTTTATGGGGTCTGAGGTAGTGCCCCGGAAAATTTTTGGTTTTGGACCATATGTTAGGTTGGGCAAACCCACCTATGGTTTTGTGCATGATTTTTGCACATGTTTTTTTGGACGCGATGGTTTTCGATCCATGGTATTGGATGCTTCGGCATGTATAAATATGTATTGTAACATTGAAAGGAACATAATGAAAAATCAAGCTGGTAGTCCCGGTTTTGGGATCCAGGGAAAAATCTCTGTGCATATGTGTTTTATGGGTTATGCTCTCGCATTGTTTATTTTCTTTGTTTAAGAATTCGTATGCAGGTAATTTCTGTACAGGGTTAAAACCTACATACCTCACCCCATTCCAAACACACACACATTCTGTCTCCATTTCTATCTATCTCTCCCTCCCTGTCTCCCTCCCTCCCTATTTATATCACTCTCTTCTTTGACATGATTCAAATTCCATCTATATCTCTGTCTTCCTTTTTCTCTCCTTTGTCTCTCTATATCAACACCAAAACATACACACTCTTTCTCCCTATCTATCTCACTCTCTCTCCCTCTTCCTATCCGTCTCTGTTCCTATTCCCCTTCTATCCCTCTCTCCCCTCCTCATCTCCTATCTCCCTCTCTCTCCATATCCCTTATCATTCCCTCCCTCTCACTCCACGTTTCTCTCTCTATGTCTTTATTCTTACCTCCCTCTCTCCCCCTCCAACTCCATCTCTCTCTCCCCCTCCCACTCTCCTTTTCTCTCTCACATCCTCTCTCTTTTCCTTCCTCTCTCTGACTTTTTCTCCCACCTCCCTCTTTCTTTCCCACTCATCTCATCTCATCTCTCTCTCTCTCTATCTATCTATCTATCTATCTCTGCCTTCCAACTCTTTCACTATCTCCCTCCCTCACTCCTTCTACCCCCCTTCTCTCCATCTCTCCTTGTTTGTGTATCTAGCTCACCCCAAACATACACACTCTCTCTCCTTCTCTCCCTTCTCACTTCCTCTCTCTCTCTTCAATTTTCTCTCCTATTTTATTTCTTTTCCCCCCTGCTCTTCCTTTGTAACCTCATCTATATGTCCCTCCCTCTTTCCCCCTCTATCACTCCATGTCTTTGTTCTTCCCTCCTATATATATTTAGATTAATATATAGATATATATACATATATATATAATGATATACTAATACATATAACTAATATTAGATTTAATAATATTAGTATGAATATTAATCTTTTAATATTAATATTAAATTTAATGATGTTTTTATAAGGCATGATAACAAAATTTATAGTAAAACTACACCATTATTCCAAAAATGACAACTTTCACGTGGAAATATTTATATCTTTAAATATTTTAATATATGCATAGGATACCGTTTTTCGTTTTAAATAGTTATTTTAGAAATATTTAATTAAAATAAACATTAAAATATTTTGCAGCACTTTTGTGCTTAATTAACATTTTTCCTTTAACTTAAGAAATGGTATCGGTTTTAGTAAATAGTATAGATGTTTAAAATATTACCTAATTTAGAATCTTGATTTGGTAAAAAATGTGTTAAAGGTAAATTTATGATCCATTCAAATTGAGCATATATGATAAAAGAACTATTAAACCCATGAGATAATTGTATTGTAGTTTTTTTTCATTTTTGTTTAGAGTCAACATTAATTTTTTTTTTATTATAATATTATTTTACATACATATTTACACATATCCTCCTACTAAATTGTCCCATACTTAATTGTAGAATGTGCCTCTCCAAATAATAATGAATAATATCTTCATTTAAAAAAAACACACAAACAAACATTTTATTTTATTTTTCATAAACCATTTTCAATATATTTCTATGAAAAAGTTCATAATATCCAAGAAACATTGAAATGTAAAATGAATGGTTTATAAATACCTTTTAATGGAAATAAATATGAAAATAAAGTAACAATAATACATACATGTATCATTTAATTATATGATATGTTTTATTATTTTCTAAACTTTTGAATGAATAATATTGGCTTTCGTGATCGTGTTTTGAACATTTATGATGAGTAGTGCCCTATTAAATTATTAAGTACTTGAAAATGTAAGTTATATTGCTTTCCTATTTGCAGTTATTTACTTGTTGTCGCCCTTGGGCGATATTCACATGTGTTATTACATTGATAGGTGGATAGTGTGATCGTTATGTATGCTTCTTATCCCTCATCGAGACTAGGCTTTGAATTACATCATTTGAACCCTCTATAACTCAAGTATTTTACTCTATCCAGAATTGGAGGTTACAAATAGAGAGCTGAGTTGTCAATCATCCGCAAGGCGATGGATTAGGGTTAAACTTGGATCGTTAATCATGGGTCAAGTAAGCGTTACGACGGTAACTTCCCCCTCCCGGCCCCTGCGGCACTTATCCCATTTGCACATGTACAACTTGGATCAAGGTTCTCCAACTCAAAACCCTTGCTATCTCATATGCTATTTTCTTGGCCCATAAAATCACCAGAGCTATTCTAGCTAGTATTCGTTTATCCACAAATTTGACCGCATTTGAAATTATTACAGTCTGGCTAGTGTTCCCAAGAAGTAGTTGGAAGTGGTGGTTGCATAATGGGAGAAACTAGATCTCTACCTTTTGTACCCCCGAAGGTGAGCCTTAGACTTGGGATTACGATTGCATGTTTAATATTCTAGGGTGTCAATATTTCTCACATTTATTGTTGTATGTATAATGAAGTTTTGGAGATTGTGGCGAACTTACCGTCTCTCAACAGGTATTCCTGGTTTTCCTCAATGCTGAGCTTTGATATTTTTTTCATCTCCCTATTGCACGTATATTGGCATGGTGGAAATCTTGACAAGAAAAACGGGGTCCGCATCCTCCTACAGAACCAGATTCTTACCCACCTTTTGAATGTTTTTTCTGGGTCAATGTTATTGATAAAAATCTCCAAGGGTTATAATCTTTCTTGTTCAGCTTGACTCCATTGACACCCAAGTGGGGTTTTTGCTTCCAGGCCCAATGGCCATCAGTATTCTGGATAGATGTAATTCTTCTTTTTCAAAATCATACTTTACTAGTGTTAAATATGTTCTAGAATTCTGATTGGGAATTCTGTATCATTGTCGACCTTCCAGGAATCAAACCTTATTTTTGACTCTTTATTAATATAGAATAGGACATTTTTAATTCCACAAGGGCTTCTTGTTGGGCATAGCCGGTCGATGCAATGTTAACAGTCATGAATTTTCAGTCTATCTTTAATTTATTACAATGGTATTTTTGTGTATACAATTGTTTTTGAAATTTATATTGTCCTTATACTGCACTGGTTGGGATTTTCGCATTCGACTGTGAAACACATATATAATTGTTTTCTTGGGTTATATGGCCTATGTCCACTGCTCTGTTGGGTACTAAGTATATATATATATATATATATATATATATATATATATATATATATATATATTCAACCAAATTATTTTAAACATATACATATACTTTTCGTTGTTAAAAGGCCTCAGTGTACCATTTGGAATTATGTATTGAATGACTTATATATAACAAAATTAATTTTTTTGATGCATTTGATGAAGAAAGACTTTCTTCTTTACCAAGAAATTATCATATCGCATTTCGCAACTTGTTGAGTATGTATTGTTACTAAATATTTGGTCATTGAAACTCAGTTTTAATTTTGTAAATTAGTTTTGAATATGTAGAAATCATTCATCTCTGGTGTTAAAACTTTTGATAAAAGCTTTATTAGTACTCAACTCGAGTTTACATGTAACTAGGTGCTTTTACGATAATTCCACACTAGTTAATGGGAAACTGTATGGTCAGCACCGAGAGATTTTTCTTTACTGTGACAATTTTGTTTTGGTTAGGTTATCTACATATTTCTCATGTCAAATTTTATTTAAAGTTAACAAATTGGGTCTGTAATTTCGTTCTATGTCTAGAACTGATTTTTTTTATGTGTTTTCCTTCGTCATGGAAGACTCTTATTGAAAGATAATGTTTCCTTTTGAATGTTATTTTAATGGTCTAGGCAATGATTTTTGAGTTGTCCACTCTTTGGACTCAGCTCAAGAACTAACTCAACTCTAGTCGAGGGTTAAACTCAGATTCCACCATTAGTAGCTTTCATCATTTCTTTCCAAACATAAATAGACAACAACCATTATAGTGATTTCCTCATAGTACTATACAATAATAATAATATACACCCTATTATAATTACAATTATCTGACTGTCACTTACACCATTCTTCTTCACATATCCCATGTAACACCCCTTCATTGTATCTAAAACTTTGCTAACCTAAGCTAAGGAAATCTAGGTCCAAGGTGTAAAAATGAAAGTAAATAATTTATCTTTAAATAAAAAAAATAAATATAAAATGATTGGAAAACAAAACACCAAGAGATGAGGTTCTTGCCAAATAAAATCCTATTGGTGAATGAGAATGGATAATTCTCTCATGATAAGTCTTGTAGATCCAAGTATAGATAATCTTAGTGGATTTGTAGATAAATATCCATTCAATTTCTTAGCTGGAGAAAGATTCTAAGTTTAAGAAAAACATAAAAGTCTTGCGGGAGAGAAAGGGAAGCTTTTATGAGGAAAATCCTCACGAGAGAGAAATGCGAGATTTTCTGAGAAAATCCTAAGAAAATGGATAAAAACATCCATAAAAGCAAGATGCTTCTAATGGAAACCATGTCATGAAAGAAGGTATTAAATACCCATTGAAGAGACCAACAAGAAGTGGTTGATCCATTGCAAGAACTCTTAACTCGAGTGTGAACTGAAGAAAGCTAGTTCTAGGTTGGGTGGCAGTGCTCGGTTTTCAAAGTGACATTCTTTCAAATAGTCTAGTTTGAATGGGATGTTTTGTATGTTGGTTCCTTACCCTTTATGTTGAAAATTCATTTAGCATATGAGAGAATTTTCTTGAGATTTCCTTCCTACGAGATGATTGAATGAATTGCATGTGACCATTATGCATGAGTAGATTTGTCTATGTTAATTGCGTTTTGAGATAATTATATATGGATGCATGAGGAAATTATGGCACATAAATGTAATCCAAGTTAAATTCAGTGAACAAACATAATATGTGGGTTCTATGCAATAGTTGTTATGTTTTCACATCTTTAAACTTATGTGCTATCTCGATTAAAGAAACAATTGTGGACCCAACATTTAAATTTCCACTTGATGTACTCTTTCGGACTTCGTGTCCAATCTACATATGTGAAGATGCACAACTTCACTCCCTTTGCTCGTGTGTACCATATTCCAAACTACGTAGTGCCTCTAAGTTACCGTAAAACATTCTTAGTTTCCTTCCAAAATAATTTGGTTGACCTGACCATAGATTGGCTTAGCTGGTTCACTGCACAGAGCACATATGGTCATGTGTTCACAAGATATATGGGTGAACCCACTAACTGCCAATAAATGGTAGCATCCACTTCTTCACTTGAAGTTGCATCCTCCTTCCTCTAGTTTTTCTCTAGAGGTGTCTCCATGCTTTTACAACTCTCCATGTAGAATCTCTACAGTATCTTATTTTCTTACTTTCCTTGAGAGACAAACAAGTCCCCATCACCTTGTCATACTTCCAACCTGAGAAAGTAGTGCATAAGACCCATGCCCTTCATTTCAAATTCTCTTGCAAGGTCATCCTTGCAAGATATGATCAACTTCTCATCACTAGTTAAAATAAAATTATCAACATATAAGACAATAATAAGCAATTTACCATCTATCCATATGTGATGACGTTTGCATCTGCTTCACTTATGGTGAAGCCCAAACCAGTGAGATAGATATCGATATTGATGTACAAAGCACGAGGTGCTTGTTTCAGATCATACAATGCTCACTTGAGTTTGCACAAATGAGACTCTTGATAAAATGTCTCAAAACCTTTGTGTTTCTCTACATAGACCTCCTCCTTAATAACCCCATTGAGAAATGTTGCCTTTACACCCATCTGGTCAATATTCTACCCCATATGTGCAGCCAGAGCAAGAATTGATCTAATGGATGAGTACCTTGCTACAAGAGAAAAGGGCTCCTCATAGTCAATTCCCTCAACTTGAGAGTACCCCTTGGCCAAAAATCTGGCCTTATACCTCTCTATGTTTTCGTTTGTTGCCTGCTTCATCTTGAAGATCCATCTCAAACCCATTGTTGATTTATATGCCGATCTTGGGACCTTTTACCAAACACTGTTCTTTGCAATGGATTTGTATTACTCCACCATTGCTTCAACCCATACATGTTTCTCTATTTCTTCCTCAAAAGTTGATGGCTCAATCTCTATAAGCTCATTCATAAGAGCCATGTAGCTAGTGTGCCTCTCAAGTGACTGCCTTTTCTTACACAAATTCAAAGGATATCCCACATTCTCCTCACATTTTGCATAAGTCTATCAACTTCCTTAGTTCTTTTTTTCCCTTCTCTAGATGTTTTTTCTTGAGTAAATGTATCCACTCTCTGCTCCTCAATTTTTGGTTGCTCTACAACTTCTTGAGGTTCCTCTTTGGAGCTAAAAGGTCGTTTTTTGGTCGTATGTAAAGCTCCCTCTCAAGAGAGCACCACGCAGCTTTCTCCTCATCAAAATTTACATCCCTTCGCATAACTATCATTATGAATGATGGCAAGTACACATGGTAGTTATGTGGTTTTTTTGTGTAACCCAAAAATACCCCAATTCTATGGTCAACTCAAGCTTATTCCTTGATTATTTTTAGACATGGCAGTAAACAGAGGCTCCAAAAATATTGAAGTGTGACACATCCCACTTTCTTCCCGAGAAAGCCTCCTTCGATGTAATCATGCCAAGAATCTGATGAGGACATAGTTTCTGCAAACAAAATGTTTTACTTCATAACACAACCCAAAAATATAGAGGTAGGTCTTGGTCATGCAACATCACCCTCATTGCTCCCAAAATGCTACGATTCTTTATCTCAACCACCCCATTTTCATGTGGATTGTTAGGTGTTGTCAACTCTCATTGAATGTCTTCTTTCACACATAAATTTTTAAATTCATTTGACACATACACACCTCCCTTATTGCTCCCAAGAGCCTTCACCTTCTTGTTGGTTTCTTTCTCAACAAGAGTCTTGAATTCTACAAACTTGGAGAATGTCTCATCTTTGTTCCGCATAAATATATCCAACACTTATGTGAGAAGTCATCAATAAAAAGGAAAAAATATTTGTGTCTGGTAGTGGAGGCTATCGAGAAAGGTCCATATACATCAGAGTAGATTCTTTCTTGGACTGCAAGCACTTTGTTGTCCGGATCATGGAATGCAGATTTTATGTACTTTCCCAAGGTACATCCTTTGAATATATCCTGCTGCTCAAGTGCTCCTTTAGGGAGGCTAGTGGCTATTTGTTGTATAATATTCAAGGTTCCATGATCCAAATGGCTAGGTCTTATGTGCTAAATTTCATCTACATCATGGCCCTGCACTTTCTCTTCCTTAGTGCTTAATGCAGCTCAATCTTCCACGTCTAACTTATACAGATTCTTCACACAAACCCCAATATTATTCACCTATATCATGGCTATGTTTCTTAGGAATTCTTTTCCTTTGTTGAATATCACATCATAACCACGGTCTTCTAAAAATCCAACAAGTATGAGATATTTCTATAGGCCTAGAAAAACCATGACATCATTGAGCCTGAGAGGGGAGCCAAATCCCCTCTGAAATGTGATTGTACCAATACTGTTCATGTTGTACCTTTTGTCGTCCCCTAGCTTGATGTGCATCTGGATATCTTTCTCCTCCAAGTCACTAAGAAAATATCTACACCCGATCATGTGGAAAAATGCACCTGATTCCAAGTACCACACGCTCCCCATCACTATGGTGTACATGCATGTGATAAGAGTAAAGTCAAGGTTGAAGTATGAAGTCGAGGCTTCAACCGCTGCTCCTCCTCAGGTATTCTTGCTTGCCTTTTTCCATGGGTACATCGTGATGTAGTGTTTGTATTCCTGAAAATGGAAGAATTTATTTTTTGACAAATCTTTCTTCTTCCCCCCTCAGCTAGATCCTCATTTGGTTTGAGATTTCTTCCCTTTCCCTTCTTTCCCTTTCTAACCAATGCAAAGTTTTCTTCATCCTTGCCCTTGGATAAGGTCAATCTCTCGTATTCTTCCTTATTTCCTCTTGTACCAAATCATAACATAAGTGTTTCCAATTCAATAGTTTCTCCCGCCCGTTTACTTAATCTTGATAGTTATGCCAACTCTAGGGAAGCCCCAGAAGGGCTATGCTTACCAAGTCATCCTTTGAAACAATAACACAAACTCATACAAGCTCATCATGAACTTGTGTGAACCTCCTAAGATATTGTAGGATAAATTAGTTCTTCTGCATCTTCATATTTCAAAGTTTATCCTTGAGCACCAACTTTCTATGGTCACTACTATTCTAGAATAGATTTTTCAGTGCCTGCCACATTGCATAAGGATTTTCTTTCCCATGAATATTGTTGACAATGTGGTCTCATCCTCCCTCCAATATTATTCTCCACACCTTGGCTACATCTATTTTCCACTGAGAAAGGTTTTGGGCATCAGATTCTGTTGGCTTTGTAACATCTCTCTTGATGTATTCTAGCAATCCATTGGCATTGAATACCTCCTCCATGTGATACTTTCATTCAATTAAATTAGAGTATGCTTTCAATGCACACTCTAGACTCAGCCCATTGAGGGTCATATTCTTAGCTCTTAAGATATCTTGCTACACTGAACTACAAATTCAAACCTCCTCAGAAACAAATTCAAAATTCCTAATCTAATGTGAATCCTGCTATGATACAATGTAGAAATTATGGTGTAGATTTCCAACTACTCATGAAGTTTTTTCAAAATCACAAGACACAAACCTTCTCTACTGCTCTACGGAAGTTAATTCACAATTTAGAACAAAAAAATTCAGACATTCAATAAGAAATAAAACACATGCACGCGATATTTTTCCTGGGGAAAGCAATCTTCTAAAAACTCAAATGACTTCTTGCATCAATCTGATGAATATAGATGTATTATAATTTTTTTACTCAACTTTGCACAACCTGTAAGTGAATAACCTATCTCTCTACTCACTAAGAAGCTCAAACACAAACTTGGTCAATTTCTACCTCTGCTTGAGCCCCTATTTCCTTGGGAAATTTCTTGAGAAATTAGGCCCTTATCATTTAGGAATTTTTCCAAAATGGATTGCACAATTCCTAAGGTTGATCATGTGATTGCATGCAACACATGTACGCGCAGGACTAGTCTAAAACTCATTTTACACTGCCTTAAAATATACACCATAGCTAGGGAACTCGAATTATTTTCATACACTAGCTATTTTTGGTTGATTGATCAGATAACTGGATGATCACTGCATTTGACTAAAGTCCCATTGCACAAGTGGCCTTCCACTAGTTCCTCCAACAGTTAGAACTATTTTAACTAAAAACATCTTGAGATAATTGACTTTGATTGCTACAAATTAGAAATCACACATGCTTAATTGAACTCTAACTCCTCCAACTCGAATTTATTGAGTAAAATGGGTGACACAACCCAAGTCATAAAAGTTAATTGCATCGATGTTGTCTCCTGATGTGGAAATTAAAATTTTCTCAATTTAATCAAGGCAAAATTAAATTGAGAATTTCTTGCTGCATTTTTCAACAATGCTTCAAGTGAATCTAATCCATGTTGTAAATCTAGCACAACAATGTGCTAATAACAACAACCGACGAATATAAGTAGCATTCAAATAAATAAAACAGTAAAAGCAAACATATTAAAACACAATCGATGGAGACCCCGTAAAGTACTCAAACTATGTTACCACCTATGCACGTTCATCGAAAGTGCCTCCATCACTCCTCTCACGATGCACAACCCTGTTGTTGGCCTCCATTGCCCTAAATCCCATTAGTTGTTGTTAGCCTCTATCGCTCTGATTCCCGAAGAACCCATCAATAGCGTAAAGATAAACCCCTAATCCTTTACCTTTTTTACTAGTGCCTCATATTGAAAACTTTAAGAGAAAACATTTATTTGTCTTAAAAATTGTCTTAAAATTCCCCTCCATGTAGTAGTGTCGAATGAAATGACATACAATTTGTCTCTAATTGTATCAACAGAGATCGAAGGGACAGAACAATAATTGATGTGTGGGAAATCTTGCCACTAAAATTTTTCACGTTCTTCAGAGTCATCTACCCCCAAAAAATGAAGAGCCCAACAAGTCGTTGTCTTTATATAAGATAACATGAATGGAAAGAGAAATATCAACATTCATATATGTGCGATATAGTAGTAGCCTACAAGTTTGTGAACATAGGGTGCATTGTTAGAGTCAATTTCATATTTGTTAGATAATGTTTTCTTAAATTGATATGTTTTTGTCTTAATTGTTAATTGTCTTAAATGGGTTTCATCTTAAGTGGCCATTGTCTCTAATATAAATATGACTTAAAATATTTTTGTCCCAATTTTTTTTGCCTTAAATATAAAGTTTAGTTTTAAAATAATTTTATCTTCAACTATTTTTGTCTTAAAATAAATTTTGTCTTAAAAAAAATTTGTGTCAAATTTTTTTCTTAAAATATTTTTGTACTAAACAGTTTTTGTCTTAAACTATTTTTACCTTAAATATAAAGTTTTGTCTTAAAATATTTTTGTCTTAAACTATTTTTGCCTTAAATTTAAAATTTTGTCTTATAATATATCTGTCTTAAGTTGTTTTTCTCTTAAATATAAAGTTTTGTCTTAAAATATTTTTGTCTTAAACTGTTTTTGTCTTAAATTTTATATTTAAGACAATTCAATTGAGATTAAATTTTAATGTAAAATAATTAAAATACAAAGCGACATTTTAAGACAAAATATTTCTTTTGTCTTAAAAAAATGTTCTAAAAGTGCCCTTGTGTAGGAGTGTAGCCAAACACAAACATCAATGGTCAATCATAGCTAACTATATTCAACCATAAAGAACATGGACAAATAAGGTCTAGCATGTTGAACAAGGTAAACCATAGTCAACATGCCTAGCCATTGTCTTCAGTGATCAAAATGGTCAAACATAGTGAACCACATTCAACTATGGTCAACACAGTTGACCTTCGTAAACCTGGGCTACCATGGTTCATAACGGTCAGAAAATTTTAACCATGGTAAAGGAGGGTCAACCATGAGTAACCATGATAAATGAAGGTCAACCATAATCTATCATCCTTATTCTTTGTCATCCATGGTAATCATAAGTAACCATAATCAACCAAGGTCAACCCTTTTTCGTAACATTAACATTATTGTAACATCAACCGTGGTCAACAATAGTGTAACAATATAACAATGGTCAACATTGATGTTAAATTGTTATATTAATGTCACATAAATAGATTATTATATTTATGGTTCACCATAACCAACCCTAGTAAAAAATGGATTAACCATAGTCATCTATAGTTGTATGATGACAACCATGTTCACTCGTAGTAAAGCATACGTGACCATAATCAACCATGGTTAAATAGCCTTAGTGATGGAAAAACACGCTCAACATGCTCAAACATTGAAAACATTGAAAACCTGTTTAAACCATCTCAACTAAAGTCAACCATATTCACCATCGCCTTATATAGTTTGCTCGATTAACTGTGTCCAACCATGTTTTATGATGTAGGAGCATCGACCCTCCATCAAAACTAAAATTTATTTTGGATGCTTCTATAAAAGGAATAATGTCATTCCTTAGAAAGGGCCATGATTTCATTGATTTTATTGTAAATTTTAATTAATATTGTAAGCTGCTAGAAGGAAATTAGGTGGAAAAGGAGGTGGTTCCTCGTCATAAGCTCAAATTTGTTTTGTTAAAAAAATATAGGCTTTGTTTTCTTTGTATGTGTTGCCTGCAAATTTTCAGGGGGTGGCCAATGTAATTTGATATTAGGTTGGATGGTGCGAAGCCTAGAGAGGTTGTATGTGTAATCGTCTTTATATTGAATATACAAGAATCTTGTGTTTTAAATTTAATTTTTGTTGTTTTATTTTTTTCATGTAACCCCTGTGTATTATCGAGTTTTCCCCATTTCATTAGAGGTGTCAAAGGTAGAACCAATTTATTGCCTAAATATGTTACAGGAGTTACTTGACATATCAACCGTGCTCAATTCATATTTAAATAGGGTTATGTTTGTATGGCATGAGATTGAGAATGGAACTCAAGAGACGCTGAAAAAGAAAAAATAGGGAGTTGCAGGATTTGTAACATTGGGACAAGTGAAGTTGGGTCGAAAGAAGTTGAGTTTCCAAATGACAAAGAGAGAAGAAACCGAGAAGAGACTTGATTAGGTAGAACTCTGACTAAGGTTATCCCTACTTGGTTGGTCGATCACTATACCAGTTAGCCAGATATGGAAACAAATGATCAGCTAGACTTCCAACTTCGTGACATGTAGAGGTCATGTACAATGGCGATTTTTAGGGTATTCAGAAGTAGGTGAACCTCTTTTTGCAATTAGCAGGCGAGGGAGTCGAATCCATGGGACCATAGCCCACAAGATCAAAAAAATTGGAGCCATTAATTGGTCTATTATGTAGACCCCAAAATTAGTTAGCGTCAAGTGGTACCAAAGCACAAGAAGGAAAATATTTCTTACAAGAGGACAATTCATAGTTATGGTTGTGGGTAGAATTGTTGAAAAGGAGTTGGGAAAGTGTGCAATAGCATAGTTAGCAATGGAAGCTCGAGAGGTTCTAGAGGAGGCGACCCGAGATGCCAAAAGTCTAAGCGAGAGGAGGAAAGTTCGTCAAGTGTCAGTTGAGGCATGGCTGCAACTCACTTAGAGATACATGTGGAGAATAAAGAATGATATGGTGATGGAGAAGACTAGATGTATGAATGTAGCACATGATCAGGAGATCATCAAAAAATATAATCGAGGGAGATTGATGCAAGAGAATCGACCTTCCACTCAAACGGAAATGGTTTTCGGACACTTCTACAAAAGGCATCGTGGTAGCGATTACAAAGGGACATGATTTTGTTGATTTTATTGTAAATTTTAGTTAATATTGTGAGCCCATAAAATGTGATTAGGTGGCAGAGGACGTGGTTCCTCGTGATAGGATAAAATTCATTTTGTTAAAAAAATTTAGACCCTTTTTGTATATATAAGTTGCCTACAAATTATTAGTTGTTGTCCAATGTAATGTGATACCAGGACAGATGGAAACAGGGGAGAAAGTTTTTATATGTAATCATTTTTATCTTAAATATACAAGCATCCTGTGTTTTAAATTCAATTTGTGTTGTTTTCTTTTGTTCATGTAACCCCTATGTATTATCATTTTCGCCATATTTCATTAGAGGTGTCAAACGAGAAACGAAGTTGTTGTGAAAATATGTTTCAAGAGTTACTTGAGAGATCAATGTTGCTCAATTCAAATTTATAAAGGGCTATGTCCTTATGACATGAGATATGTTTGAACGTGGAACTCAAGAGAGGCCGAAACGACAAAATTGGTTCTTAGCAATGGCCCGAGTTGAGTCAAGACAAAGAAAGTCAGTTCGTGATACCAAAAGTTGATATGAAACTGATAAGGGACCCGACCAAACTGACTTCCAACTCAGCTGATTATTCCCTCTACGAGTTCACCAAACATGGAAATAAATTATCAAATTGACCTCTAACTTGGCAGCTTGCGAAGGTCGTGTACAATGGCGAGTTGTTGGGAATTTAGAAGTAGGTGAGCTCATTTGCTGCAATTAGAAGGTGAGAGAGCCAAAGAAGTAGGCCCATACCCCACAAGTTTAGAAAAATTGCAGCCATTAGTCAATCGAAATACATAGGTCCCATAATTGGTCTATGTCATTTAACAATGGATTAAGAGGTCAACATTTTCATGTATTATCAATAATAAACATGCATATGCAGCATAGCCAATCATGGTCAAATTTTTTAAAGGATTCTTAGGCATGATTAACATAGCCAACATACTCAACCATGGTTAGCCATGTTCAATCATAGCCCATATGGGAAATTATCAACATTCATGTTGCATTGTTAGATTAATTGCACATAAATACACTATTATATTTATCGTTGACCATGGTCAACCATGGTAAAATAATGATTAACCATAGTCATCTATATTTATACATTAAAATCCACGTTCACTCACAGTCAAGGATAGGTGAATAGAGTTAACCATGGAAAAATAAGTGCAGTGGTAGGAAAAGCAATCTGAAGATGATAAGATGGATACCAAATTCAATGGTCAAACCATCTAAAATATAGCCAACCATTTTCACCATGGCCATAGATACAATACTTATTCAACCATGGCTAGCAATGTTTGATGATGGTTTAAGAGGTCCACATTTACATCCATTATCAACTATAAATATCCATAGGCAACATGGTTAACCATGATGAAGTCATTTGAAGGATGCTTGGGCATAGTTAACGTGTCCAACATAATCAACCATGGTCAGCCATGTTAAACTATAGCGCACATGGTCAATTATCAACATTAATTTTACATTATTAGATTAATGTCACGTCAATACATTATTGCATTCATGGTTAATCAAGGTCAGCCATGATCAAACATTTATTTATGGTTGACCATAGTGAAGTATGGTAAAATAAGCTCACTAATGGGCAAAATTTTCCACCATTGTCAATCATGGACAACGATTTCAATGATGGTCAAACCATATCAACTATAGTTAACTATGGTAACTATGGCCAAACATACTTTACTTTGTAAACCTCGTCAACCACGATAAACTAAGGTCAACCATAATCTTCTCTTTAGTATGTGGTGAACCATGATAATCATGATTAATCATGGTAAATTGAGATTAGCCATAGTAATCATTATCAATCATGTTCAGCTCACGTTGTCCATGGTCTGCCTTGAACAACATGCTTGATCCTCTTCAACCATGGACAACATTGTCAACCATGGTCAACCCCGTCAAACCACTTCCAACATTAATATAACCATTTTTCTAACATTAATATAACATTAGCATTAACGTTAATGTAACAATGTAACAATAATCAAATGTGGTCAACTATAATCTTTCCTTTTGATCCCTAGTCAACCATGGTACTCATTGTCAATCATCATCAACTAAGTTCAATGATGGCTTTCTTTGACAAACAATGGCTGACCATATTCAACAGATTCCTTAAAATTATTTCTTATGGAGTATGTGTTTATGCCTGATTAATCCACCTTTTTTTATTGGAAGATATATTGGAAAAATGAACAATTGGTAATTTATAGTATTTATTCTAGAATTTGTGTCTTTCGTGGAAATTGTGTTGAGTATTGTTCCACAAATTGTCTTTTGATGACTTAAGAATATGAACTCCCGATCTATGTATGATCATCATGAATGAAATTATGATTATATTTCTCTAGGATGCTTACTTGTATTAGTGATAGAACATTCAAGAATTTAAACAATTCAAATTCAAGTTGTGTGTCCGAAGGAACTATGGAAGAAAATTCTGATCAATTCAATAATTTCTACCAATTCTTCAGACTTAGTTTGGATTCGATCAAAGAGGACTGATGGGTTGAGACTATACTTTTTTCCTGATGGATCATAAATTAGGATTAGGATATTTATAATTTGATTAAGAATGTCACATGTATTATTGATCAGAGTCTATTTTCAACCAACGGAATTACAGACCAGTTCATGTAATTCCCGGATCCATTGAAATACAAATATTTCAATCCAATTAGGTATGTGGATAAGGTCAATTTTTTTTTGTGAATGCAATCATGAGCCAGTATATTGGAAATTCTCATGCACATAATGAGTCCACCTGGATATCTTTTTCGTTCCTCTAATAAGTATGATGAGAGGTGTAATTCTATTCCTCATCTTATAATAGAAGAATCATTAGATAATGGAGAATAAAAAACTAAATAGAACTTTTGTATCTGAGAAGATAAAGGTATAAGGGGTTCATCTATTATGCTCGAGCATATAGTTATTCGAGTTCAAGGTGCTTTATTCATTATCTATTGGTATTACGAGTCGAAACATGTTTAGATGACTTATGTGTTGCCAATACTACATATGTTTGATTCAAATTCAGTAGCATATTCATATTATCTTAAAATATAGCCGGCTAGGGGCATCTTATCGATCTTTGTTATAGTTATTGTAGATGTTGAAACAACTATTTTATGAGCTATTGACATCATATCATATAATCAATTCGTAACGATCAATTTCATTTATCAAAATGGTGATGAAGTATTGTATATATGATCTATAGATTACGAATCGATATATCTATTCATATCCAACAGAGGGTATACCTTAGAAGATATATCTATTTAATATGACTAGAATCTATCAAAATCCCTTTAGTATTATGGTTGATCAAAAACATGATTAATCCAGATAAAACTCATTAAGAAAATTACCTATCATGATTGGACCATATTCGAGGTGATCAGCGGCGATCAAAATCATCCAAATATCTTTGTCCCATTGGCAAAATAAATATCGTTCCAAATATAATGGAGATTACAGTTATTGATTCATTTTATATTCATAATATCCCATTATTCGCTATCATTTTTGTGCATATATTAGAATATTTGGCAATATAAGACCTTATCAAACTAAAACATTTTACTAACTAATGGAGATCCAATGGCACATTCGGTCAAAATTTATGATACTTGTATTGGTTGTACCCAATGCGTACAAGCTTGTCCCACAGATGTATTGGAAATGATAGCTTGCGAAGGATGTAAAGCTAAGAAAATTGCTTCAACTTCAAGAAGAGAAGATTGTACAGGTTGTAAGCGGTGTGAATCCGCTTTTCCAACAAATTTCTTGAGTGTACATGTTTATTTATGGCATGGGACAATGCGCAGTATGAGTCTAGCTTACTGATCAATATGCACAATAAAAAAAGGTTAAATACATCTCATTTTTCTCTTTTTTCTTTTTTTTCTCCACTGATAAAAGCCCATACTTGATCCAAGATCTCAAGTATGCATTTTTATGAGTGAAGATGCAAAGTATCTTCTATAATGATTGAATTACCTTGGCTCGATGAACTATATTTTTTAGTTTGCCTATACCTGCAGGTTCCTTAGTCCCATTATTTCCCCATGCATAGAAGGAGGGAATGGTTTGATTCGATGGTATACTCTAAGTATTTGTTTACTATAACTCCTTTTCATTACCTATACATTCCGTCCACTACCATTTCCAAATTTTAATTAATTGATCCAATTGAAAGAAGAAAGAGTATAACTAGACATAGCTTACTGATTTTCATTGGAGATTGGGAATTGACGATTTTCCATTGGCCCTATTTGATAGGATTTGTTACCACTTTGTCCATTTTAGTTCCTTGGTCAATTACCCAAAATCCTCGATTGTTGCATTTATTAATGTTAGCAATATACAGTATCCAATTACAATCCATTTGCTCCTCGAGATATTATACCTTTATTTTGTATGTGGTAATTGGAATTGTTTTCTTTCACCCACTTCTATCCATATGGAGGGAAGGCGGGGGGAGACGTTTCTATTTGGCCACAATAGACTACAAGTAATTCTATCTTTTTGCTAATTGGAGCTTTAAGTATAGTTCTCTGGAGATTTGATAGACCAACATTAGGTTAAGGAATATTGGATAAGAAATAGTATTCAATAATACTCGAAATAATATTCTATTTAGGGTTCTTTATTTCTTATACAATGAAATCGCTAATTTTTTCCTTATATACCTAGTTACCTGATATTCATTGGTAAGTGCATTATAGTACATGTATGCTTTAGTAGTTGGAGTTCCATTGAAAAAAGGAAATGGGTTAATCCAAACATGGAATTGCTACCTCATGCTAATTTTATGTCTTTTCATTGTGGTTGGTAATGATAAGAGTGGTTCAAATCGTGTAAGCAACTCCAACTTCTCTGGTCAATAGAATTGCTTGTGGAGTATGCTTCATTACCCAAGGTCAACCTCCTTGATTCACTTCAACCATTAAAGCAAACATTTGTGTAACATTAACATTAACCTTATTCTAACATCACCCATTATCAACGATGGCTAACAATGATCGTTATAGTCAACATTAATGTAACATTATTATATTAATGTCACATTACTAC
This sequence comes from Pinus tabuliformis, assembly GCA_031772625.1. Classification (NCBI taxonomy): domain Eukaryota; kingdom Viridiplantae; phylum Streptophyta; class Pinopsida; order Pinales; family Pinaceae; genus Pinus; species Pinus tabuliformis. The sequence continues at coordinate 749,330,562 of CM062806.1, read as the reverse complement.
ATTGTTACATTAATAGTTGACAAACCTTGTTGATCATAATTAACCATTATCAAATATGGTCACATTTGTTCAACCTCAATCAAGTTTATCAACCATGGTCAAATTCATGAACTCTCTTCTGCCATGGTCAACTTATCAACTCTTTTTATACACATAATCAACTACCCCTCACACATTGATTATCAATTAACACTACTAATATGATTAATATACTCTCATACAACTTTTATAAATCAATCAAAATACCTTAATCACATGTACTAAAATAATTATACTAACTATGTAACTTTTCACTAAAGTGTATATCCTATTCACATTGGTTTACGAACTCATTCTTCCATAATCATTGACGACAGAATATCTTAGGTTCAAAATAGAGCCATCGTTATAGAATATTATAATTCCAAAGGATACAACCTAACGTCGTTGGTTCCGTTCACATGATGGGTACAAGCAGCAGGAACAACTTACAAGTTAGCATAATGACCACTGGTTATCCTGTGGGTTGTAGTTCATGTTTGATTAAGATATTCTTTAATATGGATTAAGGAAAAATAATACCATTATAAACGTACAATGAAATATCACAACATAACATCCCTTAAATAATCATTACTAGACAAAGACGAAATCACAAGGCCATGTAAGGTACACATGGAAACCGCATAGTACCGAAGATAAACGACCACGGTATTGAAGTGCACAATAAACGGTATGAGGTGTTAACGCGAGCATCGAGATGTGAGCAAGGACATAGCCGCTTCATTCGCAGAAAATTAACTTCAAACTCACACCGTCTGGCTTTAGTACGCTTTCCAAATTTCAAGCAGCCAACGGAAATGTGGCTGCCTGAACCTGAATAATTAACACACACCGAATGAAAGCAGACTTCACTACAAATATCATCATCTTTTTTCACCTCTTCGCGAGCAACTGCGCTATCCGAACTCCTCTAAAATAGTTAATGTATTCAGTAGCGATTCCCACAACTTCTTCTCTAAGAATCTTCACAGGCATTAAAACTATGAAAGCACGACGTATGAAAGTATAAAAGCACGCACTGGCCATTTGAATCTGATCTGCAATATTTTAACTTTTCTGTGAAGATAGAAAGCACGATATATGACCCAAACTGGGAATAACGATCAGGATGCGCGTACCTTCGCTCCGTCTGGTGAAGCGTAAAAGGATTGCAAAACATCTTAACGCTTGTTTACCGCCTCTTCCTGCAATGACAAAGAAAGATTCTAAAAAACTTGTTTATAGCCTTGACATAATTACGGGCGTAACGTACTTCTTTTTTTCTGTTCGAGCAACGATATTCGTAAAGTAACATGAGAATGCCACGGAACTGAGAAGTAAATGATATTTATATTGCTCCATAAAAGCGATTGCCATGTCCTATTCAGTCAATATCATTCTCTGATTAGAAATTTCAGCAGAGATCTGATCACAAAGTCAAACCACAGATGAATAGGATGGAATAACACTCGCGTGAATTTGACAAATTTCTCCTATTCTTCAGCTCAATATCTACATGGCTTACAGCAACTGCAAGCAATGCTATTTATACACTTCATTTTGCACAACCCCGAAGTTATATATCAAAGAACTTTTATATATATATATATATATATATATATATATACACGAAATAGGGATTTAGGCCATTATTTGTCTTTGCTTGTACTTCTTAACCTTGTCGAAATATTGGAATCATTCATCGTGAGTTTGAATCAGAGTGTTAGTTTGAAACTGACTACTGAATATTTTGAAGTAGGAACCTGTCCGGAGGTTAGAGGTGATGCTTTGTTGACAGGGATAGAGCATATTTTAATTTATTTATATTAGTAATATATATGTTTTTGGAATGGGTTGAAAATTAATGGCTATAACAATTTTAATAAATTTGGTGATATATTTTGATTTGTATGGTTAAAATTAACAGCATTGAAAGATTGGATATTGATTTGGAATTGTAAATATTAATTATATTATTAATATGATTGTAATTAATAAATAGTTAATTATGGATAGCTATACTTGTTCATATTAAATTAAAAGTGTCTAAGATTATGTTTGACCATGGTGTTTATCATAGATTTTGCTTGACTATGGTTCATTACATTGATCATGTGTGAAAATGGTTGATCATATTTGATTATGATTATTTATGATTAATTAAAGCTATAAAAAACATATAAATTAAATGAATGGTAAAGGTTAATATACATCAATCCATAATAAACATAAAAAGACTTACTTCATTATATGTATTATATTATTGGAATTAAAAAATAAATCACATAAACTAAAAATGGCTCAAAATATTGAGTGGTTAGCCACATAAATTAAATTGCTAGTAAACTAACACTAGGAATCAAAACATTTACTTCATAATACATTTTAAAAAATCATGAAAATCAACTAAATAATAATTTTATTTTAGTAATATAATAATTATTATTAATTATAAAAATATTTAATGGATGAGTGAAATATATATGAATTTGAAAAAACATGTAACAAAATTTGAACAATAGAGATTCAATTCTATTTTATCATGGATAGGATTAGTTACCATATCATGGGTTAATACCATGGTTCACTAACACTAGATGCCCAACAATATATAACTTGTTTTCATATGACATTCTTAATTAAAAAAATGGAAAAGACAACTATTTTAAGAGAAATCTCAACCTTTAATCTATAACTATTATTAAAAATATTCTCAGATATTTCATAAATTCTTACCACTTACCTAATAATTATTAACTTAAAGATGATTAAATAATTTTACTTAAAATTCACCATCAAAAATGAAATTATATTTGTGCATTTTCCTATCTTCAGAATGGGATAATCTAAGTGATCGACTTACATCATTTAAGAAAAGCCACAAAATTGATTTATATCGTTGAGATTGTTCCAATGCAGTGTATATTCTTATCAAAATAGCTTCCAAACAAAAATACCTAAAAGGGATTTTGCAGAGAGCTACATGGGCGATGAATATCTGACTAAAAGATGTCGTATTTAACCACTTTAAAGACTATCTAGAACTACCTTAAACCACCTTCGATGAACAATCTGCCTTGGTAAAGTGTTGAACAGCTGATATGGTCGCCCAACTCCCATCGGCAATATTCCTTTCCCTTTGGCAGATACTAAAACTTAAATTTATAATAGTTTTAGAGTTTTATCATTACCTATACAAAATTATTTAAAAATATTTGCCAGATTGCAAGGAGACTGGTTATCCGCGTGTCCTCTGGACCTTCTGGTGCATTTGAATAACATGCTAACATGTTATACCGCAATAAATTTTGTAGTTCTGCTTCAAGATACAAAGACCCCCAGATAACTAATCCACAAAAGGCCTCTTAAATCATAACGCATACCTCTAGGCTGTGCATAGGAGAGTTGGCTGTGTCCTCAAGCAATAGATCGTCATGCTCATCTTTTGTCAGTCTTCTGAATTTATTCTTTCTTGGAGCCACATCAGCCAACGAACAAGATGCAATGCATTCAGAATCTGTATCTTTATTAACATGAACATCAGGTTTTCTTATAGCAACTGACGAATATGAACCAGTCGTCCACCGCCCTTTCTCATACTCAATAATATCTTGCACAGTGAGAGGAAGCTTCTGGGGACCAGACGAAGCATCTGAAACCAGCGAAGACTCCTCCTCCCTGCCTGTAATGCTTGATGCGTGACCGTCATAAATTCGATATCTTTTTGCATCCTCTGTAAAGATTGAACTTTTCTTCTGCTTCTCCTCAATATCATCATCGCTGGTTCTATATTTCTCGCTCCGGCTATCTATATACTGATCAAAATACTTTGTCCAACCAGACTCGGACATCTCAGTTTCCATGGCCTCTTCGTCTTCACTTTGCAAATATTGGCAGTTGGCAACAGAAGCAGGTTTCAGTTTTTCAATTGGAGGATCGATAAACGGTCGCTGGAAATGGCTGTCCATGTTATTACTTGACATACAGGCAAATATTGGTTCGAAATACTTCCCAACTCAGAACCTAACCTAATGTTGGAGTTCATATGAACAAGTCATGTGCCCAAATTATAGCGGAGCACCTAACACGAGGCTGGAATTCATATGATCAAGTCATGTGCGGAACATGTAGCCCGCTGCTTTGCCACTAGTGCCATTATTTAACATTAAAAAATTCAGGTTTAACGGTCTACCTCTTAAAAGTATTTCCGAGTTAAACCACCTATACCCCAGTTTCCCTGAGGTCTTGCATTGGATCCATTTATTTCATACGGATAATTCAGAGCACCTATAAGTTTTTGCTAGCTTTCAATTTCATAGAACTCCTCTGTTTCATGGAGACACAAAACTCTGTTTCAGGGAGACACAAAATAAGTACACTTCATGTGTTAGTACGGGATATACCGTCCACGCACAGCTGTTAACTCTCCTTTTCCCGTGGTCATTAGTCACTCAAAGATTTCATTATTCATTCGTTGATCTTTATTCAGGATGTGTTCTTTCAAACATTAAAATAATTATTTCTTTAAAAGTTGAAACTGTTTGTACTGCATTTCTCGAGGTTATTTATTTCGTTTTTATTAATATAATTTAATATTCTGATTTAAAAACCTTGCCGATCATCTATCATTAATTTGATTATTCTTCATTCTTCATTTATATACAGATTATCCATTATTTATTTAGATAGGAATAGTCCAGTGGAAAAATTTGAGATGAAATCTTGGTTTGTGTTATTTAAACTGGTTTGTTTACTGTATATATGGATTCAGCACCCTCAAAAAACCCTAGAGTACTTATATTGATCAAGGGTTACCTATCAAACTTGTGATTTCAATAAATCCCTGCTTGATTTTAGAGAAATTAAACTGAAAAAACCACTAGAAAAACATCCAAAAAAATACCATGACAACTGGATATATATATAGTGTGGGAATTTCTATCATAACTAAATTATCAAATTAGTAATGTGGATAATCATTATTGGTTATGATACACACATGCATGCTAACTCATCACTATTCTTCAAAAAAAAATCATCATCTAGAATTACACAATAAATCATGTTTTCACTCGTTTGAAATGCCTTTGAATCTTATAATATTAACCTATTTCTTTAAAGTAAAGAAAAATAATCTCTCAAACAAAAACAATTTTAAGAAATAAAAATAATCTCTCAAACAAAAACAATTTTAATAAATATTCTTCTTAATATATATTCATTATTTTTTTAATTTATTTTAATCCTCTCTTAAACATGGAAACACTTATTTATTCCAGCATTGTAACCGTCAATATTATATTTGTCCACATTATCTATTTAGAATTTATTAATATAATTTAATATTTTGAATGGAAAACTTAGACATTTAAAACACCCTTCCCATTCCACTTTTTAGGAGAACAAATTCTTTACCATGATTAAGCCTGCTCTAGAAAAACAAATAGTAAATATTATAATTTTTATGAAATATCTTTTACTTTAATAACGTGAAAAAAACATGGTTCGAACTAAATTACTAATTATTCTAATCACCCTAAATAAATAAATATATATCTATATATATTCATTTAAATTATATATTTAACTATAAAAATATCTATATAAAAAATAATAAAATGCTATTTCACTATTATATTTCACTAAAATATTTATATATATCTATCATTTAAAAAGATTAATAATCATTTGATATTAATAATTTGTTAATACATGTATATTTAAAGGTAGTAATCAATAAGTAATCAATCTCTAAAGAAAAATTGTAATTTTCATTAATATGTTGAAAATTACATATTGTAGATGTTCAAATAAGCAAATGTTGTAATGTGTGGTGGTTCACCTTCGGATGTTTTTGTAAAAAAACCCCATAGGGTAGTTTAGCGATAGTTACATCATTACAACTCAGATATAGATATATACATATAAACTATAATAGATGCAAAAGTATGTCTCAAGCCTAGAAAACCCATGGAATCAAGGCTTGTTGACCCGTGTATCCTCTGATAAATTCCTACTTGATTTTAGAGAAATTAAATGGAAAAACTCACTAGGAAAACTTCCAAAAAGTCACACCACAACTCGATTTCTATATAGATAGATAGATAGTGTGGGAATATCTATCATAACTCAATTATCAAATTAGTAATGTGGATAATCATTATTGGTTATTATACACACATGCATGCTAACTCATCACTTTTTTTCAAAGAAAATCATATCACCTAGAATTACACAGTAGAACATATTTTCACTCATGTGAAATGCCTTTGAATCTTGGAATATCAACCTATTTCTTTAAAGTAAAGAAAAATGAGCTCTCAAACAAAAACAATTTTAATACATATTCTTCTTAATATATATTCATAATTTTTTATTTTTTTTTTAACCCTGTGTTAAACATGGAAACACATATTTCTTCCAGCATTGTAAAGGTCCACATTATATATTTAGATTTTATTAGTATAATTCACATTTAAAACACTCTTCCCCTTCTGCTTTTTAAGAGCATAAATTCTTTACCATGCTTAAGCCTACTCTAGAAAAACAAAGTTGTGAGAATTTTAATTTAATTATTGAATAAATAGTAAACATTATACTTTTTATCAAATATTTTTTACTTACTTTAGTAATGTGAAAAAAGCATGGTTCTAACAAAACTACTAATCACTCTCAAAAAAAAGTTATATATATATATATATATAACAATAAAAATATCTATATAAAAAATAATAAAATGCAATTTGAATATTATATTTCAACTTAATGAGCGCATAATATTAGAAATAATAATCATTTAAGACGTTACTTCTTCAAAAAAAAAAAAATATTTCACTAAAATAAACTACTAATCACTCTCAAAAAAAAGTTATATATATATATATATATATATATATATATATATATAACAATAAAAATATCTATATAAAAAATAATAAAATGCAATTTGAATATTATATTTTAACTTAATGAACGCATATTATTAGAAATAATAAAAATAATAATCATTTAAGACGTTACTTCTTCAAAAAAAAATTATATTTCACTAAAATATTTATACATCTCTCATTTAAAAAGATTAATAGTAGTTTGATATTAATAATTTTTTAATATATGTATACTCAAAGGTAGTAATCAATAAGTAATCAATCTCTAAAGAAAAATCTTAATTTCCATTAATATGTTGAAAATTACATATTCTAGATGTTTAAAGAAGTATATGTTGTAAAGTGAGGTGGTACACCTTCAGATGTTTTTTTACGAGAAACCCTACAGGGTAGTTTAGGGATAGTTACATAATTACAACTCAGATATAGATATATACATATAAATTGTAATAGATGCAAAAGTATGTTCGAAGCACAGAAAACCCATGAAATCAAGGCTTGTCGACCCCGTGTATCCTCTGATCAATGTATGGGTGGTGGTAACACTGATAGGATTCTCATCCCCTCTTCTCATAGATCAACCATAGACCCCTAGGATGGATCGTGACCTTTTTGGATAATTTGTTAGAAATATGATTGCGTTCCCTATAGATGTGATGACAACAAATGGTATCAAAATGAGATTTCAAAAGTAAAGCATCTTCCAGTATATTCCTATGTTTGTGCATGTGTCAAATAGATGTGTTCTTGAACTAGTTAATGATGATCTTAGAGTCGCTAAATATTTGTAAAAGATGTCTGAGAGTGATCAGTTCTGCAAGATCATTAGTAACATTGCCCAATCATATCTGAATTTTGAAATAATGATTATTAGATAGATGTAAGAGGACAACACCCCCACAACAATTCTCCAAGGAAGATCCATTAAAATACACCCAAGGTAGGCTCCTGTTAATGGCTTCATGAATGGTAGTACGTTGAGGTATAGGTCGTTCATCATTAGGGATGCTGGAGTATAGGGATATTACATGAGCAAAATCCTAAGTCTAGATAGGTTCAATACCCTTGAAAATACATTTGTTTCTAAGAAACCAAATAGAGCATTTTAGATGGATGAGAATATGTACACGACGATTGCCAGGCCACGAGGATGGAGTCCCCCTACCAATGAGAGGTGATAGAGAAAGAGTTGAGAATCTATGACCAAAATGGTAAAATGGTAAAATGGAGGGGTAGTGAAGGAAGAGATGATCAATTGTCTCGAAATCCCATCAGAAAAGAATGCACAAGGTTGGACCATGGAGTGAGCGTTTATTTAAGTTTTCTCCTGTAGGTGCTTTATATTAGAGAATGGTTGACATGAAAAGTCTAGATCACAGCAGGGCCTTCTATTTCCACAAAACACTCCACCACTAGTTGATAATAGGGGGCTTGAGAGCAGTATATATGATTTTGGAACCATCCTTAAGAGAATAGGTGCCATTCTTGGCATGTACCCAAATGAGTTCATCCTCCCCATCGATTATACTAGCATGTGATTTAGAAACAACATTAGTGTAGCTGAGCTAGTCTAGATGCCATATGTCAGGAATACCTAATTATAAAGCATATTTCCATGCCTGAGAAAAAAATGTTAGAGTTCTATAAATCGGCTATTTTAGCAAGATATGATATACCAACATTAGATAAGAAATGTATGAGATCATAAGGGAACCTATATGCATTACCACAACCAGACCATAGATCAATATCGACACGAACTGAAGAGCCAATCCTTATTCTCCATATCAATCCATCACGGATGTAGGATATGGAATTGAGGATAACACGCCAGATGGATGAGATGCTTGAGTGGTTCCAATTAGGAAGTCTAACCCAATCAAGGATGTGGAGGGGACAAATATTTTTATGGTAAACCACCTCAGTCCATAATATTTTTGCAATGAGGATTTCCCATCCCATATTCGCAGCTAACGCTTTAGGCAAGGAGTCAAGGTTCTTCAGACCCTAGCTTCCCCATTTCTTGGGTAGTGCAATCAAGTTCCATCGAACCCATGCATATATTTGGTCATCATGTTTCCCTTTCGATAGAAATCCGTAGCACATCTTTTGAATTCTCTTCAATATCCCCTTCGAAATCTAGGTTATGGACATCCAATATATCATAGTGGCTTCCAAAACCAATTTGATTAGAACTAGACACCCTACTCAGGAAAGATATATGTGATGCCATATATTCAATCTCCTTTCAATATTGGAAACAAGCCAGTTCCAATCAACAATCTTATAATGAAGAGGTTTGAGTCGAAACCCAAGATACTTGAATCCATCTTCTAAAGGTAGAAGTGTAAATGGAAATATCTGGTGTGGATAATGAATCTCATGGGGCAAACTTTCAGTGGGTGAAATAGTGGACTTCCGATAATTACACTCCATACTAGTGGCTTGGATAAATAATTGAAATATAGAGAGAAATTATAATGAATCACCAATACACCCATTGAGGAAAAATAATATATCATCGAAAAAAATGAGATGCGTAAGAATGGAATTGTTGGTGATATTAATATCTTGGAGTCGACCAAGCCTCCATTCTTTAGAAATGAGTTAACTCAAGCCTTCCATGACAAGCAGAAAAAGTAGGGGAGACAAGGGCTAGCCCTATCTCAGGCCACGTTCAACATGGAAAAAAGGGTAGGTTGATTGATTTATAAGAACATTGTATGAAACCTTGGTAATGCATCACATAATCTAGTTTATAAAGTCCAGGGGGAAACCCATATGGGTAAGGAGAATTCTCAGATATAACCAATTGGTGTGATCAAAATCGTTAGCTAAGTCTATCTTGAGGATCATTCCCTTTACTCCCTTAATCTTGATGGAGTGTAAGACCTCCTCTGCGGTAACAATAGCATCATGTATTTGATGGTGATTAAGAGAGGCAAACTGTTGAGGTGAAATATGAGTAGATAGTATAGGTTTGATGCGATTGGTGACGATCTTGGCAATAATCTTGTAAATGTCGTTGCAGAGGGAGATGGGTCTAAAGTCATTGAAAGTTCAAGGGAATAAGATTTGGGAATAAGAGAAATGAAGGTCGAGTTGAATGGATCATACATTCAACCACAAATTTGACATTCCCCAATAACTTGAAGCAAATATTTCCCAAGTAATTCAAAAAAAGCAAAGTAGAATTCAACTGACCATCCATCTAGGCCAGGGCTCTTATCCTTTTTAAACCATTTTAATGTGCCCTCTAGTTCCCCCATAGATATATGATTTTTGAGGTCCTCGACAGCATTATGATCAACGAAATGAGAAATGAGACCAGCCACCCTAATAATCTTAGCAAGTAGGCCTCCTATGGAGCCTTGAAAAGCTGACTGAAATGTGATGAGTTGAGCAATGCAAGTTGATTGAAGGAATGAACTCTCTAACCTTCCTCATTAGTCATCTACCATATGGATCGCCCGTCGCCCATTTGTAAATTGATGATAGAACTTAGTAGTATCATCACCTGCTTGTAACAATATGGGACGAATCCTGAGTCACCATGTGTCTTCTCTATCATTTAGAATCCTATTCCTTTATACCTTGAGCCCAATGAGATGGGATTTAGCTTAAACATATGAGTATCCTCTCGCATTAGCATCTACCAGATTGGTAAGCTCAAGTTCAATATTGAGAATATTTAGATCATCCTTCCTCCTCTTGTCTTTGGCCCAATTAATGGTTAATCTCTTAAGTCTAAGGAGGTTGTTGAAAAATCCTTTATAGATAGATCATCTAGTGTTAGGGAGGTGAGCCTTCCAAAAGCACGAGAACATTTTATGTAGTCCAAGTCTTCTAACCAAGTGGCATTAAACTTAAAGGGGGCTTTAAAGCCCTGTTGTTGTAGGGGCCATACATATTGATTAATCTTAGTTCCTTTCCCAATTCATATGATAAAATATCTCCACCGATAAAGCCGACCCCTCCCCAAATATTTAAAAGCCTTACTACTCTATGGTTGAAACCAAATGTAATTCCCTAGATCGCCCTCAAACATCTAGGGCATGGAATTTCCACCCTCGAGCAAGGGATTCCAACATACGGATAATCAGATCAATAAGGCCAAGGGTTTCTTGGAGGAATATGACATCCACACATTTAGTCTCCAAGAGTCTTTTAAAGGATACCTTTTTGGCAGGGCTAGCCATCCCACAACAATTAAGGGATAACCACTTCATTTGGGGGGCACGATGATAGGGTGTTCTGTGCTCTAAGAACCCAGTTGATAGATAGTTTTCTTCCCTCGGGCACATCAATAACAGCTTGATGGATGGCCTTAGAGATAATGGAATGTCTTCCAAGAGTGTTCTTAGAGAGCTTGGGAGGAGGGATGATACAAATACCACAGAAATACACAGAGGAAGATTTGTCCAAGGAGTGAAGGTTGTAGGAGTAATAGGGTCACGAAACATCCAATGCCTCAGTCGAAGGGATAGATAGGGGAGGATCAGGTAAGGATAGAGGCATGTTGGAGAAAATAGGATGAAGAATTGACAAGGGGCAGGACAGTGGAGGTGATGCACATGCAGATGACAGGATGAACTTTGACATAGAGGATGACCAAAAATATTCATAAAGAGAAAGAGATGAAACAATAGTACCACCACACGAGACTTGGTAAGAGGAGGCAAACGACGGCGAACCAGAGAAGTCACTTGCGTCTTCTCTGGAGCCTTTTCTTTAACCTGATTTCTAGGTGCTCTAGGCATTCGCTTTTCCTGTGAACCCGACTTGTCTTCCAATTCAATTTTTGTCAGGTGAAATCTCTAGGGAGGGGACATATAGAGCCGGTGCACATTCCTTATACAAATGATCGACCTTGTGACAACGCCTGCATCTGAAGGACACCCTTTCATAATAAAGTATCTAGATTTGATTGAAGTTCTTCCAAAGTAATGTAATTTGCTCCTCCAAACCCTCCCGAGTGTCCAAATGAACCAGAATGTTGGCTAGTCACATGTTTCCTGAGACAATATAAGATTTTTCATAATCTAGATAGGTACCAAGAGCATTGCTAGTGCGGGTGAATATATCTTCATGTTAGAAGTGTAGTGGAAAGCTTGGTAAATGAACCCAGATGGGTCTAGCCCTCAATTTCTCCCGCTCCAGATCAAACATGGGACTTCACCTGTTGAGTAGGACAGGAGCTAATTCAATGTGCCAATATTTTGAGAGCACCCACGAAGTATAATCTGCCTGCTGGAATTGGAGGGAGAAACACCCACGTGGGAGGGTAGTGACGACGAAAATTGACTAAGGATCTGCCCCCAAATTTCATTTATCCATTGTCGTAATCTCATAGTGGAGTATGTGTGACCACAAACTCTCCCGACCAAAACCCTATCCGCTATATGAATAACATCCCCCATCTGTAGCCCTTCACCAAAACTAAGGGAGATGCCCTTGTTCTTGGCTTTTACACACTTCAATTTCTTGACGGAATTGGAGGGCTTGTCTCTCTGAGGAGCGAAGGAGGATTTAGGGGGGGATCCAGTTAATCATCACCCCTAGGATCAAATGCCACATTCAATCGAGTTAATAGGAGGGTCGTCGAAACAACTTGATGAGAGAGGAGAAGAGACTTGATGGGGAGGGTGAGCTGACTATGAAAGTGGAGGACCAAAAGGGGGAACCAAGGAAGGGTGGCCTGACTCCGATAGAGATAAGTGAGAGAAATGAATAGAAGGGAGAGTAGAAGCATAGCCCAACATATAACAGGGAGCAGTGGAGTCCAAACAATAAGCTAGGAAGTGTAGGTATGTCGGAGAAGGGGGAGGGTAGTCAAAACCCAGCGAAGGAATCAATTCTGCAGGCGAAGAGTAGACTGGTCGCGAGGAGCTGGGACAAGTATAGTAAACCGATGAGTTAGCCCTTGGGTAACCATCATGTGTAACCGAGAAAGCATAAAGAGAAGCCTATGGTAGGGGAGAGGGTGTCATTTTTGAGATGGGCACAGATACATGCATCATCCATATAGTCTAAAAAGTCCTCCTCCATACTCATTGGCAAGCATTGATGGGAAAATGAGGATTGTTATCAAACTTGACGCCAGGCACCAAAAGGTGCCGAAAAAGAGAATTTTGTGGAGTCCCCGAGTCTCTCGCTATGCAAAGAAGATGCATGAGGTTACCCGTCAGCAGCTACAGGTAATGAGAACCCTAGCCAAATTTTGTGTTACTGCAAAGCAAGAAAAGGCATGCCATCCTTCTCCTTCACTAACAGTGTTCATTCATCCACGTTTCTTTATAATCAAGGTAGTAAATTATAAAAGAAAAACAAAACTATTTAATTAAGAAAAATATCAACACATTTAAATATCAATAAAAAGAATATAAGTTGTTTTATGAATATAAAGTTGTTTTATAAAATATTCATGTATCTATGAAAGGAGAAGATGTTAAACCATCTTGAACTAAAAAAAAGCATAAACCATATAATACCATAGAAATCTTAAAAAGAAAGTATTCTTCAAATCTATTATAATTTTTTTTTTATAATGTAATTTGAATAGTTTCAGAATATATACTTATGTGTTAAAGGTCAGGATCAAGCTAATAAAGAATAGGTCCATCATATATCAATATAGATAATGTTTTTTAACTTCACACACGATTAATATTATGAAATGAATTGTTGAATAATGAATATGTTTTTATTTCTATGCAAATAGATATAATTCTTCACAGTTTTAATATTATGATAATTTTATTTAATGTAAAAGTTTATAATTTTTTTTATATTTTAATTAATTATTAAGTGGTTTTGTTTAAAATAAATATTTTATAATTACAATTTAATTATTAGTAATTATTATTTGGATGGTAAGCTTTTAATTTTTATAAAATATTTTATAATTTTAATTTAATTATTAATAATTATTATTTGTATGATAAGGATTTAATTTTTATAAAATATTTCTGAATATTTTTAATAGTATACATAAATCAAATATTGAGTTTTTCTTCTAGAGTAATTATGTTTCTTCTTTTCTTTTTAAATAAATAGATTAATTAAAAAATTTCATAGAAATATGTTTCATGTGAAGTTGAGTTATGGTTTTCAAAGTAAAATTTTGTAAGTCGTGAGATTGGCTCATGATATTGTAACAAATTCTATTTAATTATTAAAAATAATTTTAAATGATATATTAATTATTTATAATTAATAATAACACTAAGAATTTAAAATAAATTTATAATTTAATTAATTTTTAAATTATTTTTTTCTTTTTCTTTTTTCATGTTCCTTATTGATTTTATGTGAAATATATTATAATATAAGTGTTTTGAGATGTATCAATTTTTATTAACCACTCAATTTATATAAATATGCTAATTAAATTGTATAAATATATCTAATGACATACAACATGATTGATAGTGGAGTTATGCCTAAATTTAATGGTGTGCAAGATGAACACATTTTATATAAAGATTGCAATGCTACTTAAATGAGGAAGTATTTTTACTTTCATATAAACGTCTACCTCTTCTGAAAAATCCAGGTTTAACCGCCTATGTCTTAAAAAAAAATTCCGAGTTTTAACACTCACCCGTCAGTTTTGAGGTCTTGGACTGGCTTCATTGCTATTTTCTCCGGATAATTCAGAGCACCTCTATGTTATTGCAAGTTTTCAATTTCATTAAACTCTTCTGTTTGAGGGAAACACAAAATAGGGACACTTCATGTTTCAGTACGGGATATACCTTCCACGCACAGTTGTCAACATTCTTCTCCCGTGATAATTATTCCCTCAATGGTTTCATTATTCATTCCTTGATATTTATTGACGATTTGTTTTTTTAAACATTAAAATAATTCTTTATTTAAAAGTTGAATCTGTACTACATTTCTCAAGGATATTTCGTTAATATTTATTAATATAATATAAGAATTTTATGTGAAAAGCCAGAGATAATTCATTCATCGATATCGTTATTCCTTCTTTGATATGTATTCACGTTTTATTTTCTTCTATAGACGAAAATAATTATTATCTTTTTAAAGGGTGAAAATGTCACTATCACAGTTGTCAATATTATAAAAGATATTTTTCATATATATTATAAAAAATATTTATGTAATTTTTTTGGTTATTTTTTTTTGTTATTATCGCAATTTTATTTAAATTATATTTTAATAAAGAAAAAATATATATATTTATAAGTGTTTATTTGGAATAAGGTTGTCTAATTTTAATTTAATTTTTAATAATATTTTAATGTCAAATGCATATATATGTGTGGGGTCATTTTCAAGTTATATTTTTTTTTGTCGATTTTCTTTCAAATCCAATGATGTTTTTTTGGACATATAAGTTCTATATAACATTAAAAATAAATTAAAAAAAGGAAAATTAATATGTGTGTATGTGGAGAGAAATAGAACAACTAGAGATTCATTGGGATATATAAGAGGTGAGGGGATGCAGTTTCTTTTCAAATATTGCTTTCTAAAAAGGTTTGCACCAAAAAAGATTTGATCTATCTTGGGGCATGGTAGATCCGTAACTGTATTTAATACAAAATCTTGTTAATATTTCTAAAAATACATTTAATAAGCACATGTGGTCTTAATCGTAAAAAAAAATATTACAAAACTTCTTTATTACATTACTGAAAGCTTAAATAATTAAAGTGAGATTGTTTATAAATATGTTAAAGTTAATTTTATGAATATGAAAAATTTTAAAAATTATCTTTTATTAATTTATGTTTGAATATTTATGTACTAGGGTTTTAATAGGTGAGAATTCCACGGAATATCTACAATAATTATTTTTGTATCTATGTTTCAGTCTCAACCAAGACTAGTCTTCAGGATTTGATATGATGGGAGAAAGAAAGAATGGAAATAAATAAATAAATAAAATTTGAAAATTAAAAATCAAAGGAAAACAAGTAAAATCCGACATAACAAATAAATAGCAAAAATTAATGAATAAAAAAAGAATAAAATAAATAAGAAAGAATTAAACCTAAGACGAAAAAATAAAGTAAAAAGAAGAAATTGTATTAAAAAATAGAAAAGAAAGAAAAAAAAAATGAAGAATGAACCAAAAAAGAATGGAAGAATAAAATTAATTAATTAATTAAAAAAAATAATAAAAATAATAAATAAATAAATAGTAAAAATAAAATAACATAATTCAAATCCCTTGTAACAAAATTCAACACAGATGTTTGTAAAAATAATATCAGCATATTGCATTTAGGTCACCACGTGTGATCATGTAGCCAGGAGCCACATGCACAATCCATCCACATTATATTCAACAAACATTTAATTTTAATTCATCCACATTATATTCAACAAACATTTAATTTTAATTAAATAATGTTAGTATTATTCCATTATGCCATAAATTCTCAATAATATACATTTTGATTTTAAATTTTGTTCCACTCTACCTCACGACGAAGCCAGGTAAGACCTCATAACTTTTCATTCGTTAATCGAAAACATTGCCACTGTTTAAAGAGCTAAGAAAAAAGTAAATTAAAGCATGAAAAACAAAACTTTAGATTTAATCATTTAATTTTTGCACTGACTCATATTCAAAAGAAATCCATTACAATAGCCCATACTGTCTTACGGAAAGGACTAATAATACTATTAAATTATCAAATTAATATGTTATGTTTTAAAAGATCAAATAATGCTACTAATTTATTAAATTAATATGTTATTCACATGTGATCGGAGAGATATGCTTTTAATATAAGTTTCCTTATAATATTAAATCGTTAAATCCTTCCTGACATATATGTTCAACGCAAATATAATATATATATAAATATATATTTTTAATATATAGAGATACTAAAATCTATTGTTATATATATGAATGATAGAAAATATAAATAATACGTAAACATTAATATGTATAAATACATACTAAAAATATTTATTAGTTCTTGTATTTTAAGAATTGATTTTTTTATTAATCGTTATTAATTTGAAATCCATCATTATTAAATTATTTTTATTTATTTAAAAAAATAATTATTTAGCATTTGACCGGCTTAAAAATTTGTGTCTTATTTTATAGTTTTGATAGGTGTCCCATGTGATCAATGAAAGTCACTCAATTTTCATGGAAATATTCTTCTTATATAGTAGTCAAAATAAAATTAATACTAAAACTAAAAGTATATTTAAGTAGACTTTAATCATATTAACTAAAACAAAATAAAACTAATAACATAACAAAGCTAAAAATAAATAAAACATGATAACTAAACTAAATTATTTAATGAAACTAAAAAAATAAAAAAAGATAACTAAACTACATACTAAAAAGTAAAACTAAACTAAATTATTATAAAAATAAAAGTAACAAAACTAAATTTAAAAAAATAATTAAAAATAAATTAATGTAATAACTAAACTACATTTGAATCTAAACTAAAACAACTAAAAGTCTAAATTATAATCATATTAACCAATGAAATTAATAACACAATGAAACTAAGAAATAAATAAATCAATAATTCGATCTAAAAAGTAATAATATAAAAAATTATTGGACTAAATATTAAAATAAATTTATAAATTAAAAAAATGATAAGTAAAATGATAACTAAACTACAAACTAAAAAGTAAAACTAAACTAAATTATTGTAAAAATTAAAGTAACAAAACTAAAAAAAAATCATGTAACAACTAAACTACGTTTAAATCTAAACTAAAACAACTCCAAATTAAGAAGAAAAAAATCAATAATTCGACATAAAAAGTAATAATATAAAAATATATGGACTAGAAATCAAAATAAAATTTTAAATTTAATTAAACTAAGTTATTATAAAAATTAGAATCACAATATTAATTTAAAAATTGTAAAAAAAAATTATAATGATATTAACTAAAACTAAATGAAATTCATAATAAAATCGAGCTAAAAAATTAATAATTGGAATTAAACATAGTAATATAAAAATATATAACAACCAAACTAAACTAAATTATCACAAAAAAATGGAATATCAAAACTAAAATGAAAATTAGAAATAATTAAAATAAAACTAAAGTAATAAGTAAACTACATTTAAATGTAAACTAAAACAACTAAAAGTCTAAATTATAATCATATTAACACATGAAATTAATAACACAATCAAACTTTGAAAAAATAAAAATCAATAATTCGACCTAAACTACAAACTAAAAAGTAATAATATAAAAATATATTGACTAAACATCAAAATAAATTTATAAATTTAATTAAACTAAATTATTAGAAAAATCAAAATAACAAAACTAATCTAAAATTTGGAAAATATAAATTAAAATCAAAACAACAACAAAATCACATATAAAACTAAAAATAAAAATAAAACCAAAAGTATATTTAAGTAAATTATAATCCTATTAACTAAAATTACAATCAAACTAAGAAAAAAAAATCAATAATTCAAAATATCTATAAAAAGTAGTGATATAATAATGTATGAACTAAAAAATCAAAATGAAGTTATGAAAAAAATTATTATAAAAATGGAAATAACAACTAAAAAGCTAGGACATAGGTTTATGACAACTTGGAGGAATGGAGACGGAGAAGCTAGGGTTGGAGTTGAAGTCATGGTTTTGGATTCAGGGTACCATGGCAGGTAGCATAGGGGGGAGTGTTGCTCCCTCCTACAGCCGAGAAGTCTCAGGAGGGAGTCAGGATGCGTGAAAGAAACATTTCAATGAACCACCGGACAAGATCTTAGAAACACAAAGTTAGGGGACATCTGGAAGAAGCGGAGATTAGGATCAGGAACAGAATCAACAGGAAACGAGAAAAGAAAAGGGGAATGGATGCAACAGTGAAAGACTAGCTTCCAGTAAAACCACTGGAGTCTGCAAGCGCAAGTTAGGGATTATTCCATGGTTTGTATTGAGCGACCCAGTGATACAAGCTCATAGAGATCATACGATGGAGCATGCAATCATATGCAAGTTCATGGGGTTATGGCCGACAGAGAGGGTGTTACATGTTTGGATAAGGAGCCATTGGAAGCCAAAGGGAGAAATACATTTACATCTAGGTTCTAAGGGCTTTTTCATAGTAGTGTTCACAAGCCTAGAGGACAAAGATAGAGTGTTTGGAGGGGGGCCCTATTTCTGTGCTACAACAAGGCTCTACATGTGACCATGGATAATGAACCTTGTCCCAGAATGTGAAAAATTCACATCAGTACCGGTTTGAATCAGACTCTATTCCCTTCCTCTGTATTATTGGCCGCAGAATTTTTGAAAACCATAGGCAACAAGCTGGGACATTTTCTAAAGATCTCAGAGGCAACTTTAAAAGGAAGATATACCTCCTTTACCTGAATATGGGTGGAAATGGATCTATCTGGAGCCATTCTATAAGCGATCATTTTAGAAGTATATAATGAAGAATGGGTGTAGATAGCGGACTATGAGCACATACCATTTAGATGTCACAAATGCCATGAACATGGGCATTTATATAGAGACTGCCCCACAATCAATAGGGAAGATAACTAGAAAACCACTGTGGAGAGAGATCATGAGGGTTTCACCAAAGTCGGAAGTAAAGGAAAAGGGGTAAGTGCCCATACAAGAAGGTAAATGAGGACAAACATACAAGACAAGATAGCTTCAAGATCTTGAAGGAAGAAGAAGGGAACAAGGGGACAGTCTAGGACATGGAGAATGCAACAAAGGAATATGATAAGGTAGCTGACATGGAGGATATCACAGTAGACAACCAACAAAAGGAGGATCTACCAAGCCTGATGGAGATCAGTAGGGACCAGGAAATGACTCCAAGTGAAGCAAGAACAGAGAACCATGAGTTACAGGAGATACTGTATAGGGAAAATCTGGATCTATAGAAATTTCTAGAACAAGGAAAAGACAAAGGGGTGGACACCCTGCCAAAAGAGGACTATGATAGAGTACAATAGCTCTTTCTCTAGAGGTCACAAGAAAAGGGAGCTAGATTCAAAATAAATCATGAAATCCAGGAGCCAAGCAGGGTCAAGATGATGGATAATTCTCAGGAACAATCTCCAAAGAACTCGGGTAGGAAAAGAGGAAGAAAGAGACAGAATGAACTATTGAACGAATGTGGAAAACTGTTGATCAACTCAGGTAGGATGAAAGATCTTACCAGTTATTCCTTTACTAACCTTTCTTAATGAAGTTCACAACCTGGAACATTAGAGGAATAGGGAGTAGGAGGAAACAAAGAAATCTTAGTAACAGAATGAAAGAAGAAAAACCAGACATGGTTTTCATTCAGGAGACAAAATGTTCAATGGAAAAGATAAGAGATATGCATAATAAGTGGTTATTTAAATGTGAGTATTTAGAGAGTAAGGAAAATCACTCAGCAGGGGGGATTCTCACCTTGTGTGACCCTCAGAAATTTGGAATTCTGGATGCTAAAGCATCCAAGAACTATCTCTCCCTGATATGTCAACCTGTAGGGGACAAGGAGATATACATGATTACAAATGCTTATGGACCTCAAAAGCAAGCAGACAAACTCAAGCTTCTCACTTCACTGGAGGAACTAAGAACAAGACATCCCATCTTGCCCTGGATCGTTGTAGGAGATTTCAATATGATAATATCTCTTTCGGAAAATAAAGGAGGGACTAGACAGCTAGGTAGCGACTCCATGGACTTCCAAAACTTCATTATGAACATGAGGCTAGTGGACACGGAAAAAATTAATGGAACCTTCACTTGGAACAACAAAAGGGGAAGGGCTCATCAAGTTGGTTCCAAACTTGATAGGTTCATGCTTTTAGAGGACCTCTTTCTCTCAAGACTTGCCATGACAACCTCCATTCTTCCCTTTGGAAGATCAGATCAATGGCCTATACAGTTGGAAGCTACCTTTATGGGCATTCCAACAAACAGACCTTTCAAGTTTGAAAATGCCTGGCTGTCACACCATAATTTCACTAATTACATTGATAATTGGTGGAGAGAGGAGTTGAATATTCAGGGAAAAAATGTATATGCTCCAGTAGAAATTTAATCATATCAATTCCCGTCTTAAAGTTTGGAACAAAAATGAATTTGGAGACATCTTCAAAGACAAAAGAGAAACTGAAATGAAGCTCCAGGAGATCAATCATATCAACATCACATATGGATTCATCGAAGAGCGGCAAAAATTAACTAACTGTCTGTAGGACGAGTGGGAGGATCGATGCTTTCAAGAAGAAATTTTATGGAGGAAGAAATCAAGGATACAATGGATCAAAGAGGGAGAAAGAAACACAAAATTCATCCACAAAACCACTATGGCTCACAAGGCACACAACAGAATCACAAAAATCAAAGATTCTCAAGGCATTGAGCTTGTTTCTCACAATGAAATGGAATCGGTCCTTGTGCAACACTTCTACAAAATTGCAAAGGAGCAACTAGAGGATAGATCTAGGTTCATTGATCATTTCACTCGCTACATCCCTCAGCTAGTTACCAGAGAGGACAACCACAATCTCATTAGGCCAGTATCAGAAGAGGAGGTCAGTGAAGTGATAAATGAAATGCAGAGTGGAAAAGCACCAGGCCCAGATGGATTCAATGTAGACTTCTTCAAAGCATGTTGGGAAACTATCAAACATGACATCCTTGAGGTTGTGGGAAGGCTCAAAAAGATCCAAAAAAGTTTTGAAGGCTCTAAATGCATCATTCATAGCTCTGATTCCAAAGCAGGAAAATGCCATGACTCTAGATGGGTTTCGACCCATGGCCTTATGTAATGTGGTGTATAAAATTATCTCCAAAGTTATAACCAATTGACTCAAACCACTTCTACCCTCTCTCATATCAGAGGAGAAAACAAGTTATTTGGAGGGAAGACAAATCCTCAACAATATCATCTAAGCTCATGAGGTAGTACACTCTCTCAAAAACAACAAACAAGTTGGTATGATCATTCAGTTGGACCTCGCGAAAGCCTATGAAAAATTGAGCTAGGCTTACATAAGAGCAATTCTAAAAGCCTATGATTTTGATCAAAATTGGATAAGATGGGTCATGGCTTTAGTTATCTCAACCAGTTTTTCCATACTGCTGAATGGAGCTCCATCAAGGACCTTCACTCTCTCTAGAGGGCTCAGAGAAGGAGACCTTCTATCACCATTCGTCTTCGTCCTCATGATGGAAGGACTAGGTAGAGCGCTTAAAACGGAAAATGCTGAAGGTCGAATTTAGGGTATCAAACTCACAGCAGATGGAGAGGGAAACACTCATCAACAATTTGTCGATGACACAATGTTGCAAGGCATACCTACAGTCAAGGAGGCCAGAGAAATCTAAAGCATCTTAAATGACTTTGCTATAGCAACAGGCACTGAGGTAAGCCTTCACAAGTCCAATTTTTTTTTCTTGAACACTAATATTGCTATTCAAAGAGATATTACCAAAATTCTTGGATTTCAAAGAGAATAGTTACCTTCCAAATATCTTGGCATTCCCCATATTGAAAAACCGCTAAGCAAGAAAGTGTGGGAACTAATTTTAAATAATATTCAAGACAAGATCGGAAAATGGACATGTAGATCACTAAATCTGGCAGGGCGCCTTGTGCTCATATAGGCAGTCTTGTAGGCCATTCCCATTTTTATGTTTTCAGCTCTTCTGGCTCCTAAAGGTATTAAGCAGCAAATAAGAAGCATACAATGGGACTTTCTGTGGGGCAGAGGGGAAGAGAAAAAGAAGTGGGCTTTAGTAGCCTGGGAAAAGCTTTGCAAGCCCAAGAGCCATGGTGGATTGGGGCTTCATGATCCTGAGACCTTCAACAGTGTCTCCGGAGCCAAGCTTTGATCAATATGGATTAAGGAACCAAATTCCCCTTGGGCTAAGATTTGGAAACAAAAATATGGCATGCACTGGAAGGATAAGGATCAAATTAGAATGTCAGGGCAAATCAGGGGCTCCCATATTTGGAACCTTTCCTAGGATAATAAAAACATTGTTCACCACCATTGTTTTTGGGAAATTTGAGCAGGGGATCTTTCTCATTTTTGGGAGGACAATTTTCAACAAGAACCCAACCTTTATAGGGATGAATTTGCGGATCTCAAAAGTGACACAAACAACAAAGATATGGTTTTAGTAAAATACTTCTGGGATCAAGGAAGGAATAATGGAAAATGGAAGGAGTGGAAGGATCTTAGATAGAGTGATGAAAACCAGCTGAAGACCAAGGAAGAAGCCCTCACCCAAGAGCTAGAGCATAAAAGGATTCTTATCTCTTCCTCAACGGATCAATTAAGATGGGGTAAGAACACTGAAGGGAACTTTAACCTCAAAGAGGCCAAACAAGAAGTCACAGGATTTAACTTTGTGAATTTTGATCAGATCTGGAAGAAACTTTAGCAAAGTCTGCATTGGATGAAGATTAAGCTTTTCATCTAGCTCGTGCATCAAAGGAATATCTTAACTTGGGTGAATCTCCTCAAGAAAGGCTTCATTGGTCCTTCCAGGTGTTACCTTTATGGCGCTCATGAGGAGATGATTGAACACCTTCTCAACCTCTGTCCTTTCACTTCAAAGGTGTGGGACTAGGTGGTTGCTATTTTTAGACAAACTGATAGGAATAGTCACATCATATCCAACACTCTAAAGAACTGGAGGAAGAACTTCTCATGGAATGAGATAGTTAATAAAGGCTGGATTCTAGTTCCAGGTTTTATCATTTGGAATGTGTGGAAAGAACACAACAGTCAAATCTTCAAAGAAAATCAAATAGACCCCAACATATAGTTGACCAAATTCTGAGGCACCTCAAAGACATAGTAAGAAGCTTGCTGAGGACCCTTCCAAAAGATCCTCCTTTGCCCCACGAGGAGAGAATTTTACTTCACTTGGATCTCCAGTCTATCAATCCTCTGGGAATAATGAAGGCAGTGAGCCTTATAAACAAACGTGCTACCATTTGGAAGCTTCCTTCTTATGGTTTCTTAAAGGTTAACATTGATGTAGCAGCTAAGGGCAACCCAGGTTTAGTGGGCTATGGGGGTGCTATAAGAGATGACTAGGAAAAAGTACAGATAATCTTCCATGGCCACATGGGGAAGGCCACAAACAACATGGCTGAGCTCATGGCATTAGACCAATGCTTGGAAATCCTGGTGAATTCAAGTTTACACAATGTTATAATTGAAGCGGATTCAGAATTAATTTTTAGATCTGCTAAGAAAATTAGCAATGGAACCTCTCCAGATAAAGTGTCAAAGCACTAGAAGCTCTTGCAGGTTTTTTACCGTATCTATTCTCATGTGTGAACCCTTAAAACTGTAAGATTTTCTCATGTGAAAAGGAAGGCTAACATGTTAGTGGATCATTTGGCGAATGAAGGAGTCACAAATAGGGACAAGGATTCTAGATATGCCTGGGATTCGCTTCCACCAAGTAAATTGTGGGAGGACTATCTCTATCAGGCTACCCAGGATATGGAACAATGGACTAATAGGTTGGATCAAAGGGACCCTAAAGAACAGTGGGAGCTCCACAGGATGGGTTAGCCCTAGTCATTTGGCTTAGGTGATGGTTGACAGAGAATCCAGGTGAACGAGATTGCCTCAAGTACTGCCCGCCTGGCGACATTAGGGAAAAAAACGTGGTGAATGGATGTGTTTGGCTTTTCCGCGAGTCAACCGGTCCAATACCGTAACCGGTATATCGGGTGGGATCTAAATGGTTTCCAGTTTTTCTGTGTTTGGCTAAAATTCCACTCTTTGAGTGATGTGTGGTAGAGCGAGGTGAGAGAAAATCACCACCATCGGGTGGTTAACTCACGCGCTTCTCGTCCTTTCGATATCCACGATGACTGTTAGATCTTCGTCTATGGATCAACGGTGGTGATTGTTTGTGCATTTTTGTCGAACCTGAAATATGTTTACAGTGTTATGCTTTTAACTTCCGTCTGGTCCATTTGTTAGTTTTCAGGTTGGCCTGCGGTGGGACCTCTTGTGATCCCACGAAAATTTATGGGCTTGCCCTCCATGGTTTTCTAGGCTCATTTGATGAACGACAGCACTGCCAGATGAAATTCTACTATGTTTGACGATTCTCCCCAGATTTTTGGTTTGGCTTGGCATGCCCGGCTGACTGTTGAATGCTCGCAGAGCGGGTGTGTGGCTGCTTGTATATTATGTATATTTGGCTAAGTTTAAAAGAAGGTCCTACTCTTACTTGATGAAAGAAAACAACTAAAAAGCTAGGTTATCTTACAAATAATACTACAACTAATTAAAAAAAATTAAATAAGTCGATAATTAAAGGTAATCTACATACTAAAATGTAAAAATATAAAAGTATATTAACTAAGAATCAAAATAAAGCTATAAGTTAAACTAAACTAAATTATTAAAAAAATTAAAAATAAAATCAAAACTATATTTAAGCAAATTATAACCATATTAGCTAAAAATGAATAAAAAATTAATACAACCAAACTAAAAAAATACAAATTAAAACAATAATTTAAACTAAACCAAAAAGTAATAATATAAAAGCAAAAAAAATAATAACTAAAATTAAACTACAAACTAAGAAATAATTTAAAAAATAAATAAAAATAAAAATAAAAACAATAGTTTAACTAAACCAAAGAATAATAATATAAGAGTATTAAATAAAAAAAATAATAACTAAAATTAATAATATAAAAGTATATTAACTAAAAATCAAAATAAAGTTATGAAATTAAACTAAACTAAATTATTATAAAAATTGAAGTATTAATTATAATAATATTAACTAAAACTTAATAAAATTAGTAATACCATTCAAACTAAGATATAAATTAAGAATTAAGATATAAATTAAGAATTATATATATATATATATATAAGATATAAATTAAGAATTATATATATATATATATATATATATTTCGAATTGTAACATATAACCTTATCGATACATTTACATGTAAAAACAATCTTTTTTTACCATACACTATGATATCTTAGCATTTGCATTATTTGAAAATCCATATATATATAAGGTCAAGGCATATATTATGAAAGTTTTATTACACGTCAAGATTTCTATGGTGGTTGATGATTTATCGTACCCTACCTTAATTGCCTTTCGCAGATGCATTAAGTGTTGACTTACCTCTCTGTATATGTTAATTAATATCCTCGATGATGGTGACCTTCCATCATTTCCTAACTATTCATGTAGAGATTACATTAATTCTCTAATTAATAAGACCAGCTAGACTATGGTGTAATGGCCGCTAGCTATCGTGGCTCTGTTTCTCCAAACACCATATGGTGCTTGTTGTGTCGTCTGATCAGAGAGGTTGATGCAACGGTCCACCAGCAATCGAGGAGTTACTACAACGATTCAGTGACCTGCCTCCCTCCTTCGGTTATTTGGTTTGGTCATGTTCATGGAAATTTGCTCTGCATAACCCTAGGTTCACTAGCTTTACACGCGTTCAGCAGGGCCTTGCTCCTCCAGCTATACGTCGTCCAACTTTTGTCCGGGTCTTCAAGATCCACTCTTCTGGTGGCCATTCACTCTTCACTACTATTGCATTTCAATCAATCATATGCACGTGAGGTTAATCTACAGTGACTTGTGTTATTTATAGTTCCAGGTTTAGTTTCTTGTTTTCATTTCGTTATTTTACCTATTTAACTTAACTAATAGAACCTTTTAATCTTATTCACTAGGCACCATGACCAATTTAGCCTCCAAGTCTCGTGGCGCTGAGGACAATGATGCTGTCAGTGTTTAAGAATGTAAGGTATCAAGTTATGTTTGACCTTCTTCAACTATTTTATAACTTTTCTTTACCTTGTGGTTTAATCACCATGGCACGTTGCTGTAGGGCAACTTTTGTCCATCTGAAGTTATGTGCATGTGACCAAGTCCAGAACACATGGTAACGAGCAGACTTGAACTCCTTTGCGAAAGAATGAATGGGTATGAACGCCTCCCTTAAGGTTGGCTGGAACTCGGTCTGTTTGCTTGTTGATTTCTAAGAAATCTACTTAAGGGTTTCATTTTAGAGTTAGTTTTTGGGGTGCGAAACTATTGCTTGTAATAAGTTTTGAACCCTCGTAGGGGAAACTGGGCTTTGTTATTTGTCTAGGTGACAAGTCTGTTATTTGAGGGTTTGGTACATCCTCCCGGTTGTATGAGCAATTTAAAACATGGTGGTCTTTAATGGACACAATTAAATGGTGTCTCTGTTTTCATATACTGCTTTTAATTAACAGGTTTTTCAGAGTCAAATCGAGCTTGTTTTTTAAGATATCAATTCATGTACAATGTCTTCTTTTAAATTGGATTATGGTTCTGTATGGTATATGTAATAGATCGCTTTAAATTCTTTTACCAAGTTTTGAACCCTCCCCTACCAGAACATCATTCCTCGGTGTCCAACCAGGAGTGGCCGATGAGATCAATCTGGAAATGTAAATCATGGTTTTCTTGAACCCTTGCTTCTTTTTGGGTGACTATTCGAGTTCATTTTCTATGAGTTAATCAACCCTAATTTGTAGGCTTGGCTTCCATTCATATTGAATGGAATGTTAATAACTGGGTTTTTACCAATTAATCACTTCATTCTGTTAGTTTGGAAGCTTCCACTACTATTCATGTATTTTGCTTCTTTTGAATTAAGTTATGCATGCATAGTTCCTATTGTTTCTTAATGGTTTCAGAGATTGATTTCCAGAATATGTTATTAAAACCCTGTTTTACTCTGAAACAATCTTGTACTCTAGTTTCGAATAAAGTAACCTCCTTCCTATTAATGTAATGTTTTGACTGATTACACAGTCTCTAGGCTGCACAAACTCACACATTTAAATTGGTTCATATAGTTCTTACACATATATATAATCTTGTTTTAATTTCCAGAATATCATTACTCTATCTAGATTGTTTAAGGTATTCTTTCTTGCAACATACGTTATTCTTTGTTATAACTATAGTAGCGTCTAAGCCACTACTTGAAATTAATAATTACCCAAGTTAACTGCAACAGAGTAAATGCAAACAAAGTAACACTACTTTAGTTTGATTTTCAATAATTCCTCCATCTACTTCATACTACTAGCAGATAATGTATAGCAGATAATGTATAGGGATGAAAATATATTTGTCTACCAAATTTATACATCTATTAGATAATATTAACAAACACGCATTTACTACTCATCTGCTAAACTCCTACAGCTAATAGATAATAATAACAGGTATGCATATATCACTTATCTTCCATTGAAAGACCAATTTACTGCCAGATGAATCCTCTCCACCCTTCCAATGAGAATTTGGCAATTACGTCCAACAATCTCCCCCAATCTCCTCTTTATCCTTCAGATCGGTTTATCAAGCCAACAATTCTATTGCTTCAGCCTCAGGACCCCAAGTCCAACATAAAATTCCTTTCTTCCTCCAGGGAAGATAATCTTGAAAGGGTTTTTCCACTGAACTCTCGTTTAGCTCAAGGAATCTTTCTTCTTCCCCAACACCTTCCCCCCCTTTCTTCCCTCTTGTAAGAGAAAAGAAGGTAAGGGAATAACTGCTCCTAACTGATATATGTCTAGTGAGAAGAGAGTTATTGAGGTTCATTGGTAAATTCTAAAATCTTTCATAGAGAGAGTGTTAATGTTTCTATAACTTAACTTAATTATTATTTGTTATTAATAACATCATAATAATTAGTTTTTTATCATCTTACTCAACCATAATAGTAAAAAGAAAATGATCAAAAGTAAATTAAAAGTCTGGGGTTGTCACATCTCTCCCCAGTTAGCGGAACACTGCCCACGATGTTCATTCTTCCATCTACTCCTGAAATAATCCAGGATATGCCTCCCGTGTAAAGTATTTATCTTCCCAAGTGGCTTCTTTCAAGCTCAAGTGCTTCCATTGCACTTTAAACTGGATGATAGCTTGCGTCTGCAATGTTTCTTCTCTCTGATCGAGTATGTGTAGGGGCTTGACTAGAATTTCTCCTTCCTGCTCGACCTGCCACAAGTACAATTGTTATATAACTGACATGCACATAAACATATATACAGATAATAAACATATTTTTTTCATATATCTATATCTATATCTATATCTATATATATATATATATATATATATATATATATATCATACCCTAAGCTCTTGCCAATTTATGATGTGCATGGGGTCATACACATACTTCTTTGAAAGGGAAACATGGAAAACATTATGAACCCGAATGTGACTCCGTAGTGCTAGTTGATAAGCCACTAGTCCTATTCTTTCTAGAATCTAGAAAGGACCATAGAACCGGGGGGGAATCTTGGAACATTTCCCCCATCTCAATGTGCTTATATTTGGCTTAATCCACACATATACATGATCTCCTACCTGGAACACCCGAGAGGTTCTTTTTTTATTGGCATATGTTTTTTTCCTATCTTGAGCAGCCTTCAATTTTTTCCGAACTTTTTCATGGTTCTTTCCATTTCCTCGAGCATATCCGGTCCTAATATCATTTTCTTCTTGGGGCTATTCCAATTTGCAGGGATGGTATATTTTCTTCCATAGATTACTTCAAAGGGACTCATTTTCAGTGACTCATGACAACCATTGTTGTATGCAAACTATACCAAATGTATGTACTCTTCCCATTTTTGGGGTTGCTGCATCAAGTACATGTGCAACATGTCCTCTACCACTTGATTAACTCTTTTGGTTTGTCTATGTCTCTGGGGGTGATAAGCAGTGCGGAAGTGGATTTTTTTGCCTAACCCTATTAACAATGCTTTCCAATAAGTAGAGGTAAACTTAACATCCCAATCAGATATTATGACTCGAGGCATGCCATGCAGCAAAAAAATCTATTTCATAAATACATCTTCTATTTGGGCTGTTTGGTATGTGGATTTGACAGGTATATAATGAGAAGTATTGCTCATTTTGTCTACCACAAGAATAATTGAATCATTTTTCCTTTTTGATCGAGGTAAACCAGTTATAAAATCTAAGGTTATTGTATCCCATTTCCATTCAGGGATGGGTAAGGGATGTAGTAACCCAACAAAATGCTAGTGCTCAGCTTTGACTTGTTGACATTCCAAGCATTTGGCTAAATATTCAGCAATGTCCTTCCTCATACCAGGCCAATAGTATTTTTTCTTGATAGCATAAAAAATCTTTTGATAGCCTGGGTGAGGAGCATAAGAACATCTCTGAAATTCACCTAACATAATTTTCTTTATTGACAATTGATTAGGAACATATATATGGTTTCTAAACATCATCAAATTCTTAGAGTTAATACGATACTCTTTTTTCTCTGCAAAATTTTGTGTAGATTTAACTTGTTGCCAGAGATAGCCATATTCAGGGTGCTTCTCAACTGCTTCATTTATTTGCTCAGAAAAATTGAATTCGACTTGACTAAATGAAATCTCATAGATATGATGAAGCTTCCTACTTAATGTATCTTCCACTCAGCTCTCTTTTCCCTTTAATTGTTTGATTTCGAAATAAATTCACTTACGAATGCAATCCACCAAGCTCGGTGCTCGTTCAAGGTGGATTGGTTAAGAAAACTAGTTAAGCTGCTGTGGTATGTTCTGAGAAAAAATATTTTCCCTAGTAATTAATGTTGCCATACTTTTAAGGCACGAACCACATCATTTAACTCCAAATCATAAGAAAAATAATTTTGCTCATGCTGCTTTAACTTATGAGATTCGTAAGAAATTACCTTATCATTCTCCATTAAAACTCCACCTACACCCTTTTCACACGCATCTATACAAACTATAAAATCTTCCTCAGGGCCTGCAATCTTCAATACCGACATAGTGGTGAGTAAATGCTTTAATTTTTCAAAACTTTCTTGACAGTCTCTGGACCACTTGGAACATGTTCCCTTTTTCTACAAGGAGATAATTGGATAAGCGACCTTAGAAAACCCCCTTATAAATATCTGATAATAACTAGCAAGGCCCATCAGGAAGAATATATCTGCCACATTGGTTGGAATAGGACAATCCATGATGGTCTTAATTTTATCTGGATTGATAGCTATACCATCAGAGGATATAACATGTCCTAGATACTGAATCTTATCCTTAAAGAAATCACACTTGCTAAATTTGGTGAAAAGTTTGTGTTCCCTTAAAGTTTGTAACACTATCCAATGGTGTTCCTTATGTTCCTCTATCCTTCTAGAGTATACCAGAATGTCATGAATAAGTATAGGAATGAATTTATCAAGGAAAGCTTGGAAAATTCCATTCATCATACTCATAAATGTTTCTAGAGTGTTAGTGAGTTTGAATGATAGCACCACAAACTCGTAATGGCCATATCGTGTTCTAAATGTCGTCTTATGTGTGTCTTCATCCTTAATTTGAATTTGATGATATCCTGATTGTAAATCAATGTTTGAAAATACCACCACTCCTTTAAATTGATCGAACAGGTCATCAATTCGAGGTAAGGGTTACTTATCCTTAATGGTTAACTTATTTAGTTGTCTGAAATCTATGCATAAACGCACAGTACCAAAATTTTTCCTCACGAATAAAACTGAGGCTCCCCAAGGAGACATGCTGGGTCAAATATAACCTTTATCCAACCGCACTTGGAGTTGTATTTTTCGTTCAATTAACTCAAGGAAACTCATTCTGTAGGGGGCTTTGGAAACTGGAGCAGCTCCAGGGACCAGTTCTATAGTAAAGTCAAGTTTCCTCTTGGGTGGTATCCCAACGATATCTTTCGAAAATACATCTTTAAATTCTTGAACCACTAGTGTTTTCTCCAAGGCAGATAGTTTAACTTTAGAGTTTGTATACCCTACTTGAACCGCATAGATTTGACAGCCTTTACGGATGCATTTGCTAGTTGGTGGGTTGTGACAAGTCGTAACTTGACTTCTCTTTTGACACCTTGAATTTCTATTCGGATGCCACCACTTGACAAAAAATTAATGGTTTTATCCTTACAGTTTACTAAGTTCCAATGTCGTTCCAACTAGTCCAGGCCTATCAAGACATCATAGGAACCTAATGGTAGTATATTTAAATATGTCTTAATCTGTTGTCATGCCAATTCTATTTCACAATCCTCTATTTTTGCATTAACTCTACTTTTAGCACTTGTGGCTTGTTGGACCAGCCACGGGTTTTTAAAATTTATACTTTTGAGACGGCATAAATCAACTATTCTGGGAAAGACATAGCTCAATCTTGCAACCTAATCTAATAAAATGGAAATACGGTGATTGGATATTTTACCTTCGAGTTCCACCATCAAGGGTATGCAAGAGCATTGGCTCAGAAACATCATTGTATTTTAGTAGACATAGGGGGTCTTGTATTTTCAAGGAAGTTGAATTCCTATGTATGTAATTATTAATGTTTTAAGTGATTAGAATAGGAATTAATTAGATATTGTGAGGATATTTGTAAATGCTCTCGAATGTAGGAGAACATGGGTGATTAATGATGATGAAAGACTTAGAAGGCAATTGAAGGTCTTTGACTAGAAAGTGGTTTCATGACTCGAGGAGCTATAGAGGATTCTTAGGGATAAGTAGGAGTCAAAAGTGGACTTAGAGGATATTTAGGACTTAGCTCAACAGATTAAGGATCTAAACTAGAATTAGTTCAACATAACCTTTTGTATAAATGTAAGCCTAAAAGGTGTAGAGAGAGTAGTTAGTCAATAGCTAGAGAGTAGCTAGTGAGTCAAAGAGTCAGATTGTAAGCTTACGGGCAAGAGAAGAAAGGCCACTGATCAGAAAATCAGGCTAGGGAGAGAGACTCTTGTGTAAATACTTGTTTATTAATACAAATAACTCGATTCAGAGTTTGTACAATGTGTACTATGTAATTGAATTATAATCTATGTGTGGCTAGAGTGATTCTGCGTAACTTATATTGAAGGTGCAGAATAGAGTCGAAATACAAAGAAGCGTAATAGAACAACTTCCAACTGCGGTTAGGTAGAAGTTGTTGAGGCAACTCCACAGTTGCGATTGTGGGTAGATTTGTCTTAGAGATAACAGTTCCAACAAAAGGAGTGTTGGGTAGAATTGTTAGTCAGCAAGAGGTTCAAGGAGAGAACCATAGAGTTGTGTTACCGATTTGTACACATCGACAATACAAAAGAAAGCCTTTAGTGTTATAGTGAAGGTAGAGGAGCATAAAGGCTCCGGTGGAGTTAAGTTAAAGGAGAGAGTTGTGGCGGAACAACGAAGGACCGGAACCCTGAAGAAAGCCAAGTGCATAGAAGGATATTGAAGAAATGGCATAAAACCAAAGTAAAGAGCTGCGAGGGTAGACAGTGTACGGAAGCTTGATCGTAGTTGAAGTCCTGTAGTAAAACTAAGTCGTCGATCACAAAAGTCAATGTGACGTCACAGTCAACTGTGGGATTAAGCTAATTGATAACTTGTGTGCGAGTTGGAGGGCCACAGATCATAGGCAAGCCTTCAAGAGAGACTTTAGGTTGTTGGTCACTCCCTTACCCATAGCATGAGAGAAATTATGGCCTAATATATCTATAACAATAGTGTTATTGAGGGACAGGTTGTCTCAGTTGCTGACTTTCTCCTAAGGGTTATGTTGATGATTTTGGATGACTGTGTGTGACGTTCTATCGAATCCACTTCCTTAAGGTCACATAGGAGGTCGAATATTATCATAGTAGACTCTTGCCTCAGTTTTACCCCGGTTGGAATGGTTACTTGGGTGGATGTTAGAAGAGGGTGTTACAGAGTAATATCAGAGCGTGGTTCAACTCTCGGACTAGACGGGTGGTGTACGTTGGTCATGCATGCATGTCAGTTTCATGTGTGTCTCTTACACTTACATTTCATGTGTTGGTTGCATTGGGTTGATGATTTATTCTGGTTGTAGTATGGTTGTTATGGAGAATTTGATATCGATTTCATGAAATTTAATTGTCATGAGTATGTGACTGGTTGCATATGGTTACATGTCGTTTACATGGAAATTCTATGTCATATACTTACATCCTTGTATGTTCGGTTACATTCTTTAATATTTTTCTTACATGTATTAGTATTTTAGATTGATTACAATAATTGATTGCTTATGTTCGACCACATGCGTTTATGCATATATGTAGCTAATTAGGCATTGCATATGCATGTTGTTGGTTGCATGTGGCAATGTGTACAATGGGGTAATGTTTATTGTTATTCATAAGGTCATAACATGCATTATTGATATGGCCTTGCATTGATAATTGCACCCTAACTAGAGTGATGTTTATGTGTTGATACATTTATTTGTGTATGTCGGCTATATGTTGTTATGAATATGTTATACATGTATCATGTTGATTTGGTGATCTTGCATGTAAGGTATCCTCCCTGAGCTATACTAAGGTATGTTGATTTATTTATATTAGGTTTATCTAACATATTATGCATTGCAGGAAGAAATATCAAATGGCTAGCAAGATGGTTGACTACAAAGACTCTCCCTATGAATCCGAAGAGAAGTACGATGTTGGGAATCCTTTTGATTTGGTAGTTACATTGAGAAGCTTTAAGGAAGAGATAAGGAGTTGTAAGTCAGATAATTACTGGATCATACAAGAACAAGAGAAACAAGTAGAGATTAATACTATACTTCTTCAGATTTTGTCATACTTGCAACAACAAGGGCCACTTCGGATTATCTATGGATATGAGGATGGAACTAATGGGGCATATGGTGGTAGGTCTCCTGGTAGAAACAAGTTAGATAGACATGACACAGTGAGAGATGGTAGGCTATTGGACACTCTAGATAAGAGAGACGATCATTACAGATACTATTATAGTTCTGGTTTTGACGGACATCATGATCATCATCGTTATCATCCTTACAGGAGGAATGATATGGGATACTTGTTAGATGAATTCAAGAAAGAAAAAATACCTTCTTTTGATGGAGATGTGAAGAATCTGGAATATGCAGAGGCTAGGATAATTGGGATGAACAAATTATTTGTGTCGCATGAGTACAAAGATAGCATGAAGGCCATAATAGCTATCTTCAACTTGAAAGGTGAAGAATAACTATGGTGGGAAGTTGTTAAGCTGGTCAGATACATCAGGATAGATGACTTGAGTTGGCAAGAATTCTAGAGGCTTTCAAGGAAGAAATAATTATCAGAGATGTGCTATGACACTAAGGCAAAAGAATTCTACTAGTTAAAGATGGGATAAATGACAGATGAAGAGTACACGACGAAGCTTCTGGAGCTATTGAGGTATGTATCGTATCCTAATGATGAGAAGGTTAAACTTCAAATATTTATTAGTGGTTTTCCATTAGAATTTAGAGATCGGACAGAGTATGATGAACCTCAGTTACTTGACAAATTCACTGGGAAATTGAAGAATTTCTATGAGTAGTCAAAGTGTAAGAATGAATCTCAGCATAGATGGAATTGAAAATACAAAGGTGGAGGTATATGGCATCCTAAGAGTACAAGGCCTCAGAATGCAAATAGGAAAGAATATGCCACTGCAAAAGAGATTTAATGCAGCTAGACAGGGACATGGGTCACAACAGTAACAACAACATAGAGGTGAGGGCACTGGTTGGTTGGAGTGTTGGAGATGTGATGAGGAAGACCTTAGAAGATATTGTCGACAACATCAGGGTGGAAGGCCTAATATATACAATGCACATGAGGCATAGATTGGTGGGGATGTTGGCTAGAGTATTCCACGTATCCTGTAGTAGTGGAGAATAGGCAAGCTGAACACCATGCATCTATCATTGAGATGGAAGGTAAGATTTGTGATGAAGCTATTTGTATTTTGATTGACCCTAGATATAATTATAGTTATGTTAGTCCTGACTTGGTGAATAAGTGTGGTTGGAATAAGGAATTGCATGCAGAGTCTTGGTTAGTGTAGTTAGCTACAGGTACAAAGAAGTGAGTTCATCATTGAGTAATATATTATGCATTTGACCTGAATGGTATGCCTACGAAAACACATGTAAATTTACTACCGTTGGGATCATATAGTATGTTCTTGGGCATGGATTGGTTGTAACTTCATAGAACCAAGGTAGACTGCTATGATAAATCTATTGAGTGTGTTGATGATAATGGGGAGCCAAGAGTGTTGCACGGTAGGAATAAAGCCACATCAGTTAGGATGGTGACAAATATGCAAGAAAAGCGTGGCCACGGGAAGGGATGCAAGATATTTACAGTGCTCATTTCTAGTGATAGGGATAAGGAGTCTCAGGATGCAAATGTCTTGAACATGTACCTTTTTTTTAGTAGTTTCAGGATGTATTCCCTGAGGACATTATAGAGTTGCCACAACATAGGGATGTAGATGTTTCTATTTAGTTAGTGGTAGGGGTAGCTCCGGCATCGAAAGCACCTTACTGGATGATCACACTTGAGTTGGTTGAGTTAAATTTACAATTGAGGGAAATCATGGCTAAGGGATATATTAGGCTAGGTGTATCACCATGGGGCGCACTGGTCTTGTTTGTGAGGAAGAAAGATGGTACTCTAAGATTATGCATTAATTACAAATGGTTGAGAAAAATGACTATCAAGAATAGGTATCCTTTGGCGAGGATTGATGACTTGTTTGATCAGCTAAAGGGAGCAGCAGTATTTTCGAAGATTGACTTGAGATTCAGATACCATCATGTACGCATCAAAGAGGAGGACATTTACAAGACTACGTTCAGGACCAGGTATGGGCACTATAAGTTTTTTGTTTCATTTAGCTTAACTAATTCTCTAGCTACATTCATTTGTTTCATGAGTAATGTGTTGCGTCTATATTTGGATAAGGTTTTTATTTTGTTCATTGATGATATACTAGTATATTCTAAAAATTAGGAAGAGCATGTCGAGAACTTAGTAATAGTATTAATATTGTTAAGGGAGCATCAGTTGTATACTAAGCTCGGTAAGTCTATTTTATTTCATACTAAAGTACACTACTTGGGGTGTGTGGTCTCCAAGGAAGGCATTTTAGTATATCAAGAGAAGATAAGGGCCATCATGGAGTGGGTAGATCCTAAGAGTGTGGATGAGGTAAGATATTTCATGGGTCTGGTAGGCTACTACAGGAGGTTGATAAGGAAATTCTCGCAGATTTCTTATCCCATTACAACATTGCAAAGGAAAGGTAAGAAGTTCGAATGGACAGAAGAGTGCAAGGCTAGATTTAAAAAACTTAAGCAATTCTTGACACATGCACCAGTGTTAAAGATTGTAGATATGGACAAAGAGTTTGTGGTATGCACATATGCTTTTCAGAGAGGACATGGTGGAGTCCATATGCACGATGGAAAAGTGGTATGCTATTAGTCTCATAAACTAAATGAGCATGAGTAGAACTACCAGAAAAAATGATATTGATTTAGCAACGATCATGCATGAATTGAAGATGTGGAGGAACTATCTTCTTGGCGGGAGATTTGTAGTTATGATTGATCCCATTGGGTTGAGCTATTTGTTTGACCAGCCAAATCTTAACACCATGCAGGTTATATGGTTGAAAACGATCAACGAGTTTGATTTTGAGATTAGGTACATCAAAGGTAAAGAGAACAGGGTGGAATTTTCTCATAGTAGACAGGTATACATACATCGTTTGGCAAATATGACCTCCTATGGGCCAAAATTTTAATATAGGATATCGCAGGTAGGTTGGGAGGATGTTAGGTATATGGATATTGTGTGTAGGTTACAACAAGATGATGGTACAGGTGCAGCTATAGATACATGTAGTGGTACAAGTAGAGGTAGCCGTACAGGAACATGTACTTGTACAGGGAGCGGTATAGGCACATGTACATTTATAGGTATAGGTGTAGGTGCACAGGGTATGGATAGTTCTCTCACAGTAGATGGATTGGTTAGCTTATGAGAGAAGATACATGTGCTAGAAAGTAGGGAGCTGAGGAAGTTGATCTTGAGGTAGTTTCATGTAAAACCTTATTCAATTCACCTAGGTTATTAGATGACATTGGCAGCAGTGAAGAGATTCTACTATTAACCGAATTTGAAGAGGGATGTAACGGAGTTTGTGGGGAGGTGTTTAGACTATTAACGAGTGAAAGAAGAGTGTAAACATCCAGGTGGACTGCTATAACCGATCATGATTATAGATTGGAAATGGGAGGTTATTTCAATGGATTTCATCACAGTGTTGCCGAAGTCAATGAAGCAACATGATTCCATCATGGTCATTGTGGACAGGCTAACAATGGTTACAAAATTAATAGTGAAATCTACGTTCTTGGCTAGCGATGTGGCACAGGTATTCATGAGAGATGTGGTTAGACAGCATGGTGTTCCGAAGAATAATGTGTCATACAGGGATGCGAATTTCACTTCCATGTTTTGGAAGGTGTTATTTTCATGTTTTGGCATAGGGTTCGCCTTCAGCAAAACTTATGATCCACAGAAAAATGGATAGACAGCGAGGGTCAATGGGATATCGAAGGACACGTTAAGGTTGTATGTGATGCATCAGTAGCGGAAATGGGAATATTATCTCCCCTTGGTTGTCGAGTTCTCATACAACAACGGTTATTAGGAATCATCGATGGTGAGTCCTTTCGAGGCATTATATGGGCAGAGTTGCAATCCCCCCATTGGTTGGAGTGATCCAGTTAGTAGGGTATTGTTTGGACTAGATATGTTGGCAGACATGGAAGAGGAGATGCAGGCAATCAACAAGAATATAAAGGTAGCAGAACATAGGCAGAAGAGTTATGTAGATAGAAACATGGTGTTCAAGGAGTTCTAGGTTGGGGAACAAGTGTACTTGCACATCAAACCTAAGAAGACCTCCTTGCAGATTGGATCATGTGCTAAGTTGGCACCACAGTTTTGTGAACCCTTCAATATCATTGAGAGGATTAGTCCAGTAGCTTATCAATTTTCACTACCTCTAATAGTGAAATTCCATGATGTATTCCATTTATCTTTGCTTAATAAGTATGTTAAGGATGTTTATCATGTGATTGGCTGGTCTGTATTGCAGGTGGAACCAAATGGAGAATTACATTCGAAGCCTCAATGTATATTGCAGAAAAAGTTGCTCATTCTTTAGAACTAAGCAATCAAGCAAGTAAAAGTGTAATGGAAGAATTTTGGGCTCAATGAAGCTACATGGGAGATGGCAGATGAGATGTTGGCTATGTATCCTTCCTTGCTTTCCAGTTGAGGAAAAGAAGCTTCCATATCCTGGTTTGGTATATGCTTTATGGTGGTTTGATATATGCTATATGATTTTTTAATATATGCTTAGATATGGTGTTTAGTATGTGTTTTGGTATATGTTTTGGTATATATTTTTGGTAATATTTCTATATATACATGTGTATGGATGTAAATACCACCATGAACTATGTTATAAACCTCCACTATACAGTATTGACATTACGTCATTATGATTATGTTTTTGTGTTATTATGTTGTCATACGGTTGTGTTATCATGATGTTATGATGTTATGTGGATTGGTAATTAGCAGGACAATAATTGTAAATACCATAATGATTTGTGTTATAAAGCTCCACTATGCAATATGTTGTCATGTTGCCATGATGTTT
Source organism: Pinus tabuliformis (assembly GCA_031772625.1). Taxonomy (NCBI): domain Eukaryota; kingdom Viridiplantae; phylum Streptophyta; class Pinopsida; order Pinales; family Pinaceae; genus Pinus; species Pinus tabuliformis. The sequence goes on along the minus strand of CM062806.1, from coordinate 749,291,025 downwards.
TGTCTTGAGTACATCTTTCATTGTGAAAATTGCATCAAGTTATGTTATAAAGGTCCACGACGAGTATGTCTTCTTTAATCAGGTTGCTGAGCTATATGTGTGATTGAACACTGAGGACAGTGTCCCCCAAGGGGGAGGGTTCTCTAACAGCCTTGGTGAAAATTGCATGTAATAAAAATTAAAAACAATAACCATTATCGATGGGACACTTTCCAAGTTGAATGTTTGTGTTATGAAACCAGCTCAAGAAAAGATAGAAAAGATAGATCAATGCCTTAGAATTCAGCCTCTTCGAGGGGCAACCTCATTTACATTACATAAATGAACAATTCTTGGATGATTGAAATGACAAAACCTCCTTTCTATATATAGGAGTCTAAGGAGTCACAATATAACCCGGCCGACCTAACAATAATAATATAAAGCCACAAATATAATAATAGAGGGATTCTATGGGGCACAATAATAACAATATGGAGGCAATAGGGGCACAACAATATTAATAAGGGGTATAACTACAATAGTAATGGGGTAATCACTAGTATTATAGGGACCCAACATGCCCCTCTCCTTCAAAAAGTGTTGTCCTCAACGCTTGAGTAGTTCTGGATACTTCTGTATAAAATTCTCATCCTCCCATGTGGAATCTTCAGCGGATAAGTTCTTCCACTTGATAAGATACTCTGAAATTGATCGATTTCGTAGCTGTCGAGTTCTTGTTTCTGTGACTGCTTCCGGTTCCAATATAATTTTTCCTTCCTCGTCAAGTTCTGGCAATATTGTTTGAACTGGGAACTTGTCGCCTATAACCTTCTTTAAACATGAAACATGGAAAAATGGGTGCAATCGAGAAGCTGGAGGAAGCTCCAATTTGTATGCCATAGTACCAATCTTTTGCAACACCTTGTACAAACCATAATACTTTGGTGATAATTTATTATCCTTCTTAGCTTGCTTGAGGGACATTTTCTTATATGGTTGTAGCCATAGGAATACCCAATCACCTACATCAAAACTTCTTTCACTGCGATGTTGATCTGCCTGTTGTTTCATTCTATTCTGTGCCAACACGAGGTTATCCATTAAGAGTTGGAGGACTTGTTGTTGATGTTCGATGTGATGTTCCACTGCTTGAACCTTAGAATTTTCTCTTAAATATGATGTGATGGATGGTGGTTGATACCCATAAAGTGCTATAAATGGGGTCATTTTTGTTGCTGTATGGAAGGAAGTGTTATACCACCATTCAGCTAGAGGTAACCATTTGACCCATTGTGTATGTTTATCAGATACAAAGCAACGAAGATATCCTTCCAAACATTTGTTTACTATCTCAGTTTGCCCATCAGATTGAGGATGATAAGATGAGATATGAGCTAACTGAGTATCGAGACAAGGAAATAATTTTGTCCAAAAATTTCTAGTGAAAATGGGATCTCTGTCACTTACAATAATCTTTGGGTTTCCATGTGGCTTGTGAATTGTTTCCATAATTGCAGTAGAAATTGTACTGACTTTAAATGGATGTGATAATGCACAAAAGTGTGCATACATGGTAATTCTATCAACTACCACCATGATGACACTCTTTCCCTCAGACTTGGGTAAACCTGTGATAAAATCCATTGAAACCTCCTCCCAACGTTGGATTGGAATGGATAAAGGTTGTAATAGACCCGATGTCTTAATTGTTTCAACTTTATTTTGTTGGCAAACCAAACATTTCGCCACAAAATTTTGAATATCTGATTTAAGGCCATCCCAAAAAAAATCCTTCTTAACCCTGTGGTAAGTTTTTTAAAATCCTGAGTGCCCTCCTAAGGGAGAAGTGTGCAATTCCATAAGAATATTTTGTTTTAGCTGGGAATTCTTACAGAGGTATAAGCGATCTTTGTACCATAACGAATCATTTTGCCAGCTAAATGTATCAGACGTACTGGAATCTTGTTGTAACTTTTGAATAAGTGCCCACACTTCTTCGTCATTCTTCCATTCCTCCCTTGCTTCGTTTATCCAATCTGGTTGGATAATAGAAATAGAGCACAACAATGCTTCCACATCCTCATCCTTTCTTGAGAGTGCATCTGCCACCACATTTTGCTTCCCTTTTTTATAGATGATTTCAAAGTCATAACCCAACATCTTTGTGACCTACTTTTGTTGTTCTTCAGAGGATAATCTTTGTTCTAAAAAGTATTTAAGGCTATCATGATTCGTTTTTACTTTGAAGTGTCTTCCCATTAGGTAGGGTCACCATTTCTTAAGTGCATGGAGTATTGCCAACATTTCCTTCTCATAAATAGCTTTTCTTAAAAACTTTCCCTTGATTGGACGACTTTCAAAAGCAATGGGTCTTTCATCTTGCATTAGAACAACACCAATTCCATTTCCTGAAGCATCACATTCCACAATAAAGGTTTTTGTGAAGTCTGGTGTAGCTAAGACTGGTGCTTGGCACATTGCCTCTTTAAGATGTTCAAAGGCCTTTGTTGCTTCCAGAGTCCATGAAAATGCATCTTTCTTCAATAATGTTGTTAGAGGTGCTGTTATTCTCCCATAATTCTTAACAAACTTGCGATAATACCCTGTCAACCTAAGAAATCCTCGCAGATGCTTTATGGATGTGGGGATTTTCCATTCCTTAATGGCTTTAATTTTTCTAGGGTCTACCTTAACTCCTTCATGAGATACAATATGACCCAGATATTCCACCTCCTGGACTCAAAAGAAACATTTGGATCTTTTTGCATATAATTGTTTCTCCTCCAATAGTTGTAGCACCTTGTCAACATGTTCAACATGATCCTTCCAAGACTTGTTGTAGATTAGTATATCATCAAAAAATACTAACACAAATTTTCTAAGGAATGGTTTGAAAATTGAATTCATCAAACCTTGAAATGTTGAAGGTGCATTGGTAAGGCCAAAAGGCATGACCAAAAATTCATAATGACCCTCATGAGTTCTAAATGTTGTTTTCGGAATGTCTTCAGTCTTCATATTGATTTGATGATATCCTGAACGAAGATCCAACTTGGTGAAGTAAATTGATCCATGCAATTTCCAGTAATTCATCAATGACAGGAATGGGGAACTTATCTTTAATAGTGAGCTTGTTGAGCTCCCTATAATCCGGACACATGCACCATGATCCATCCTTCTTGTGCACCAATACTACTGGAGCAGAGAAAGAACTTTGACTGGGTTGAATTATACCAGCCTCTAGCATTTCTGCAACCATACGTTCAATTTCACTCTTTTGGACATAGGGATATTTGTATGGCCTGATGTTTGGAGGAACACTTCCTAGAATCAGTTGAATAGCATGATCATGATCATGCATAGGTGGGAGACCTTTAGGAGTCTCAAATACCTTGGAATGATTTTCCACGACTTTTTGGAGATCTAGAGAAATAGATGGTTCCGATGTGGAAACATCTAGCAAACATAATTGTGCAATTACACCTCTTTGTTCATTTTTTAGAAGATTTGTCATACCATTAGAGCCGATTATCTTTCCTGGTTTCGCTGTAATACCCCTTAATTCAACTTCCTTTCCTTTTGTAGAAAATTTGATGAAAAGTTCTTGAAAATTAAAAGCTATTGTACCCAAGGATTGTAGCCATTGGACTCCTAGTACAATATCAACACCTCCCATTGGAATGGAAAGCATTGGGCTAGTCAATACATATTCTCCCATGGATAACTTGATATTATGGCACTTTCGAGAGAAATTTATTGTTCCTCCATTTGAAATCATCACTTGACACTCTGGTGCTGGATATAGGAAGCAATTCAATTCTTTTGCTACCTTACAATGAATAAAATTGTGGGTGCTTCCTGAATCAATCAACACTATTACCTTTTTCTTCTTGATTTGTCCTTCTATCTTGATGGTTTGAGGAGTGGTAATTCCTGCCAATGCATTACAAGATATGGTTGGATTTATTTGTTCTTCATCTAGGCTTTGTTCCTGGAGCATATCCACTTCTTTTGACCTTTCTTGCTCCTTTTCTTCTTCCTCTTCACAATCTATGTAGAATAATTTCTTCTCAGCACACTTATGACCTTTAGTGTATTTTCTATCACAACTGTAACAAAGCCCTTTTGCTCTTTTTTCTTCTAATTGTTGTGGTGTCAACCTTATAGGTTGTGGAAGACTAGGGGTAACAACACTTCTGTCTTTATAGTTGTGAGTGGTATGCTTCCTGGTTGCCATAATTTTTCTTTCCATTTTTCTTGCTAACCTGAATGCCTTCTCTAATGAATCAGGTTCCCAAAGGCAAACATCATGTTGGATATTATCCTTTAAAGACCCTATGAACAAATCAATCCTATGCTCCTCTAGAATATCTTTTACCCTTATGTTCAATTTTTGGAACTCCTCAATGTGCTCCATTATTGAACCCTTTTGTTTGAGACTTATCAATTGGCTAAAAAAAGTGTTGCTTTTTGTATCCTCATAATGTGCTATCAATTCTTCCGTAAAAATTGCCCTAGTGATAAATTGTTTACGAGAGCAAAGCCATTAATACCATACAAACTAATTTGGTTCCAAATATAAAGTTGCCATACGTACCTTTTGTGTGTTTTGCACATTATTGAGATCGAAGAATTGCTCCATCTGTAATATCCATGTGGCGGGATCCTTGCCATCAAAGTTCCTCATATCGATTTTTGGAATATGGCGAGTCTTCGATCCAACATTAGATTCTATGGAATCATGATTAACATTTCCTTTGTTCTGATCATGAGTTTCCTTTAATACCCTTTCACCATTAGTGACCATTTCTTGTAGCAACTTATTCATATTTATCTTCAATTCTTCCATCTTATCATCCAAGCCATCAATTTTAGCATTCATGCCATTCACCTTAGCTTCCATGCCATCCATCTTAACTTCTACGCCTTTCTTTAAAAAATCCATCTTAGCTTCTACAGCTTTCTTTAAACCATCCATCTTAGCTTCTACATATTTCCTTAAACCATCTGTCTTAGATTCTGTTGCTTTTTATGCAAGTGACACTTGTTGCACTTGTTCTTGTAATTTTAATATATCAAATAACATTTCTTCTTCTTCTTCATGAGTCATGCTAGAGATTTTAGGTTCCTTACTAGGTGTTTGCATTTTGTTTCCTCAGGGCATCAGTTACCGATAATAATGCTCTACTAGCCCTTTGAATTCCTTCAAAATAAACTTTCAAACCACTCTTAAGCAAAAATTCAAAAGAATCTACACACCTTCTTTTTCACTTTGTAGGACCTCAATATTGTCTCTGATGCATCTTTGTACTTTCAGATCATCCAGTTCTGAAATTTCAACCTATGGTAGCCCTCCCTGTCCTCTTTCCAATGCCACCAGTCTGATCCAATTTGGATTCTCCATGAAGAGTTATGCAAAATCTCCCACAGTGACCTGATTATAGACTAACTCAGTAACGCAAACTTGTATGACGTGCCACAAGTCACTATTTCATCCTCTGGCTCTGAAAAATATATACAAGAAACTACAGTTTGTCCTCTTTCTGCACCTTCTTACAAAATTTCAATCCAATTCTTAGGGAAAAAGTTATGATGATTTTCCTGAGGTCACCTGTTTGGAATGTAATTCAGGAGTCTGCAAAAAGACCAACTTCCTCAGATCATATCTCATCAAATATAGATCAAAAAGCTTTGAAATGTAGAAGCAAGATTCAGCACGATGTCTTCTCAAATGGGTTTTTCTAATAGCTTCTGAAACATCGCAGAAAAAAAGTTATAGTGAAAATGCCACAATGACCTGTTTGGAGCAGCGAAACCCTAGAATCGAAAGCTCTGATACCAAATGTTATGAAACCAGCTCAAGAAAAGATATAAAAGATAGATCAATGCCTTAGAATTCAGCCTCTTCGAGGGGGCAACCTCCTTTACATTACATAAATGAACAATTCTTGGATGATTCAAATGACAAAACCTCCTTTCTATATATAGGAGTCTAAGGAGTCACAATATAACCCAGCTGACCTAACAATAATAATATAAAGCCACAAAATTAACAATAGAGGGATTTTATGGGGCACAATAATAACAATATGGGGGCAATAGGGGCACAACAATATTAATAAGGGGTATAACTACAATAGTAATGGGGTAATCACTAGTATTATAGGGACCCAACAGTTTGGCAAGACATCCTAAGGGGTGTTCATTTGGTTGTTTATGGCTAAGGAAATGGCTAAAGCTTTGGAAAGGAAAAATGGTATTTTTGGCACATTTATTTGTGAAAATAATGGAAATTAGTAGAAAAAGGAGGTGGAAGGTCACATGTTGCAGGTGAGGAGGAAAATGAAGGAAAATAATGGAAAATGAAGAAAATAGAGGCCTCATTCATAAAAAGTCTTCTGAGGATCAGTTGGTAACCTTTTTTTCAGTTGAGTTTTGGAGCTTTCTTTGTTATTCTCTCTCTCTCTCTATCTCACTCTTGGACACTTAGAGTTTCTTGGATAAATTTGGCATTGGAGAAAGAAAGGAAAAGTAGGCAAGAGGAAGAAAATATCAAGTAGGGAAAGACAAGATCAAGCAGCTAAAATAGACTTCATTGCATGTATCGACTTCCATGTATATTTTGCTTGCTAGAATTGGCATGCAAGGGATTGCATGTGCTTCTTTTCTCCCATGTCATGGGTTTTTCCATAGGTGATAGTATTTTCATCCTAGCCTTGCCATTTTCTTATAGTTTTAATGAGATGGGTTTTCTCATACTATTTATGTGGGATGGCTAGATTGGATTCGAAGCTGAGTGGGGTGGATCCCCAAATTGAGAAACGCATGGTCTAAGTGGCCCATGAACTAGACTGAGGATCATGAAGCCACTGGCCTAGTAACCCTTGAACTGGACTGTGGGTTATGGTAAAGCCAGATTGTGTGCCTTGATAGACGTAGGAATCCTTGTTGGTGAATGGATGAATATATGGTAAAGCTAAGAGGTGGATTTTATCTCCGTTGGGCCTAGTGATCCCGAGATGGGATGCATAGTAAATCATGGAGAGTATGTCTCAGTGTAGGACCTAGTGATCCTTGGATCAGACAGTGGATGCACAGTAAAGCCTAAGAGACTAGGAGACACTCAAATTCCTCACAGTGTAGGAAGAGAAGTTAAGCGGTATCCATGTTCATTGTTGTTTTTGATGTTTTCTATGAGTCCCAGATTCATGCTTGGAATATGGCTTGGGGGTGATTGGCTGGAGAGAGACTTGGCTTAGCCAATCTATGGTCAGGTGGAACATGGTAGTCCCATCTATGGTTGTTCATGGCATTCATTAATGAGAAATTCATCCCCTTTATTTTCATGTGTAAATATATTGATGTATACGTGGATTTTGATCGTTGACATGTCTATGTTAGTTCTGTTCCTATTACGCTGGTTATAAGTATATTTTATGACAATAGTTATGTATGGCTCTTAGCAAGTTTTTATTTGTATATAAATGGATAATATGTGTCTATGACCTTGTTGGGGAAATTATATTTGTTATAATTCCAACATTAAATTATCAATCTGGGACTCATAAGCTTCGAGGCACAAGCGCAGGTAACACAGGATCAGAGCATCTAATCTAAACTAAAATCATGAAATTTGAAATATATTCCTATATTAAGTGTGGAATTTCTATTCCTACTTTGAAACTAATCTATTTATGCAAAGGAATAACTTCAATCAAATAATGTAAAAATTAAAACTTATTGAGAATTCAGGGAAATTAATGAATGATCTGTTCAAATGAGTGCTACTTGATTCAAAACAACTCGACATTTAAAAGATAAAATTTATGCCTAAAGTTAATTGTTCACACGACGCAATTTATTAACAAATGGTCTTTAATTCCATAAACTGCAAAATAAACAAATGATTAACTATGATAATTACTCTATTGAAATCACACAATTCACAATTTCAAACTAGATTTTTCGAATTAACTAAATCAGAGCAATTCTGAGTACATAATGCAACTAAGTACAAAACACGGCCTGAGTACATAATGAAGTTGAGTATAGAATGTGGCAAAGTGAAAAATGCGTCCAAGTACAGAATGTGGTTGAGTACAAAATACAATCGAGTGCTTACTCCACAACCTGCAGAGTGAAACTAATAGAATTGCACTCCCTGCCCTCTACTCAAATTGTTTCCCTCTACTCAAATATATAAAACATAAATGAATCTAGAATACAAATTGAAGTGTTGGAATTATGAAAACTATTTAGCAAACAATTTGGAAATGAAATAAAAATCTATCGACTAAAACAAAAAACACTTCCTAAAAGTATTCCAGGGATCACATCATAAATCAGAAAGCAATTACATAATCTAAAATGCAAAAATAAATTGTAGAAATAAATTGACAAAACAATTAAATCTAATTCAAACCATTCGCAAGAAATTCAATATAAAAAGAAAATAAGCACACTTACAGAATCTATATTAACACCGCAAACAGGATGGGTTCAGGTAGCCTTTCTTGTCCATGTGTTACAGGTCTAAAATCAATTCATAAGATGGACACCAAAGCTACTACAAATTCATCATCCTTTATTCATCCAAAAAAAAGTTTTAATATACAACATCGAACAAATGTAATTTTGCTTCCTCTCCTATGTAACTCTTTTTAACTCTTTGTGTAACTCCCTACCTATGAATGACTGAAATATATACTATCCTTTTACAATCTGAGATCCCAAGCTCAATGATTTGATCTTAGAAAAATGCTAACAAAATTACAAAAATCCATTTCAAATGATGTTTTTGGAATTGGTTATGGAAAATTTGTCTTGGGAAATATCCTGATCCATGCATAACATGATTGCGATATAGAATATCTGATTGTAGCTCCATATATCTTGAGAAGGTAACAAAATAAATCTTCAACCCAAAATATATGGAATTGTGGTTGATCCAAAATTGTCAAACCCAATGAATCTGTACTTAACTTAGAATTTCGACACCGATTTTGTACTTAACTTTCACTTGAATATTCCCCCGACAATAAATTCATCTCAATGACGAATATTCCCAAAACGATTTTTGGGTTACCTGAATGACGATGCTATAAAAAAAACATGTCTATCGAAATTTCAGGATTATTCTTCATTTGATCACAAATTCAGATTTTAATCAACAACCATTCTGTACTTAACCTGTAGAAACTAGTTGAATTGACTTATGAGCAATTTCGACAATGAATCCCTGAATTAAATAGACATTGAAAAGACATCATTAGTAAATCATGAAAATTTATCTCTAATCACTGAATAGTTAAGAAAACTAATGATAATCAAACACGAAGTGTAGGATATTAATTAATGAGAAAGTGTGGAATTAGAGTCTAAAATGAGTTAAAAACATAGTAATTTAGGGTATGAATTATGGTATTTGTACGAGGGAAAAATGGGAATATTCGAGGCCCAACAAACCTAATAGATGATAATGTAGAAAATGACACGAGTGAACAATGGTTCATAGTGATTCCCAGATAAGTATGAGATCCCTACACTTAATTCTATTGTTTAGACTTATAGGTCACATGTTGATGACATGTTTGAAAAAATGAATGTCATGGATAGTAGGAGTTTGATTATGGTCTTGTTCATTTTCTTGATTTTGCATCATTGTTTCCTTGTACATTTACTGATTTCAAGCTATCGGTCCATTTTGGGTAGTGAACTGGGCTCTTGGCTTGAAAAGTGGCTTAAATCTCGAGGTCATTGGCACATAATTGGAAGCTTTGGTCTCTAGTCACTGGCAGGTAAGCCTGTGAGAGCAAATTTAGGTTATTGGTTGCTCCCTTTCCCATAACTTGAGAGCGACTATTGCCTAAGAGATTTAGAACAACAGTGTGACCAAGGGACAAACTTTCTGAGTGGTTGACGTGTCTCTTGAGGGTTTTTTTGATGATGTTGGATGATTGTGTCTGATGTTCCGTTGATTCCACTTCATTAAGGTCACATAGGAGGTCAAATATGATCATAGTAGCCTCTCGTCTCATGTTTACCTTGGTTGGTATGGTTACTTAGGTGAATGTGGGAAGATGGTGTTACAGAAAGAAAATGTTTCACCTTACAAGAAGTTTAATGGGTCATGACATGGAGGGTGGTAGACTAAAGGTGATGTTATAGGATGGTTGCAGTATTGGAAATGTGGCAAGGAGTATCTTAAGAGGTATTGTTTGCAAAACTAGGGTGGTACGCCTCATATTTATAGTGCACTCAAAGTGCAAACAATTGGGGATGTTGGGCATAACATTCCACGGGTTTGTAAATTGTTGGATAAGAAGCAACCAAATCACCAAGAAACCGTTATCAATATTGACAGTAAGATATTCGATCAATTTTTTTCCATTTTGATTGAACCTAGATATAATTATAGTTTAGTTAGTACTGACCTGGTGGATAAATGTGGCTTGAATAAAAATGTTCATGTATAATCTTGGTTAGTGGAGTTGTCTACAGGTACAAAGAAGAGAGTGTATCACCAGGTAAGAGATTGTGCATTCAAGCTTAATGGTATGTGTGCCTCAACACATTTGATTGTATTACCATTGGGATCATGTAGTATGCTTTTAGGGATGGACTGGTTGTATCTTCATAAGACGAAAGTGGACTTTTATGACTAGCATAGATCCAATTTCTTCACATGCAAATCTTTTATGAGACGACATTATTTATGTATTTTGTATAGTTCTTGTTTTTTTTTATTGGTTTGGGAAAAATTTCAACTTTGATGACTGACGAACAAAGTTACACATTATACTAGGATGCAGAATGAGTCTCTTGGCTCAACAAGGCCATTGAGTGCTTGGATGATAATGGAGAGAAAAGGAGCTTGTAGGGTGACAAGAAAGCAACATAAGTTAGAATGGTGACAGCTACGCAGACAAAGCACAGTCACAGAAAAGTGTGTGTGTTATTTGTAGTGCATATTTCTAGTGATAAAGGTAATAATGTTGAGCATGCAAAGGTATTGAGAAGGTACTCGATCTTGAAGCAATTTCAAGATGTGTTTCCAGTAGAGATTTCAGAGTTTCCACCTCACAAAGAAGTGTACTTTCCCATTGAGTTACTACCATGGGCAGCACCAGCATCAAAGGAACTATACACAATGAGCACACCAGAGTTAGTAGAGCTAAAGTTATAGTTGAAGGAAATTCTTTATAAGGGATACATTAGGCCAATTGTATCAACTTGGGGTGCACTGTTATTGTTTGTAAAGAAGATGGTACTCTCAATTTATGCATTGATTACAAACAGTTGAACAAGGTCACCATTAAGGATAGGTACCTATTGTTGAGGATTGATGACTTATTCAATCCATTGAAGGGAGAAGCAGTGGTCTTGAAGATTGATCTAAGATCCAGATATCATCAAGTACACATCAAGGAAGAGGACATTTACAGGATAAATTTCAGGACCATGTATGGGAATTATGAGTTTTTTGTTGTTCCATTTGGTTTGAATGATCGTTCAACTATTTTATGTGCTTGATGAATAGTGTATGTGTCCTTATCTAGACATGTTTGTTATTATATTCATTGATGACATCTTGATATATTCCAAAAACGAGGAAGAGCATGTCGAGCACTTAACAACAATGTTCATATTACTCAAAGAACATGAGTTGTGTGCAAAGCTTAGAAAATGTAGTTTCGTTCAGGCAAAAGTACATTACTTGGGACATGTTGTTTCCAAGAAAGACATAGCAGTGGATCCATGAATGTTAAGGGATATCATGGAATGGACAGATGTTAGAAACGTGGATGAGGTAAGATCATTTATTGGGCTAGAAGGTTATTATAGGAGGTTCATCAGGAACTTCTCACACATTGCATATACTATTACATCATTACAAAGGAAATGTAAGAAATTTGAATGGACAGAGGAGTGTGCAGCCAGTCTGAATAGTTGAGGTAGTTGTTGATGAATTCTCTAGTGTTAAAGATTGCATATCTGCATAAATAGTTTGTGGTGTGTACAGATGCTTGTAGGAGAGGACTTGGTGGATTCCTTATGTAGGAAGGACAGGTAGTATGATATGAGTCATCAAAATAAAATGAGAATAAGAAAAATTATCCAATCCATGATCTTGAGTCAGAAAATATCATCCATGCTTTGAATATGTGGAGACACTATCTTCTGGGAAGGAGATTCATCTTGATGAGTGATCATAGTGGATTGAGGTATCTATTTTAACAAATGAATAGTAATGCCAAGCAAGCTAGATGGTTGGCCACAATTATTTATTTTGACATTGAGATCAGAAACATCAAGGGTAAGGAGAATAAGGTTGCAGATGATTTTAGCAGGAAAGTACAAGTGAATCATATAGAAACTATGAGTTCTTATGGGATAGACTATCAAATATTATAGGAAGAACAACATGATAGCAGGTAAATGGAGCTTATGCATAGGTTACAACAGAGTAGAGCTGATCAAGATGTGGACTATCATCTCACAGGAGATGGCTCGGTGAGATCTAGGGACATGATATATGTGCCAAATGATAGTGACTTCAAGAAGCTTATCTTGCAGGAATTTAATGCTAAGCCGTATTTAGGTCACCCTAGATACCAGAAGATATTGACGGTAGTAAAGAAGTTCGATCATTGGTCAAATCTAAAGAAGGACATGCTAGAGTTTGTGGTTAGGTGTTTGGACTGTCAACAGTTGAAAAAAGAATGTAAGCATATATATGGACTACTACAATCGATTATTATTCCTGATTGGAAGTGGGAGGTCATATCCATGAATTTCATCACATGTTTTCCAAGGATATCTAAACAACATAATTCCATCATGGTTGTTGTGGAGAATTTGACTAAGGTAGTGCACTTCATTCTAGTGAAGTCTACTTATTCAGCTAGTGATGTGGCACAAGTATTCCATTAGGGATGTAGTGAGGCTACATGGTGTTCCAAGGAATATTGTGCCATATAGGGATGTTAAGTTCACCTCCAATTTTTGGAAGCAGTTGTTTGGAGGTTTGGGGACAAAGTTGGCCTTCAACAAAACGTATCATCCATAGAGAGATGGACAAACAAAGAGGGTCAAAAGGATATTGGAGGACATGTTGAGGATGTATGTGATACATAAGTAGAGGAGATGGGAGGAGTACCTTCCATTGGTTGAGTTTTCTTATAAAAATTGGTATCAGAAGTCACTAGGGATGAGTCTGTTTGAAGCATTATATGGGTGGAGTTGTAATACTCCCATTAGTTGGAGTGATCCAATGAACATGGTTTTCATTGGACCAGATATGTTGACAGAGACAGAACATGAAATGTAGATAATCAAGAGGAATCAGAAAGTAGCACAAGATATGAAGAAACGTTATGCATATTAGAATGAGTTGTTTAAGGAGTTTCGGGTTGGGGAACAAGTGTATTTATGCATCAATCCCAAGAAGAGATCCTTGAGGATTGGATTGTGTGCCAAGTTGGCACTTCAATTTTGTGGACCTTCAATATTCTTAAAAGGATTGGACTAGTATCTTATTGAATTACACTACCTCTCATAGTGAAAGTCCCTGATGTTTTCCATGTGTCATTACTTAAAAAGTATCCTAACATGTTGATCATGTGATTTAATGGTCGGTATTGCAGGTGGAGTGAGCTGAAGAATTCCAGCTTGAACCTCAATGTATATTGTAGAGAAATATGCTCATGCTCCAGAATCGAGCAATCGAGAAGGTTAAAGTGTACTGGAAGCACTTTGGGCTCGATGAAGCCACATGTGAGATGGCAGGACAAATGGGATCTATGTATCATTCTCTATTCACTAGTTGAGCATATTTTTTTGGTATATGTTTTGGTGTGATTTTTCTTATATATGTACATATGTATATGGATGCAAATATCATCATGAACTATGTTATAAAACTCCAATAAGCAGTATGAGTGTGATACCATTATGTTTGTCATGTTATTATGTTTTCATGTTGGTTTACTCCTCACCAGGTTGATCATTATAAATACTCACCAAGCTAGGTTATAAAGCTCCATGGGTAGTATGTTTTGCTCTCAATAGTTTTGTTATTTGTAGGTGTCATTGAACTCCAAGGACGGTGTTCCCCCAAGGAGGAGCGTTCTTTAAAAACCTTGGTCAAAATTCCATGTAATAAAGTTAATAGGGGAAAAATAATAACCAAGCTCACAGGACACGTATTCAAAGCTCAGTGTTGGGAAGAAAATCCTCACGTGGGTGGTCATTTGGTTTATTGTGGCTAAGGAAATTGGCAAAGGAAATGTTGCATTCATTGACATTTTATTTGTGAAAATAATGGAGATTAGGAGAAAAGGAAGGTGAAAGGTCACACGTTTCATGTGACAATGAAATTGAAGGAAAATAATGGAAAACTAAAGAAAATTGAGGCCTCATTAATGAAAAGGCTTCTGAGGATCAGTTGGTACCTATTGTTAGTTCATTTTTGGAGCTCTCTGTCTATTCTCTCCCTCTCTCTCTCACACACTCTTGGATGTTTAGAGAATTCTTGGAGCACTCTAGCATTGGATCAATGAAGGCAAAGGAAGGACTAAGAAGGAAAAGGAAATCAAATATCAAGCAAGGAAGAGCATCATATAGTATCTACAACGGGATTATTTGTAGGTATTAAATTGCATGTCTGATTTACTTGCTAGCTTTGGCATGCATGGTAGATGCATGTTTATATTTGATTCTCTTGCTATCGTTGGCATGGGTTTCGCTAGGTGTGACATTTCTATTCAAGCTTGCCTTGCCATTTCTGGACAAGAATAGTGGGATGGATTCTCTTTTATTTGATTAAGATGGATTGTCAAATGGTCTCAAAACAGAGCAACATGATCTCTGAAAGAAAGAAAAAAAGGCCTAAAAATGCATGAAATGGATTGATATTGTGGTAAAGACGAATTTTGTGTGCCTCAGTGTGCCTACGAATCCTCAACTAGTGAATGACATGATATATAGTAAATCCTAAAGGTGTGCGTCCTCAATCAGACCTAGGAATATTTGACTGGTGAATAACAAGATATACGATAAAGCGTGGAGGGTGGAGCCTTGATCATGGCTAGGAATACTCAACCATTGTATGGTAGGATATCTGGTAAAGCCTAGAGACTAGGAGATAAGAAAATTCCTCACGGTGTAGGTGGAGAAATCTAGCGGCATCCATGCTTGTTTAGGGCCTAGTGATCTCGTGGGGATTGTGGTAAAGACTGAGGAAACCTAGTTTGGTCTTGTTTTGAGTCCCACATTCATGCTTGGAACATGCCTTGGGGGTGATTAGATGAAAGAAATATTTGGTTCAACGAGTCTACGGTAGGGCGTTTCATGGAAGTCTCAAACTTGTTTGGCTTTTGCATTCATTAATAATAACTTCTTCTTCTTTGTATTTCATGTGTAAATGTATTGGGTTACAACCTTGTTATTTATGTTTGTTATATGTTAGTTATGAGTATTTTTTATGATAGACTTGATGTATGTCTCTTATCATGTTTTGATTTGTAAATGTATGTACAATGAATATATGACGTAATAGATGATAATTAAGCTATTGTGATATGGGAAAAATGATTCTTTATGAATCTCAGATATGCATGAGACCTCTATGCTCAGATATGTTGTTATGACCTGTAGATTCTATATTTGTGACATGTTTGATGAAATGTATATCATGGCTAGTAGGAGTCCTGTCAAGTCATTGAAGTGTTTTCATTTTTACCTTTTTTCTAATGTCATTTATCATTTCTAAGAGTTTCATGAAGTTTTGGGCAGCGACTTAAGCGTTGGCCTTGAAAAAGTGGCAAATAATATGGGGTCGTAGGCTTAGAACTAGGTGGAAAAGTCAAAAATCCCTAGCATGTCCTTACTATGGCAACGACTGGAAGGCCTCAGTCACATGCATGGCTTGTCATTGGAGTAGCTGGGGGTCCATATCAGTGAAATGTCAAGCTGCCTCAGGGGTTGATCACCTAGAAGGGTTGATTGGCTCTTAAAGGTTTTGTAGCATGTGTGAAAGGTCACATTGGGTTGTTTTTGGTTGTTCCACTTCCTTAAATGTACATGGGGAGTTGAATCACATCATAGTAGCCTCTCATCACATGTTTACCCCATCAGACCGATTAACTTGGGTAAATGTGGGAGGAGGCTGTTACAATAGCTATACCTTAAAATCCATGTTCAATCATAGTCAAGCATAGGTGACCATAGTTAACCATTGTAAAATAAGCTCAGTTATAGGAAAACACACTCAAGATGTCAAGCTGGACAACAAATTCAACCATGGTAAAACCATCTAAAATATAATTAAGCTTGGTAACCATGGGCACAGATACAACACTTGGTCGGCCATGGTTAGCCATATTTGATGATGGCTTAAGAGGTCAACATATTCATCCATTATCGACTATAAATATCCGTAAACAACATGGTCAACCATGATGAACTCGTTTAAAGGATGTTTAGGCATAGTTAATGTGGCCAACATAGTCAATCATGGACAACCATGTTCAACCATAGCCCACATGGTCAATTATGAACATTAATGTTACATTGTTATATTAATGCCACGTAAATACATTGTTATATTCATGGTTAACCAAGATAAACCAAGGTCAACCACTTATTTAAGGTTGACCATAATGAACCATAGTCAAATAAGTTCACTGATGGGAAAAAAACTCCACCATGGCGAATCATAGACAACAAGTTCAACCATGGTCAAACCATGCTAACTATAGTTAAGTATGGTCACTTGATCCAGGTGGATATTGGCGGCTACCCACCAATTCCACTTGGACCCCCACCATAACTTTCAATTTTTCAGTCTCCTTACTTGTAGCACAGTTTACTATTTTTAGTAGTTTTTCGGGTCCTAAACTTCATGAGCCATTTTGAGGCCCTAAACAACGTTTTTTTGGAAATCCACCGCTAGCGATTTTATGTCTAAAATTGTCTTTTTCGTCAGTCCTCAGAGAGATCTTTCCAATGGGATATCATGCGTGTCAAATGGAGATAATATGACCAAGTCACGACCTTGGGAAGTTGGATGTCCAACTCACCCCAATTGGGCCCATAAACTCTTGGTGTTACATCTCCTTGGGTTAGGGTTTTTGTTGCTTAGGGTTTGCTCTTATTGTTGAATAATAAAAAGGCCCTTGAGCCTCATTGTAAGGCAGTTCAGAGGCATGTAGCTGCCATATCTCTTCTCAAAGATAAGCTACGATCACCCTAGCTAGTTTATTTCCATTTCTCTTTGTATACATATTTCAGTATTTTGCATTAATGAAGTGAAGTATTATTTCCGCTGCATCTCTGTGTTTATGGTTATTTTTGTAATTTGTTGTGTTCCTATTTAAATGTGGATCATCGCTATGGTTTTACATACTTTACATGGTCAAACTCGTCAACCACGATGACGTTAGGTCAACCATAATCTTCTCCTTAGTCTCTTGTGAACCAAGATAATCATTGTGAATCATGGTAAATTGAGGTCAACCATGTTATTCATTATCAGTCATGTTCAACTCATGTTATCCATGGTCTGCCTTGAACAGCATGGTTGATCCACTATGCTCAAGCCCATCAACAAACTTCAACCATTAATGTAACCATTTTTCTAACATTAATGTAACATTATCATTAACTTTAATGTGACATTAGCGTTAACTTTATGGTAACATCAACCATGGTCAACTATGGTCAATATTAATGTAGCAATATTATAACAATGTAACAATGGTAAAATATGGTCAACCATAAGCTTTCCTTTTGATCCCTGGTCATCCATGGTACTCATTGTTAGTCATCGTCAACTAAAGTTAACCATGGTTTTCCTTAACAAACAATGATCGGCCGTCCTCAACCATGCTCAACCTCATTAACCATGGTCAACCTCGTTGATTCACTTCAACCATTAATGCAAACATTTGTTTAACATTAACATTAATCTAACATCAACCATTATCAACCATGGCTAACAATAGCCACTATGGTTAACATTAATGTAAAAATATTAGATTAATCGCACATTAATACATTGTTACGTTAATAGTTGAAAAATCTAGTGGACCATGATCAACCATTATCAAACTTGGTCACATATGTTCAACCTCAATGAACCTTATCAATGATGATTAAATTCATCAACCCTCTTCAACCATAGTCAACTTATCAATTCTTTTTACACATTGTCAACTATGATCAACTATAATGAACAAATCCTCTTCACACATCAATTCTCAACTCTTATACATCTCTTATATATCAATTAAGATATATGAAGCACATTTATTAAAATAATTGTGCTAATTATGTTGCTTTTCAACCAAGTGTATATTCTATGCAGATTGGTTTACGAATTCATTCTGTCATGATCACTCACGACAGAATATTTTATATTCAAAATAGAGCCATCGTTATAGGATATTATAATTCCAAACGATACAACCTAACACCGTTGGTTCCGTTCACATGATGGGTACAAGCAGCAAGAACAACTTACCATAAGGACCACTGGTTATCCGTGGGTTTTAGTTAATGCTTGATTAGGATACGCTTTAATATGGATTAAGAAAAGATAATACGAATATAAACGTGCGATGAAATATTAAAAAATAACATCCCATAAATAATAAAGGCTACTGAAGTGCATAATAAAGGCTATGAGGCGTACATTGCCGCTTCATTTCAAGCAGCCAACGGAAATGTGGCTGCCTGAACCTGAATATTTAACACACGCCAAACGAAAACAGAGTTCGCTTCAATTATCTTTATCCTTTTTCACCTCTTCGCGAGAAACTGCGCTATCTGAACTCCTCGTTCTAAAAGAGTTGACGTATTCAGTGGCGACTCCAACAACTTGTTGTCTAAGAATCTTCAAAGGCATTAAAACTACGAAAGCACAAAGTATAAAAGTATAAAAGCACGCAAATTTGAATTACTCTGCAATATTTCGACTTTTCTGTGAAGATAGAAAACATGACAGAAAGTATATATGACCCAAACTGGGAAAAACGATCAGGATGCGCGTACCTTCGGTACGTCTGGTGAAGCGTAAAATGATTGCAAAACCTCTTAACGCTTGTTTACCGCCTCTACCTGCACTGACAAAGAATCATTCTAAAAAAAAGATGTGTATAGCCTTGACAGAATTAAGGGCCTAACGTACTTTCCTTTTTCTTTTCGAGCAACAATATTCGTAGAGTAACATGAGAATGCCTCGGAATTGAGAACTAAATGATATTTATATTGCTCCATTAAAGCGACTGCCAAGTCCAGCAGAGATCTGATCACAAAGTCAAACCACAGATATCGGATGGAATAACACTCATCTTTGAATTTGACAAATTTCTCCTCTTCTTCACCTCAATATCAACATGGCTTCCAACAAGTAGCTGCCAGCAATGCTATTCATACACTTCCGTTTGCACAACCAAAGAACACCGTAGTCTAATCATCAGGAAATCATCAGGAATTGCATTGAAAGTTATGGAAATTTTGGTTATAGAGAAAATTTGGTAAGGATTTTTGTAAATTTAAGTTATAGTTGTTAAACTTCAAAATTTTAGATGTCTTACATGGTGCTAAATCCATTTCCACTATCAGAAACATGATTCAAATACTATCTCTACAAAGTATTTTGAACTTGTTTTGCCAAAATTCTAACCACTTTTACTCGACAATTCCTCCACCTCAATAAATGACTCCTAAAAAACTTATATATATAGACACACACGAAATAGGGATTTAGGCCATACTTCATAACCATGTCAAAATAGAGGAATCATTCTTTGTGAGTTTCAATCAGAGTGTTATTTTAAAACTAACTACTGAATATTTTGAAGTAGGAACCTGTCCACAGGTTGCAAGTGCTGCTTCGTTGATAGGAATAGAGCATATTTTAATTCATTTATATTAAATTAAAGGTATCTACAATTATGTTTGATTGCTCGAATATAGTTCATTATATTGACCATGTGTGAAAATGGTTGACCATATTTGATCATGATTTTTTATGATTAATTATAACTATCGCACTCATATAAATTAAATGGATGGTAAAAACGAATAGACATCAATCCATAATAAACATAAAACACCTACTTCATTATATGTATTGTGTGAGTATAACTAAAAGATAAAAATATAAACTAAAAATGGCCCAAAATATTGAGTGGGTAGGCATCAAAGCATTTACCTCATATACGATTTTAAAAAATCATGAAAATCAAGTAAATAATAACTATTTCAGTAATATATTGATTATTATTAATTATAAAAATATTTAATGTATGAGTTAAACATATATACATTTGAAAAAAAATTGTAACAATATTTTAACAATAGATATTCAATTAGATTTTATTATAGATATGCTTAGTTACCATATCATGAACCCATATCATTGCTTACTAATACTACATACCTAAAAAATCTATAACCTTTTTCCATGTGACATTTTTAATTAAAATAATAGAAAGAATATGCCCAAAAATCTATTACCCTTATTCATATGACATTCTTAATTAAAATAATAAAAAGAATATAACTATCTATAGAAACAGTTCAACATTTCATTTAACTATTATTAAAAATATTCTAAAATATTTCAAAAAAATAATACAACTATTAACCTAAAATTGAAAAACCAAGATTTACCATGTAATTAAAATTCACTATAAACCTGACAGGGTTAAATATGAAATTATATACGCGCATTTTTTTATCTTCACATTTCAGAATGGGATAATCTAAGCGGTCGACTTAAATAAATGACACGGTAGAAAGCTAAATAGTTTTGATACAACATTTAAGAAAATCCGGACAATTGAAACTGCCCAAATGGAGAAAAAAATCAACAAAACTAGTTCTAAATGGTATATCGTTCAAATTGTTCCAGTGCAGTGTATATTCTTATCAAACTACTTCGAAAAGAGAATACCTAATAGGACTTTTGCGAATATCTAGATGAAAGATGAATATCTGAATAAAAGATGTTGTAAACCACCTAAGGCTATCTAAACTTGTGAGCAGTAACCTTCGATGAGCAACCTGCCCTGCTAAAGCGTTGAACAGCTGATATGGTGGCCCACCTCCAATCGGCGATATGTTATAATGGTCGCCAACCCTTAAGTTTATAATAGATTTAGAGTTTTATGATTACATATATAAAATTATTTAGCAGATTCCAAGGAGACTGGTTATCCGCGAGTCCTCTGCACTTCTGGTGTATTTGAATAATATGCTAACATGTTATACCGCAATAAAATTTGTTGTTCTGCTTCAAGATACAAAGACCCCCAGATAACTAATCTATAAAAAGCCTTGTAAATAATAACTCATACCTCTAGGCTGTGCATAGGAGAGGTTGCTGTGTCCTGAAGTAAAAGATCATCATTCTCATATTTTTTGAGCGTTCTCATTTCATTCTTCCTTGGAGCCACGTCCGCCAACGAGCAAGATGCAATGCATTCCGAATCCCCATCTTTATTGAGATGAACATCAGGTTTTCTTGTAGCAACTGACCAATATGAACCAGTCGTCCGCCGCCCTTTCCCATACTCAATATCTTGCACAGGCAGAGGAAGCTTCTGGGGACCAGACGAAGCATCGGAAAGCAGCGAAGACTCCTCCTCCCTTCCAGTAATTCTTGATGCACGACAGTGATAAATTCGATATCTTTTTGCATCCTCTGTAAACATCGAACTTTTCTTTTGCTTCTCCTCAATATCGTCATCGCTGGTTCTATACATATCGCTCCAATTATCTACATACTGATCCAAATACATTGTCCACCCGGACTCGGACATCTCAGTTTCCATGGTCTCTGCGTCTTCACTTTGCAAATATTGTCACTGAGCAGCAGAAGCAGGTCTCAGTTTTTCAATTGTAGGAGAGATTAACGGTCCCTGCAAATTGCTGTCCATGTTATTACTCGACATACAGGCAAACAATTGGTTCTCAATATTTCCCAACTCAGAACCTAACATAATGTTAGAGTTCATATGAACAAGTCATGTGCCCAAATTGTAGCAGAGCACCTAACACGAGATTGGAATTCGTATGAACAGGTCATGTGCCAAACATGTAGTCTGCTGCTTTGCCACCAGTGACATTATTTAACATTAAAAAAATCCAGTTTTAACGGTCTATCTCTTAAAAATAGTTCCGAGTTTAACCACCTATACCTCAGTTTCCTTGAGGTCTTGCGTTGGATCCATTTGTTTTTTATGGATAATTCAGTGATCTAAGTTTTTGCTAGCTTTCAATTCCATTAAACTCCTCTGTATCAGGGAGACATAAAATAAGTACACTTCACGAGTTAGTACGGGATATACCGTCCACGCACAGCTGTTAATTTTCCTTTTCCCGTCGTCCTTATTCACTCAAAGATTTCATTATTTATTCGTTGATATTTATTCAGGATGTGTTCTTTTAAACATTAAAATAATTATTTCCTTAAACGTTGAAACTGTTTGTACTACCTTTTTCCAGGTTATTTATTTGTTTTTATTAATATTGTGTAAACTTTACGGATCATTCCTCATTAATTTCATTATTCCTTTATTTATAAATATATAATTCATATCATTTATCATTAAATATATTATTTTTTATTGAGAAAATAGGTCATAATTTAATTATCAAATTGTCAAATCAGTAATGGGACAGTCAAATTATTCACAAATATATGCTAATTCATTTTTGTTATTCAAAAAAAATCATGTCACTTAGAATTACCCATAAATAGTCGATAAGAGAATAAGCTAATACTCTATAAATAAACAACTTTCACCACTACTATATAACCCTTACTCATAAATTATTACCCTATTTCCTTATATCCAAAAAATACAAATTCTCAAACAACAATAATTTTAATACATACGGGAGTCCTTCATTTATATATATTCATGATTTGTTAAACAAACTTAATACATACTTGAGCCCTTCGGTCATATATATTCATGATTTGTTTTCCGTTAAACATTGAAAACATTGTCTACTTAAACATTATAAATGTCAATATTATATTTGTCTACATTATCTATTTAGATTTTATTAATTTAATTTTAAACATTCTTTCCTTTCTACTTTCCAAGAGCACGAATTCTTCATCAGCTAAATCAAATTGATAAGTTGTGATTAAATCAGGTCTTTTTTGGGTAAAATTTTTAGAATTTTAAATTAATTATGGAAAACTATTAGGTAAAAGGTAAGTATTTTATTTTTATGAAATATTTTTTTATTAAGTAAATAATATTTTATTTAACAATTATAAAATATATTAGAATATTTTTTTTATAGTATTAATATATTAAAAGTTAAAAATTAGTTAAAAATAATTATGTTTTTCAGTTTTTAATTGAATTGATTAATTAAAAATAAAATTATAAAATTACTTCGAATATGAGTTATGGGTTTTTTTTGATTATATAGTATTATTAAAATTATTATAACAAATCCAATTTAAAAATTAAGAATTTAACTAATAAAATCAGGTAAATAATTAAAAATTTTGTTACGTATCTAATAAATATATTGTTTTTTAATAATAAATAACTTCCATTTAAAATAAAAATATAATTTAATTAATTTTTATGAGATTTTTTGATGATGATGATGATGATGATCGTTAACGTCCGCTGAGACCAAATAATGATCTATCGGACCTAAAAAGACAAATTATTTATTTTGATTTAAGATTTTATTCCTATGCTCAAAAAGCTTGGAGAGAAGCCTCCCGAGCTCACTATAATTTTGGCATTGTAAAAGGCTAGGAAGGTCAGTATTGTAACAAAGGTTGTGAAATTGAGATCTAATGTGGTTGTATGCAGGGCACTCTAAGAGGAAGTGGTTTTCATCCTCGATGCTCCTATTCTCACAAATATCGCAGATCCTTTCCATCCATGGCGTTTTAGGAACTACCCAGCGGCCAGTTTCACTATGGAGCTCATGAGAATTCGTTCTAATCTTTGCTATATTAATTTTCTTTTTTGAGCTAGTTAGAATAGAGAGATACTTTTGATCTTCAAGGGTGGGGTTGATGACCTTCTTATAATAACTTAATTTTCTTTTAGACGCTAAATCTTTCTCACACCACAATTTTTCTTTGAACTTAGAAGTAACAATATCTTTAATGTTATTTATGTTTTGCAAAGCATCATTCTCATTGATCTCCCAATAGTTTAACCAGGCCCTTGTGTCCTTATGCCATCCTCGGTTAAGCCTTAGGTGATTTTAGCTAGAATTTAAAGCTAGCTTAGGAAGTCTATGATTGTCTATTGTATTGAGCTTGTTCTTGTACATCAGAAACCTGAGCATAGCTAGGCTCTCAATAGAAGAAAGACCTGCTTCTATAAGGAGAATAGGATAGGGTGTATTACTTTTAATTTTCAGGTTATAAGTTATAAAACGCTTCTGGATTTGCTCAATCTTCCTCCATGATTCTCTGGAGATGCTGCAGCCCCAAACTTCACAGCCATATAAGATAACAGGAGTGACTAAAGTTTCAAAGAGGAACTTCTTTTTATCCCACATTACGAGGTTTGCCGTTTTACAATTATTTTCAAGACCAAAATAAGCTTTCCATCCCCCATTGATCCTTTTCTCAATGCTATGGTTCCAGTTGAGCTTGTGATGGATATCAATCCCTAGGTACTTGTAAGAATACACTTCCTCCAAGTTATTATTGTCATACGTAAAATTAGCGCAAGTGTCCTTCTTAGATTTGATAATCATAACTTTTGTTTTGTCTGTGTTAACAGTCATACCCATGGTAGAGCAGAAATCCTTAAGAAGCTTGAGTTGCTTATCAAGATCAGAAGGGCACCTTGCCAGAAGAACAATATCGTCAGCATAGAGAAGAAGGATAATGACTATCCCAGCTAAGATTGTGCCACCACATCCTGCTTCTTAAGGATGTGGTAATTTTATTATGTGTTTTAATAAATTTAAAACACATAATAAAATTAATGTTTAGATATTTATTAAATTACCTGCGTTTTAATTTATATGACTAACTTAATATTCGATCTTTTATGTATAAATATTTATAAAAGGTTATTTACTTAATTATATTGATATTTTTAATAATAAATAAATAAAATATTATTAATATGAAACAGATTCCTTTCACGTATATTAATGGGTGGCAAAGCGTTTTATTGGAACACACTTTATAGAAAAGTTACGGGTTTAGACATGAATTTACAAATGAGCTGAAATAACCCTGATAGGAATATAAAACCAACGTAGCTACTCATTATCCTAATCACCCTCTCACGAGAATAATAATAAACAAATATATATTATATAATAATACATTTTCAGTGAAATTAAATGTTTCATATAATAAAATATTATTTCACTCAAATTATATTTCAACCTAATATTTATGCACATAAATTATTAAAAAATAATAATCATCTCAAACATTGCTGGATGGTATTTCACTCTCTTATATATATATAATTTATAAAGATTAATAGTTTTTTAATATTAATAATTTTTTAATGATGATGATGATGGTGGTTAATGTCCACTAAGACCAAATTTTGGTTTATCAGACCTACAAAACGAATTATTTAGTTTGATTTAAGATTGTATTCTTATGCTCAAAAAGCTTGGAGAGAAGCCTCCCGAGCTCACTATACTTTTGACATCGTAAAAGGCAAGGAAGGTCAGCGTTACAACAAATATTATGAAACTGAGATCTAATGTGGTTGTACACGAGGCACTCTAAGAGGAAATGATTTTCATCATCGATGTTCATATTCTCACAAAGAGGGCAGATCCTTTCCATCCATGGTGTTTTAGGAACTGCCCAATGACCCATTTCACTATGGAGCTATGAGATTTCATTTTAATATTGGCTATATTAGTTTTCTTCTTTGACCTAGTTAAAAAAGAGAGATACTTTTGATCTTCTAGGGTGGGGTTGATGACCTACTTATAATATCTTAATTTTCTTTTAGCTTCTAAATCTTTCTCACACCACATTTTTTCTTTGAACTTAGAAGTAACAATATTTTTAATGTTATTAATGTTTTACAATACAACATTCTCATCGATCTCCCAATGGTTTAACCTGGCTCTGGTATCTTTATACCAACCTCATTTTTGCCTTAAGTGGTTTTGGCTAGAGTTTAAAGCTAGCTTAGGAAGTCGATGGTCTCTTATGTCATTGAGTTTGCGCTTATAGAATAGAAGCCTAGTCATAGCTAGGCTCTCGATAGGGGAAGGGCCACTTCTACAAGGAGAATATGATAGGGTGTGTTGCTTATAATTTTGACGTTATACATTATAAAACGCTTCTAGATTTGTTTAATCTCTCTGCAGGATTCTCTAAAAATGTTGCAACCCCAAAACTCACATCCATATAAGATAATAGGAGTGAGTAAAGTTTCAAAGAAGAACTTCTTTCTATCCCACATTACAAGGTTTTTCGTTTTACAATCAAGACCAAAATAAGATTTCCGCCCCCCATTATTCATTTTCTCAATGCTATAGTTCCACTTGAGCTTGTGATGAATATCAATTCCTAGGTACTTGTAAGAAGACACTTCCTCCAAGTTACTATTGTCATACATAAAATTAGCATAAGTGTCCTTCTTGGATTTGATAATCATAACTTTTGTTTTGTCAGTGTTAACATTCATACCCATGGTAGAGAAAAAATGCTTAAGAAGTCTAAGTTGCTTATTAAGATCAGATGGGCACCTTGCGAGAAGAAAAATATGGTCAACCTAGAGAAGAAGGATTATGACTGTCCCAGCTAAGATCGCGCCAGTACAACCTGCTTCCTCTAAACAACCTTCTAGCCTGTTGATGTAAATTCCAAATAGGGTAGGGGAGAGGGGGAAACCTTGTTTAACTCTAATATTACACTTAATATATTTCAACCACCCCTCATTGCTTTTTAACTTAGCAATTACATTCTCGTATAACCTTATTGCGGGATCTCTTAACTCGAAAGGAACCTGTATCCCTTCTAATCTATTCCATAGGTTGTTTTTAGGAACTGTACCGAAAGCCTTTCTAAAGTCTACAGAGCAACAAAAGAGATTGGATTTATTATTGCGGCATTCCTCCACAATGATCCTAAGCATAATGAGGTCCTTCGTTATTGAGTGTTGCATTCTAAAACCTCTTGGCCTTTAGCCCGCTTATCTTCACTTTCAAGCCATATGCTCAACTTCTTTTCCAAAATAATACCATATAACTTGGCTAAGAGAGGGTTGATCATAATTATCCGATAATTAGAGGGGTTATTTGTATGCCCACTTTTAAAAATAGGAATAATTAGGCTCTGAGTCCATGGTTTAGGGAACCCTTTCTTGACCGCTTGATTGAAAAGCTTATGGATGTGGGGGATGGGGATGAGGTTAGGACTTCCAATTTTTAAGATTTCCACTTGGTAACCTTCAATGTCCTTAGCTTTCCCATTTGTCAAGAGTTTAACCTCAAAATCAATGTCTTCTAATGAGAAAACTTCTTTCATTGCGAGAAGGGTTTCAAAGTTACCCATGACATTTGGAGATTCATAAAGCTTTTTAAGATAGGAATTCCAGTCATCTAAAGAAATTTTATTATTATCTTTAGTTTTCCTAGTAAGAATCTTCCTCCGGAATCTCTTAGGAGCTACCTTAGAGAGGTGTAAGAGATTCTCTTGTCTTTTCGAATATACTATCTTTTTTCCTTTTAGTTAGAGCTTTGTATATTTTTATCTTGCCAATTTTAGGAGATTCATCAACAACTTCCTTAATTTCTCTCCTCACACTTTTACAATCTTTGTCATACCATGGGTTGGTTTTGCTATTTCTTTTATTACATGAAACTTCAAATGAGAACTTGTTAATATAATATGAGAGGATTGTAGTAAAATTATGATAAAGGTCTTCTATGTTGTCTATACTAGATAAAGGAAGCAAATTAGTTTTTAATTCATTTAGAAAGATATCATTTTTATTTCTATCAAAGATTAATTTCTTTTGGATATGAGGATTATCTTCTATGGGATCTTTATGCATGACAAAATTGAGAGTTATATGTAAAGGCCTATGATCAGAGTTAGGCTCGTGGTTATTTAAAATGTCAAAATTTAGTATTTCGTTGTATAAAGGGACATCGGAAATAACATAGTCTACCACGCTACTACCAAGCCCATGGATGCATGTCATCTAGCTAGAATTGGGCCACTTCTTTAGACCATTGCAAATTATGAGATCCTGAGCATTACAGAGCTTAACTAGGTCCGACCCAAACAAATTATCCCCGAGGTCTTCAGAGCTCCTTTTGTACTGGCTAGCCATAGTAAAGTCTTTGTCTAACCAAAGAGGATTATGGTTAGAATATTTTCTTAGAAAATATCTTGGTTTCTTGAAATTCGATCATTAAAATCACCCATAAAAAAGATATTACCTTCATTCCTTAAATTAGAAATACATGTACTACTTAAATGATAGTAATCAATAAAAATATGTTAAATATATATACAACTTTAAAATGAAAAATGAAACTATTTAATTAAGAAATATATCAAAACTTTTAAATATATATATATATATAAATTTGAAACTATTTAATTAAGAAATATATCAAAACTTTAAATATATATATATAAATAAATTTAGAATTGTTTTATTATATATAGGATTATGTTTTTAAACCATCTTCAATTAAAAAGAACACGAATAATATAATGCCACAAAAATATTTTAAAAATATATTTTTGTAACATATTATAAAAAATTATTTAATTATATAATTTGAATAGTTTAAACGTTTCAGAATATATACTTGGTGGCATCATATATGAGTAAAAAATGTTAGTATATATAAGTTGACTATAAATATAGATAAAGTGATTTTATCTTCACACCGATTAAGAATATAAAACGAGTTGTTGATTAACTAATACTTTTTTATTGTCATTGAAATAGTTATAATTTTTGAAATAGCTATAATTTTTATAAATATCAGGTAAGTTTTTTTATATTATGGTAATTTTATTTCAAAAAAGGGGTAGTTTAGTGAGATTTTTTATATTATGGTAATTTTTTTTTTAAAGGTGGTTTATGGATATGAAAGGAAAATCTAGGTAGATCAATTTGAAGAGATTTATCCATTGGTCAAACTAGAAAGGCCTAACTCCAAGGGAGTTAAGGATATTTGACCCCTTCACCTTCCTATAGGCAAAGTACTTAGTAACAAGAACTCAACCAATTGAGCTGTCCTTGGGGCTTTAATTTTATTTAGATTATATTTTATAGATGTAATTTTTTATTTCATTTATGTCATTAAGTTGCTTACCTGTAATAGATATTTCATAATTTTAATTTAATTACTAATAATTATTAAGTTGTTGATAGGGATTTATTTATAAAAACAAATTCCCCATTATATTTACGCATTTGCTAGCATAAAATTTTCTATATAAATATAAATTTCCATTTTTCTCTTATTTAACTATCCTCTTTTCTAAAAGAACGATGTAACATTTTCCCGTAAACATCATGTAAAATTCCATAGGATTAGAGATTTTTTACAAAATTTATTAGCATGTAATATTCTCAATAAGTTATTATATATTCTTTAACTAACCATTACATAAATCATTGTAATTCCATAAAGTAACTTTAGAAATAGAATAGCATGTCACATAGTGTAACAACTATTGTTGTAACATATTAACATAAATCCCCATGTTATAACTTTACGTCATTATCGTTGCCGATTTAACTAGGTTAGTTAATCACATATTTGATGATCTAAGTGTCAATGGTATATAAAGAAGCAATATCATTAGATTGAAATAATAGGAAAACACATCAATGGACACCGATATACCTTGGATAACCCGTAGGGAAAATCTAGCAAATGTTTATTTTATTAAATATTTTGAGAGGGTTTTAACCCCATTCAATAGATACAACAGAATCCATCACTTGAGCATTGTTAAAAAATTTACATGGAATATCATCTTAAATTCAAACATAGCTAGCTAGAGGTCATGACATTAATCATAATATTATTTACCCCAAATTTCCTCGATCATTGTGTCTTTGTGGTCTAGTTGTTCCCTGCAGTGGATTATCCTGCATTTCACAATCTCGCATCTACATGGGTCATTAGTTCATATCTGGCCATATTGCTAAATATTATCCATGCTTCGAGTAAGTAATAATCAATTACTTCAATTACTAATGTCACAACTTTTGACATCATTGATCATATAAATGTTCATTAATCAAACACAAGAAATTATTCCTTACTAGTTATTATATAAACATATTTTCATGTTCCCCTTTCTTGCACATGGATAATAATGTTAAGATATTTATTTGATATTTTCTTTTACCTACCTCCTCAACTGCACTACCACTTTCTGACACATCCATAAATAAAATGTATGAAGAGTATCAAGGCATGCCTTTTGTTGACACACACATGCATTAATCAAAAGCTCATGATTACAAAATAAATCTATTTATCCATGCATTTGTATGGTTATGAAGTATTTCTAACCATCCAAATCCCACATGCATAACGTAAAGTACATAAACATCGCCAAGGCATGCTCATTTATCCCTACTTAATGTATATAATGGGAAAGGGAATTAGTTATTAGTTACATTCTACTTCTCCCCATAAGAATACAATAATATTTACAAGAATCACCATGGTTATCACTATCTCTTCGCGCAAGAACAAGAAAATATTTCCAATATATAAACACCATAAAAACTATTATTTCTTTGCACAAGAACACATTAATTTCCATAATAAAAGCCACCGCAACTATCCATATTTTTAATGGAAAACTAAAAAATTAGCTATGATATTTGTTCATGTAAATACATATTCCTTCTCCAAAATAACTTAGCCCAACAACTATTATATTAGGGCATATAAACCCATATTATTGTAGAAAAATATTTATTATTTTTGTACATGAAAATACATATTTCCTTTTTAAAAAATCTAACACAATAGATATTCTTTCATACTTGTGAATACATATTTGATTTCCAAGAAACCTAATGCAATAGCTATTCATTTTGTACATATGCAAATACATATTTGTTTTCCAATAAATGTAACACATTATATATTCTTCTTGTAAATTGAAATACATAGTTCTTTTACAAGAAATTCAACCACAATAATTGTTCTCTTTGTGAATGTAAACACATTCCATTTCCAAAAAATTAACACAATAACTAGTAACTATGTACATTTAAGCACATATTCTTTTCCCGAAGAAAATTGTCATAATATTTCTTATTTTTATGCATATAAGCATGCATTCTTTTTTAAGATTCTAATAATATGAAACCATGAGAATATTAATAAAATAATCTAGATTTCCACTCATAATTCCCTACAATATTTCTCAATGACATGATTTCTTTATACGTTTATGTGCAAAGTTCACAAGCATTGTTTTTTCAAAGAAAATATCATGACTTCATTATATTTTTATGTGCAGGGTTCACATGTGTTCCTTTTGAATAAAAGATCATGACTTCTTTATCTTTTTATGTGCAATGTTCACATGAACTCTTTTCCAATAAAATTTGGAAAAATAAACACATAAATCAACGTAATATTTGAGGGATTTTAATTCATAAGAAGCATAAAAATATTTTCAAGGAAGATAACATATTTAACTCATTCCCCCAAAAATCATGTTGACTTCTCCACCAATGCAGCGATGGTGGCTCACAACTAATTGCACACAAAGAATGACCATGGATCGAGTCTCAAAAAACATTCAAACCCTTACTAAAATCTCTACACTCAAAGCCATGTCTGCTGCAGAGGTAGTATCTCAAAACCTTGGCTTTCTTTCATGTTGGGATCACTAGAACAATGAATCCTAGCAAACAAGAGTCACTCTTGTGAAAAATTGTAAATAGTGACTGTGCAAACAACACAGTGAATGTCTTTCCTATGCTAGCCATTTTTTTTCTCCCTTTAAAATATAGAAACCCTTGTTCCCTTTCTTTTTAAATGAATGGTAGTCTTTCTATTTCCATTGGCATCGTATCGACCAAGAAAATAGTGAAATGATAAGGTAATTCATATGGTGGTCCTTAACCACTCAGAAACCTAAATACTTCTTGATGACTATTTTTTGTTAAACATATAATAAATTAATAATATTTTATGAAAATTGACTGTAGATATATAGTTATATGGATATTACATACTCCCCCCATTAAATATAACATCATCGTTAGTGTTTACCTTGTTATCATTATATGTTCTCCTCGTCTTTTAACTTTCACAATCTCCTTTTTATTGATCTTTTACTCATGACATTTATCTTCAGTCATGATTGTTATGTAAGTAGAAAACCAAAAGGGGACCACTCCCCTTCAAAATTAATGATTCTATGTTCAAGAAATACCAATAAGTAAAACCAATAATGTTTTATCAATAATCATAAACATTTACAACTACAAAAATATTCAAATTTTACTTTCAATCATTTAGCCATTGTTCAATTTTATAACAAACAAACAAAAAAGTATATGTACCAACTTATTATTACTTTATGATTACTCTTGTAAATCATGGTCACTTCATGCAATAATTTTAATTACAAATGGTTTATCAGTTGTGTCAAGCACTTTATGAGTAGTTTATTAGCTTAACAACAAGCACCTTGTTTCATTTAATGACCTCCTTGGAAAGCACCCCATAGCATAAGACTAACAATTCCAACATAATCACATTAATCATAATATTTTTAATGAAATGATATTCACTATTTTTTAAATATCAATCATTTATCATAGTACCTCTGGAAGTACTAAGACGACACCTAACTCTTTAATCATCAAAATGATCAAAGTTGTCATAACGACAAAAACTACATACTGTCGTAACCCATGCTAAAGGCATCCACAAGACAAGAAATAAAATAGAGGGAACTACACTTCTAGTAGTTCCTTCCCTAGCTCTAAGCTCTTTTCCTATCAATATGTACAAAAAAAATCTTACAAAATCATACAAAAAAAAACATTTTAACACATCACTTACTTGGTTTGCAGCGAAAACCACGATGGGAAAAAGAGTGCTTCTCCCAACCAATGATAACTTGTTTTCGTTAACCATATTGAGCCAATTTCACATTTAAATAAGTTCCCTCACAGTGACCACACTTTTCCTAACACATGATTCCTCTTAGCAATATCATTCCTATTCTTGCAACAACATCCTATCTTTAGGAATTTTATCTCGACAACTAACTCTTTTGGGCCTCCCCTAACAAACTCCAAAACCGACAATGTTACCTTAGGAATTTCCTCTCTCACCATCTTGCCTAACGTTTTTCCCTTATCGAGATTATTTATCTCTAGGGAGAGGAAATCTAGGCAGGGAACTGCCTCTACCCATGGACCTCCTCAGGCCTTTCCCAACTGTCCTATAACTGTCTAGGATGTGAAATTCTATTTTAGCACATTTCCCCACTATAATTTACAAAATTTACCATATTCACATTAACATTGAAGTAGAAGGAACATTTATCTATATCATGTGTTTATACTTAACCCTCAGCATGGGCGCATACTCTATAAAAGTAAATTTGAGAGGAAAGCATGACTAACATCTCATGTCATACAAGTGGTATTCATTTCAAATTCTCCACATAATAATCAACATGAAATTTAAAAAAACATTACGATATCTTCTATGCACGAATCTTGCATGTCATAATGGTAAACATTATACATTCACATTTTTAGTTGCAAATGACATTGCAACATTTTATCGTTCACTGGTTGTTATATTCCATGTTACTAGAATCTTGGTGACATTGTTATGATGCCATTAATTTATCTGTACTTAATCAAAATAACAACATTAGTCACAAATGCTTTTGACAAAACCATGTCTTCTACAAAATATTTTTATTTACAAAATATCTTGACAATTTTACTTTGCACATGCATTAATGTTTTCACTATTTCAACTATCTAAAAAGTTGTTGATCTTGTTTATTTTTCATATACCATTCCATTCATTAGGCGTAAACATAGAGAATTATAATACCTCTTCCATACTATATATAAGAAAATTAAAATCAAGTTTCAATGAGGTTGTTTTCCACGACAACAATTAAGGAAACATGACCTTATAAAAAATATATACCCATTCGAATTCAATCATTGATATTCACCATGGTTCTAATTCATTTAATTTATGCATATGGATCTAATTAGAAATCATTATGAAACATTTCCAAATTCAAATTAATCACCCATACTTTTCTTGCTTAAATAAATTAGTAATGTTAATGGATTCAAAATTCCATTAATATTTTTGTTTAGCAATGATAATGAAGACACCACATTTCAAATTCAACGCATAATGGAATTAAGTGATTAGATTTAAAATGTAGTGTCACAATAATATTCACATGCACTAAATGAATTTCTTACAGATGAAATTAACTTATTTATTAGATGTATGATGCATACTAGCTAACAACATCATTCAATCATCAACTTGTAGAGTTTTGAAGTTTGAACAACAATGTAGTCAACAACATCTGATTATTACTAGTTCTAACACTAAGTTGGTAGATCATACAAAATCTATTTTGTCTTATGAATTTCAAGACATTATTAAATTTTCAAATAATCTTGACTTCTCTCGTCATTCGAATTATCATGTATGTATGTTCATTTGCAAATCCAAAACCCTTTTTCCATTTTGTTTTTATTATTGATATAACAATGTGTTTCAATTGAATCAGTTTCTTAAGACACTTTTGTTATCACAATCTAAGTTCTTTATAATCAAGAACTTATAGTTATACAATACTAAATCAATAAAGATAGTGTGGTATACTAAATAATCAATGCTACCAACTATCATAAATTTAATCAAGATTCTGAAATAAGACACAATCGACAATTACCTATTACAGTCAAGATCTACCACTTCACTCTTTGTTTATTCTCAACATTCAAATGATTTCTTTAAAATAATATGCATGTAAAGGTTGGTAATTATTTCACACTATCAGTAATTACACTGTGGGTATTCAAAATTATTCATGATTTAGCTACAAACAATGAAACAAAATTTCTTATTGCAGTTTATACACATAAATACTGATATGTCATGAGCACAATTATTCTTTAAAATAGACATTACAGTTACCATTATTTGATGTTGTTATTAACACCATCATGCATCTTATATCAAATGTAGTCTATTTCACACCTTTCCATGAAACATTTGTTAGTGTCATACCTAAAATTATATCCATTAGCATCATACATCTACTTTTCATCCTTATAGAACCCAAAAAGTGCCAATGTTGCAACCTTTTGCTGTTATACCACTTGTAACATTCCCCGATAAACCTCGTGTAAAATACATGGGATTAGAATTTTTTTAAGGAATTTACTAGCATGTAATATTCCCAATAACTAATTCCATATTCCTTAACTAACCATTAATTGAAATCATCGTCATTACAAAAAGTAACTTTAGAAATGTAATAGAAAGTCGCATAACATAACAACAATTCTTGTAAAATATTAACATAAAGCCCCATGTCGTAACCTTACATCATTATAATTGTTAATTATGCTACTTAATCACATATTTCATGATGTAAGTGTTAATTTCATGAAAAGAGGTAACATCATTAGATTGACATAATATGAAAATACATCAATAGACACCAATATAACTTGGAATCCTTTTAGGGAAAAACTAACAAAAATTTATTTTATTAAAGTTTTCATGAGTGTGTTCACCCCTCACTCAATGGTTGTAATGGATTCCATCCATTAACCATTGTTAATAATTTTATACAGAATATTTTCTTAATTCAAACATAACTACAGGCCATTACATTAGTCATGATATCATTTACCCGATAATTCCTCAGACACTGTGTCTTTGGGGCCTGATTGTTCCTTTCACTAAATTATGTTGCATTTGATGATCCCTCAATCTATAAGAGCCACTAGTTCATTTCCTACCATAACTTTAAATATAATACCTCCAACGAATAATTCATAACCCTTTCCTTCAGCTAATACCATTAACAAGCTCTGACATCATGGATTATATAAAATAACCTTTAATCAAATTCAAATAATTAGTCTTTACTAGTTATGCTTTTATGCTTTAAACATATTTTCATGTTCCTCTTTATTTCACATGCATAATAAAATTAAAAGATTTCTTTGATATTTCTTTCACTCGCATCTTCAAGTGCACAACTGGTTTCCGAGACATGCACAAATAAGATGTATGAAGAGTATCAAGACATGCATTTTATTGACACCACACATGCATTAGTCAAAAGCACGTAATTACAAAACATCTGTTTATACATGCATGTGTATGATTATGAATCATTTCTAACAATCAAATTCCTACATGCATAAAGTAAAATGCATAAACATCACCAGGCATGCTCATTTATCCCTACTTCACACATATCAAAAGAAAGATAAATAATTACATTCTATTTATACCCATAAGAACATGATAATATTTACAATAATCACCATGGTTATCACTCTCTCTCCATACAAGAAAAGGGAAATATTTCTAATTTATAAAAACCACAACAACTATTTTTCTTTGCACAAGAACACATCCATTTCCAAAATAAAAACCACCATAACTACCCATATTCTTAAAGGTAAACGAACACAATAGCTATGATCTTTGTGCTTGTAAAGACATATCATTTTTCTAAAATAACTTAACCCAACAACTATAGTTTTAGCGCATCTGAATGCATATTCTTTTAGCACAATAATTATTCTTTCTGTACATGCAAATGAGAATTTCTTCCTTGACAAATCTAACACAATAACTAATTTTTTTTATATAAAAATACTTATTTCTTTTCCAATAAATCTAACACAATAGATATTATTTTTCTACATACAAATATGTATTTGTTTTCTAAGAAATCTAACACCATAGCTATTATTTTTGTACATGCAAATACACATTTCTTTCCCAAAAAATCTAACACAATAAATATTCTTCTTTTTGTACAAACAAATACATATTTATTTTACAAGACATTATAACACAATAGTTGTGCTTTCTATGTATGTAAATACATTCTTTTTCCAGAAAATTAACACACAATAGCTATTATCTATGTGTATTTAACCTCATATTCTTTTCCTCAAGAAAACTATCACAATAGCTTTATTTTTATGCATATAAGTGTATTTTTTTCAAAGGTCTAATGTATACAAACCATGTGAATATTAATAAAATAGTGTAGTTTTCCACATATAATTCCTTGTAATATTTTTCAATAACATGGTTTCTTTACCCTTTTATATGAAAAGTTCACATGCATTTTTTTTAAGTAAATATCATTATTTCTTTGTATTTTTATGTGCAAGGTTCATATACATTCGTTTTCAACAAAATATCACCACTTTTTTATATTTTTATGTGTAAGATTCACACACATTCTTTCTCAATAAAATTTGGCAAAATAGACACATAAATTCATGCAATATTTTAGAGAGTCTAATGCATAAGAACCATGCAAATATTTCTATGGAAATTAGCACACTTAACTTATCTTTATTTTGAACACTCTCATGTTTCTCCCTTTGGTTCCGCAGAAATAACTGAACTTTTTACTTTGACTTTTATTTAATTAAATTACAACTTTATTTTAAATTATTATTATTATTATTTATAGAGAGAAATAACATATCAATTATAATTACTATAAGAGTTACTTATATATATATATATATATATATATATATATATAAACAAACATGTCACATGATTTTTAACCATGGAGATTCATCATCATTTCTTAATGGATATTTTTAACATGTAAATAGACATTGCTACAATATCATGGATGAATACCATAACTTACTATCTACAAAATAACAAATCATGTTCATATGCCAATTTCTTTTTTTAATTGATCAATTTAATTAAGATATAAAGAGGACATAACTACTTTTAGAAAAGCTCTAGATCTTTAATATATAACCAATATTAAAAATTTTCTATAAAAATTATATCTCTACTATCCAACTAATAATTATTGATAATAAAAATGAAATTTTAAAAACTTTACTTTAAAATATAAACACTGGGTATAAATATAACATATATTTTTGTAAAAAAACAAATCATGTGATTTAAATGTTGTATTTTATTGAAAAAATTAATGTACTATATCATTATTATCCAATTAAATTTAAAATTAATTATTAAATTAAATATGTTAACTAAATTTTACAAAGTAATTAATTATTCAAAAATTAAAACATTTATAATTTAAACGGTATATTTAAAAATGATGAAGAGAATATTGTACGCGTCTCCATACTAACTACATTTCAACATTGTTAAAAGGACTGAGTCCTTCGTACCAGAATTCCTAAATAAAATGCCGAAAACAGTAACTACAAAGGATAGGGAACCCTAAATAATTTAAATTATTATTTTTTCAAATATAAAGAACTGGAAAAGGTGTTGAAGCGTGTATAAGTTTTCTAAATGTAATTTTTGTTTTTAAATTTTTAGAATATTGTAGAAATAAATTTAATTTATATGAAAAAGATGATTATAACTAAAAGTATATCTAATATTTATTTTCAAAAAATAATCATTGTTGTTTTAGGAGTTGTCTATCGAGGTGGAGGAATTATTCAGATGGCTAAAAGTAGTCAAAATATGGGAAAAAAAGCTCAAAAAATCTTGTAGAAACAGTGTTTGAATCGTGTTTTTGATGGTAGAAATAGATTCAGCACCATAAAAAATGTCTAGGACACCTAAAATTTTGAAGTTTAACAACTATAACCCTCAGGCTAGTTGGACTACAGCATTGTTTTATTCTTATTTTAAGAAGTGTATCCTACAATTTAGTATTGGGCTTATATGTTATTTTGTCTATATTTTTAATGTGAAATTGACACATATCTCTTTTAAAATAAAATTAAAATATTTTGTAAATAACACACATACCCGCGCGCACACATACACACACATATATATTGTTGGTATGAAGGAGATGTGGTAAAATTACTCCACTCTAACATTTCACTATAAATAAAATATTTCGATGTCAATGTGAAGTAACATAGTTTTATATTAATTTTAGAGATATAAAATAACTAAAAGCAAAAGAACTTATTATTTCACTTTTTTAGTCTAAACCAGATATAATTCTTATACTTTTTGAAAATATTTTAATTTTAGTATTAACGATAACCAAATATCTCAATGGACAGAGAGGAACTAATATAAAGGGAAAAAAATAAAAATAAGACCTGTAATTCATTTAATTCTTAATATAAAATTATTATATGACATTTTAAATATACGATTAATGATAGTGGAATAGAATATAGGTTATAGATTATAGATAAAATATTTCAATATTAATATCTCTCTCTCTCTATAGTTTAACCCTATCCAATAATACTAATTTATAGTTAAACATTTCAAGCAGCCTCACTATTCTACATCTTAGCTCATTTTAACATATATATTTTGAGTCATTCTGTATGAAATCTAACAAAAAAATCTTAAGTAATGTAGTATACACAATCCAAGTGGCCAAAGATATATTCAAGGTATGAATATTTTTATGCATACAATATATATCCACCTACTAATATTCTTTCAAGTTTTTTACTCTAAAAAAAATTGTAGTTCAAAAGATTTAATATGTCTTAGTGTTTGCTAGATCCATGATCAAGACACCTTTCACATATATTATTTGGTCACTTTGCATGAAATCCAACAATAAAAACTTACGTTGTGTAGTCCACACAATCCAAGCAGCCAAAGTACACACATGATTAAAACAAACTTCACATATATTCTTTGTCACTTTGTATGAAATCCAACACTAAAAACCTAAGCTATGTTGGCTACACCATTGAAATGGCCAAAGATATTTTCAAAGTATGACTCCTTTAATGGTATAAAAAATTCAAATTTCAACCATGAAAATTATATATATATATA
The DNA here is from genome assembly GCA_031772625.1 of Pinus tabuliformis. Classification (NCBI taxonomy): domain Eukaryota; kingdom Viridiplantae; phylum Streptophyta; class Pinopsida; order Pinales; family Pinaceae; genus Pinus; species Pinus tabuliformis. Next base: position 749,251,005 of record CM062806.1, on the reverse strand, counting down.
TATATATATATATATATATATATATATATATATATATATATATATATATATATATAAAACAAACTTCACATATATTATTGTCACTTTGTATGAAATCCAACAATAAAAACCTAAGCTATGTTGACTACACCATCGAAGTGGCCAAAGATATTTTCAAAGTATGATTCCTTTAATGGTATAAAAAATTCAATTTCAACCATGAAAATTATATCTATATATATATATATATATATAAAAGAGTAAAGAGCACCATTTTGTTTCAAGTTTTGCACTCTAAAAAAATGTGTATCTTGAAAGATTTCAGATTTGAGTCCTCTTCGCACCTCATAGATCAATTATTAAAATGAATCTATATTGTTTTAAAGCATATGAAGGGTGGCTAATAACTTCTTGTAATAAATGTTACACTAAGTATGAATTATATTCTAATGCAATAAGGTCATAACCACCATATTTCTATTAAGCTAGGTAGTTGAATTTACTAATTTGTTCATTAGTTTGGTATTTTATTATTTCGATAGGTATATTTATTTTGAAATCCAAATTTTAAGAATTTTAATTTAATTAAAAATAATTATCAGTTGCATGGTATGAATTTAACTTGAATAAAATATCCTAAAATATTCTTGATAATATACAAAATTAAAGGTTGAAATTTATTTCTAAAGTAGTTGTTTCGTTTTTCCCTTTTAATTAAATTCATTAATTAAAAAAATTATTAAATGCGCAAGTGTCACATTAAATGACTTATAGGTTTAGAACATATAGTATTGATAAACTATCATATTAGAACAAAACTTATTTAGAAACCAATCTAGATCCATCTTAATACCAGATCTATCAAGCACCGACAAGGATCAAATCTCTCGACGTGCAGACCTCTTTTTTGAGTGCAAAACTTCAGGAAAGGTTTTCACCTTGAGATATTTGATCTGTCTCGGAGTTTGATAGATCTGGAGTTAAGATGGATCTAGGTTGGTTTCAGTTGTGTGCGTCCAAAGAAAATCTAAGAAACATATGATTAATTTTATCAATAATATGTAAATTCATGCAATATTAATATAATCATTTTAAATATGCTAAATATGTGTCACATTAATACGGTCATTATAATTTTAAATTTTCTTAATTACCTCAATTTGTTGAGATGATGAATATTGTTAATAACTTTAATGACGGAATATGATGAAACAAAAATTTTGAATGTAAAGTGACAATGTAATAGTGTTGAATGATAGAAAATGTGAATAATAAGAATATTGATTCATAAATAGCTTTCATTGTGATTAATCTCAAACTATTTTCTTCTACAATTCTTATTGTCACCCTTGTTACTTTTGTCATATTTTCATATCCATTGTCATCCTTTCATATTGATTATATGAAAATTATAGGTTAAATCATAAACCATTTAAATATTTAGCTCGAGTTATTGTAGTAAGCATCATACATTATCTCTCTTTCTCTCCAATATTAATAGGTTCAATTACTATAACACAAAAATCAATGTACATTGTCAATATTTTTCTATTCTTACACTAAAATCAATGCACAATGTTAATCCAATCGCTTTAAAATTAATGTACCACAATACATCAAATCAGAAACCATCATCTACATTGAAATCAACGCATCTAATGCAAGCAATCAATAAGATTACAAAACAACATTTACACTCAAATCATTGCATCTAGTGTAAGTAAGAAAATAAGATTGCAAACCAACATCTACACTGAACTCCATGCATCTAGTGTAAGCAATTAAATAGCATTAGAAATAACCATCTACATTGAAATCAATGTATCTAGTGCAAGAAATCAAATATGATTAGAAATCATCATCTACACTGAAATCAATGCGTCTAGTGAAAACATTCAAATAGGATTAGAAACCACCATCTACACCGAAATCAATGCATTTAGTGCAATCAATCAAATAGGATTAGAAGTCATCTACATTTAAATCAATGCATCGAGTGCAAGAAATCAAATATTATTAGAAATCAACATCTACATTGAAATAAATGCATCTAGTGAAAACAATCAAATAGGACTAGAAATCACCATCTACACTGAAATCAATGTTGCATTTAGAGAAAGCAATTAAACAGGATTATAAATAGTCTATATTGAAATCAATGCATCTAGTGAAAGCAATCAAATATCATTAGAAATCAACACCTACACTAAAATCAACGCATCTAGTGCAACAAAGACAACAGGATTAGAAATCACAATCTACAATGAAATCAATGGATCTAGGGCAAGAAATATCCTTCGCCCTCTCCCCCCTTAATATATATCAATATCTCCCTTCATCTCTCCTCCCTTGTCTCTCTATCACAACCCCCCAAACACATATTCTTTCTCATTCCATATATATCAATTTCTATATCCCTCTCTCCCTCTCTCTCTTATTCTCTCTCTTAACTTTCCATCTATATCTCTATCTCCCTTTATCTATCTATATCACCCCCAAAACATACACTCTCTTTCTCCAATGTATCTATCTATCCTTCCCTCCTCCTCTCCTTCTCTCTCTCTCTCTCTTCCCCTTCTCTCCCTCTCCCCTGCTTCTATCTCTCATCATTCTATCCTCTATCCCTCTCTCTCTATCTTCATTATCACTCCTCTCTCTCTCTCTCTCTCCACCTTTCTCCCTCTATTTATTTCTTCTTAACTGCCTCTTTCTCACCCTCAAACTCCATCTCTCTTTCCCTCCCTCTCTCCACTCTCTCACATCCTCTCTGTCTTCCTTTCTCTCTCCCTCTCTCTCCACCCTCAAACTCTATTACTATATCCCTCCCTCTCTCCTATCTATTTCTCTCCGTCATTCTGTCCATCTCTCCTCCTTTGTCTCTTTATCTCACCCCCCAACATACACACTCTCTCTCTCTCTCTCTCTCTCTCTCTCTCTCTCTCTCTCCATACATACATACATACATACATACATACATATATCTTTTCCGTCCAATCCTCACTTCCCCCAGCACTCTCATCCTCTCTCTCAAGTCTTGTCTCTCATTCTTTCTCTCTCTCCCTTTCTCTCCTACATCCCACTCTCTTCCCTCATAACTCCTCCCCTCTCTCTCCAACTATGTTACTATATCCCCCCCCTTCCTCTCTCATTCTCTCTCCCCTTCTATCTATCTCTCCTTTTTTGTCTCTTTATCCCACCCCTAAACATACATACTCTCTCGAGATCTCCCTTGTCACTACCTCTCTCTCTACACTTCTCACTCTCTATGTCTTTCTTCTTCCCTCCCTCTCTCAGCCTCCAACTCCATCTCTCTATCCCTCCCTCTCTCCTCCTCTCTCGCAAGTCCTCCCTCTCATCCTTCCTCTCTCTCCCTTTCTCTCCTACCTTCCTCTCTCTTCATTCCTCCTCTCTTGTCTCATTCAGTTTATCTCGATCTCTCCCTTTTCACTCCCCTTATGTCTCCACCTCTATCAATCTCTCTTTGTTCTTTCCTATCATATATTTCTAGACTTATAATATATCATGATATATTAATATATATTATAATATAACAAATTTAATATTGTATTAATGCAAAGTTATTAAATATAATAATATTAATATTATAGTATATTAATATGAATATTAGATTTATTAATAATAATATTATTAATCTCTTAATATTAATATTAGGGTTAATAATGTTTTTTTTGCATGGTAGTAATAATAATTTGCCCCATAGGCTTCACCTAAATAAAACCTCTTTTTTTAGTGTTAGTAAGTATAAAGAGGTTTATGGAGTAAATATGAAAAGAGGTTTTATTTATTTACCATACCTCTGGTTTATTTATATTTTTATTTATTTAACACATTTCTTTTATTTACCATGGTATTTGGCCCATAGGCTTGGTATATAATTCCATGTTGGTTTCTAATCCTATCTGATATATTTGTATTTATTTACCATACCTCTTTATACTTCTTTTATATTTATTTGTTTACCATACCTCTTTTATAAATATGGTATTTGGCCCATGGTATTAATAATTATTTGTCCCACGGTAGTTGGTCCATAAGCTTTACATAAATAAAACATGTTTTTTGAGTTTTCTTTAAATATAAAGAGGTTTATGGAGTAAATATAAAAAGAGATTTTATTTATTTAATAGAATTTTCGAGTAAATATAAAAAAATGCTTATTTATTTATCATACTTCTGGTTTATTTATATTTTTATTTAAATGCTATACTTTTTTTGAGTGTTCATAAACCCATTTATATTTTAAATTTATATTTTGTTTATACACGATAATAATTAGATTGATTTTTAAATAGGGATGACATTAGATTAAAAATGTTAAATGTTAAACATTGTTTATGTTTACATGTTTATTTGTTTCCGTGTTTATGTGTTTCCGTTTACGTTTTTAAGTGAGATCTACCCATCTGTAAAGTGTCTCTAGGCAAAATAACAATTATGAGATAGTAATAAATACTCCATAATTCTTAATATATATAAAATATATATTAATATCTATATATGTTTAAATTGTATATTAATTCTTTTTATCATTATAAATAACCATTATTATTTAAAATAAAATTACGATTAAATATCTATAAATATAATGATGCTTATATTGTTGATTGAATATCCACCACTTAAATAGCTATGCTGATTTATGTATTACGTATATTGGTAAGTCATATTGTTAAATATCTACTTAATTAGCTGGTGTACCAGGTATGATTCACGCAAATTTGAAGGATTAGCGAAAAGATCAAAGGGTAGTCCTACATGGTTTCCTAACAGATAAGATTTTTCTATGGTTATGGTTATGATTAGCGATGTATGGGGCACTGCAAAGAAAATTTAGACCTGCTGGAAGTGGCGGAACAGCCGGAAATCCCAGACAATGAAAACCTTCTTTCCGAACGTGCCTTCGCATATTACTGTTACAAACTGGTACCATTGGTAAATGCATTTTTTCTCGCGAAGTTCTGTGATCCTATGTCACCAAAGAACTTGCTCGTTCATTTATCTAATAATGTCTCGTGATTCTACAGAGAAGTGGATAACGTCGAACCAACAGGGTGTGCGTGGACTGTCCTTGGCCATAATTTAATAATACCCCCCATGTGAATTTTGACGGCCAAGTCGCCCTTAGCCGAAAACAATCTGCTAGTAGTGTAACATTCGCGGATGAACATTTTCCTACGAAGTGTCTTGTAGGCATCTCGAAAGAAAGTTAAAGTTGAAAGTCCAACAATAATCTCCTGCTATGAATATGACATGTTATGAGCAAAACTGACATGGAATGGGCCATCTCAAATCTAGTCTGTGTAAGGAACGTACCGCCATGAATTTTTTTTCCTGTGTAGTTAAAAAGCAAAATAGTATACTACAATATGGCTAGATTCTTCCCTTTGGATGGCAGAAAGCGAAAAGTTGAGTGGACTGTTTGTCAAAGTGGTGTAAGGACATGATGTTGAAGGGTAGCATATTGCACCCTATTCCTACAACGAATGCGAATCCAAAAGAGAAGGCAAACATTATCAATCACGTCGACCATATATTTAAACTTGCCATCACAGGTACAACGTACAGTATGGTTTTTCAATCTTTGGAATTTAAGGAATATCCTTTACAAATAACAAGAAAATACTCCATTTTCATGTTTTATTGATAATTTTTTTGGCTACGAATGTGTTAGTTGAAAGTCATTTTACATAAGTGATTTTAGAATAGATAAAATAGTGCAGCTTTATGATCCTGGTTCTCATCAACTATATTAAATTGTCACTTCTAATAATGTTTCATCCAAATTTAAAAAACAAAATCTGGAGCAAAAATATCTCTAATTGCCTATTGTCACATTCAAAAGTCCTCTAATTTAACCGTTGTCACATTCAAAAGTCCTCTAATTTAACCCTTGTCACATTCATAGCTCACTTTAGATGTAACGCTTACGCTTATTTTTAATTACAAACATGGCCGTTTCAATAAAGAAGAATTAAATTGAAAATCGAGCTCCAAATTCAAAATTTAGCCGTGGGGCAATAGATTCCACATTCATATCAAATCAAGAAGGTCGGTGCCAGTGTCCTCTTTGATTATCTATGTTACGAGGGATGACACTCATACTCCTCTTCATATCACAAAAAAATTATTATTTAATTTTTTTTATTTTTTTTATATATTAGATTGGTGGGAAATCATTTAATAGGTATTTTTTTTATATATTAGATTGGTGGGAAATCATTTAATAGGTTGTGGCATTGAAATTTGAAATAAAATTCATTTTTAATTCTCAAAGCTCTTTTTCATTTGAGGTAAGGAATTATTTTATATCTTGTTATTCAAAAGTATTATTCATGAAGATAAATATGTCCCTTAAAGATGTTGATGGACATGGTTTTAACGCCCAATACGGTTAAACACCCAATGATTGTTGTGCCAATTTCACAATTAAATTATGATAACTTTTTAATGAAATTTTTGTAAAGTACTCACCTACTTCATATAATCTTTACCATGTTTAATTCTTTTTTTACATATAAATCAAATGTTTAGCCCCAACTTGCATATTAAGTTTTATATGATAACTTTACATAACTACTAAATATCAAATACGCCATTCATGCAATATCAATGAATTTGTGTGTGTTGACAGAAAAAATTTTGGTAGCAGTTTTGATGATGGCATTAATGTTGGGTACTCTCACCCCTTTACTATCAGCTGCCAGCGCTGTGTGCTCTTAACATCTAGCTTGGAAATTTATTTTTCACCGGCTCTGTCACATGATAGGGTATGGCCAACATACACTCTGACTTCGCACCCCTTGGGCTTCTCCCATCATCGACGGTATGGATGCATCTACACCCATTTGAGGGCTGTGCTTAGTTCAATGTACTCCACCGTTGTTTATCCGGTAGCATGGAGACTCTCTATCCATTTGCACAGGTTTTTGTTTCAGCTCTGCCTCTTCTCCTTCATGCCAAATGGTCTAGAACACCTTCGCACTGAATGAACCAGAAAGTCTATGGACACCGCCAAGCTCAAGCCTGTAATCGACCTGGTTCTTGCAGTAGTAGTGTTCTGGTAAGGGTTTATCAATGCAAAGTTCTTTAATTCTTCGAATTTTCCTTTCTCTCAAGTTATCATTACATTTTATATCCAAATCTCTAACAGTTTCTTTGTTTTTCTTTGTCCTATGGTTGAGGAAACATGTTTCCAGCCTCCAGAAGTCACCGAAGGTCCCAAACAATGCTCCCCAGGTTCTACCCCTTCAGTGTTTTCTATTGGGTAAGCTTCCTAGAATTTTTCTCCTGAGGGTTTCAATTTCTATATCTGTTGAGAGTTGCAAATTCTGGGTCATTGAAAAGAAGGGGTTCTTCCAATTTTTCCAGAACCCTTCGAACCATGTGTTTATGATTTCTACTTATTTTATTGTATGAGATTGGTGGCAATTTCTATAATGCCGGTCAGGGTTAATGGAATTTGTTTCCCAATTATTTCTCAGAACCGTGGCCTTGGTTATCCTCGCGCACTGTCCAACTTGACATGCCCTTGGGCTTCTTCTTAAATTTTGCTAATACCCTGTATATTTAATCCATTATAAATAGGAACTGCTATGGATATAATTTCTGGGTTGAACACATCGTAGCTTACACTATTTTCTCTTTTCCGCTGAGTACATTCTTGTATTTTCCAGCTTCCGATAGGGTCCTTGGGACCCAAGGTGTATGACAAATTTTTAAATTCATTCAGTGATATATCAGAACCCTAAGGCTTCTCTTTATGCTAAGTAATGATCTGGATTCCTTAAAGACTCTTTAAGGTTAAATTTTCTAAAGTTTACTGTATATTCAAATGCGCACTTCGTTTCCAAGAAATGTTGTCTTGTATATTCTGTGTGTTTTATGAGGTTTCTAGGTACGCAGTCTTTAGCACGGTTAACGATGGTTTTGGTTTAATAGCCCTGGTTAACTATGGTATATAATTTTGAGTCTGAACCTTATGGTACTACTAATCCTCTTGATCATACAACTTTCACGTAACCTCTTATGCTTTTAATCGCTCCTCAAAACTCTGGTTATGTTTTTTTTTTTTTTTTTTTACTTTTCTCATAATTTGCTTCACTACCGAATGTTAATATAGCTACATGATTTACTTCATTGTTGAATGTTAATATAGCTACAAGATTTGCTTCTCTACTGAATGTTTAATAAAGCACATGATTTACTTCGCTATCGAATGATAAAATAGCTACAAGATTTTCTTCACCATCGAATGTTTAAAATAGCTACATGCATGTAGGAAAAGAAATGGTTTTGGATTTAGGTTCGATACTCATGCGGGACTACTTTTCCTCTCTGCAATTTCTTTAAAATCTTTCATAGTTATCTCTCCGCTGATTGTGCTCCAAGGGTTTCGATCTGCCCTCTAGATTTTTCCTACATTTCTTTGTGTTTTGGCATAAGTAAAGAAAGAGCTCTTATATGGTCATTCTATTAATTAACTATATGGATTCTTGTCTTCTACGAGGATAGTATCTTGCTAAACCTGAGTTTGCTATATTCTTTGAACTCTCTACAAATAGTTTATGGTTAGTTATCTACAGACTTCTCTTGCAGATGTTTTTAGTTCATAAATAAAAAGAAAACTCTTAAAAGGACTACTAACTCATATATTTATAAAGATATACAGAAGAGGACACCCATCTCTCCCCTCGAATTCCTCTACTGCTAACTGTAGAGAAATTGTTTCACACCTCTTTTAACAAAAGTATGATACATAATAAAGTTCACACAGCAGTTTCCATCAGAGGTTTCTTTACTTGCCTGGTTCTTCCAACTGGTAAAGATCTCCTTGAAGGTTCACCCGAGCCTGGGACTCATACTGCCTCTCAACCACCCGACCATGAGATTCGTCTTTTAGGACCAGGATCTCCCCCCTAGCTTACCTGCTAGATAAACAGTCTTCCACAAGTTACTTCCACATTGTGCAGGGTTATCTGATCATCACCAGACTTAGCCTCTTTTCTCTTTTTATGCCTATCCCTATAGCGTAGATTTTCCTCCCCTCCCCTCCTTTTCTCTGGAAACTCTTCTAGTTAGAAGAGGTAGTTAGGGTTGCAATCACAGCAACTATCTTTTCCCAAGAGAAAACTTCCTCCTTGAGAAGTTACCAGCTTTTAAAAGAAAACATTTCTTATCTCTCATAATAAAAAAAAATATTATTAAATTTCAAACAGATAATAATATTAGTTTCAGTTTGTATTTACCATAGTAAACCAAATATTTACATTTTCCCTGGGCATTACATCTCCCCCTCCTGAAAGTGGACATCGTCCCGATCTCTTTTGGCCATGAACAACTCTGGGTAAGCTTTTTTCATGAGCTCTTCATCTTCCCAGGTGGCCTCATCAGGGCCAAAGTGATGCCACTGCACTTTAACTTGGGTAATAGCTTGTTTCCACATCATTACTTCTCTCCCGTCGAGGATGTTCAATGGCTCGACCAAGGTTTCTCCTTCCGGCTCGACCTGAAACATGAAAATCTTAAATCAATTTTTTTTTTCTTTAAACTCATTTGGATTGATCTACCGGCGCTATTCTTTGCTTGTATATCCTGCCAGTTGATTACATGCTTAGGATCATAAACACATTTTTTTAACACGGAGACATGAAAGACATTGTCGACCTGTATATGACTCGATAGAGCGAGCTAGTATGCTACCGGCCCAATTCTTGCTAAGACCTAAAAATGTTCACAAAATTGGGGTGCCAACTTAGCGCACCCTCTCCATTGTAATGTGCTCTTTTTTGCTCGAATTCTCACATACACATGATCACCGACTTGATACTCCTTAAAGTTCATTTTCTAGTCAGCAAAGTTCTTTTGCCTATACTGAGCTGCCTTTAGATTGGACCGTACCTTCTTAACCATTTCCTCCATTTCCTTAAGCATTTCGAGACCTAACATCAATTTGTCTTCCAGTCCACCCCAGCTTGAGGGTGTGCGATACTTCCGCCCATACAATACCTCGAATGGGCTCATTTGCATTTATGTATGATAGCCATTGTTGTACACAAACTCGACCAATTGTAGATAATCTTCGCACTTGGTTGGTTGCTACATTACATATGCTCTTAACATGTCTTCCACCACCTAGTTCACTCGTTCAGTTTGTTTCTCAATTCGAGGGTGATAAGATGTAGTAACATTCAGCTGAGTCCCCAATTCTTCAGATAGCGTTTCCCAAAAGATCGATGTAAAGTTTACATCACGGTCTAAAATTACTGTTTTTGGTAGCCCATGTAGCCTAAATATATTCTGCATAAAAACATGGGCGATCTGCATAGCTCTATAAGTAGATTGCAAAGGTATAAAATGTGTTGATTTACTTAACTTTTCCACCACCGCCATGATGGAGTCGTTATTTCTATTTGACTTGGGAAAACCCATTATGAAGTCCATAGAGATGGTTTCCCACTTCCATTCTGGAATGGGTAATGGTTGTAATAACCCCGCATGGTGTTGGTGTTCTATTTTAATTTTGTGGCACTCCAGACAACGTGACAAGTATCCAGCCACATATTTCTTCATACCCAGCCAATAATATTATTTTCATAGTGCAATGATCATTTTCTGATATCTTGGGTGTCCAACATAGTGACTTTTATGATATTCATCCAAAATCAAGTTTTTAATGCTGTTCTGATTTGCCACATACAACCTTTTCTTGTAATACATCATTACAGCGGCATCCAAAGCATAACCTAGCTGTTTTTCCTTGCTGGTTTGGTGCTAAACTTGTTTTTTTATTTGTTGATATGTGGTATCTTATTTTGCTTCCTTTTTAATTATTTCTTCGAAGGGGCTTTTCCCTTCACTGCAAGAAATCTCGTATAGACATTGTAATTGTCGACTTAAGCATCTGCCACCCGATTTTCTTTCCCTTTCAAATGTTTGATCTCGAAATCAAAAACACTTAAGAAATCCATCCACCGTGCTTGCCTAGAATTTAAGGTGGGCTGACTAAAATAATTGGTCAGACTATGGTGGTCTGTCAATAATAGAAATTTTCTTCCCACAAGATAATGTCGCCACATTTTTAAAGCATGAATGACGCCTGCCAACTTTAGATCATAAGAAAAATATTTATGCTCATGCTCTTTTAATTTTCCTGACACATAAGAAATTAACTTCCCTTCTTTCATTAACACGCCTCCTACCCCTTCCTTACTTGCATTCGTGCACACCACATAATCTTTACTAGGATCGGCTATGCTTAAAATGGGTGCAATGGTGAAAAAATGCTTCAGTTGCTCAAAACATTTTTGGCATTCTGGGGTCCACCTAAAGGTTCTTCCCTTTTTCTGTAAGGAAGTGATTGGATAAGCTACTCTCGAAAATCCTTCTACAAACTGTCTGTAATAACCTGTTAGTCTCATGAAGGATCTGATGTCTGCCACATCCTTCGGTACCGACCATTCCATTATCGTCTTTATTTTTTTGGGATCCACCGTGATCCATTCTTTAGTGATTATATGCCCCAAATATTGTATTTGTTCCTTAAATAAATCTCATTTGCTGAACTTGGCGTATAATTGGTGTTCTCGGAGGGTTTGCAGTACCAATCTGAGGTGCTCCTTATGCTCTTCCATAGTTCAAGAATATATCAGTATATCATCAATAAAAATCAACACAAACTTATCCAAATACTGATGAAATATGTTGTTCATTAAACACATAAAGGTTGTGGGGGCATCGGTTAACCCAAAGGGTAACACCACAAACTCATAATGACTATACCATGTTCTAAAAGAAGTTTTAGCTATGTCTTCTTCTTTAATTCTGATTTGGTGATACCCTGATCGAAAATCAATATTTGAGAATACCGTTGCTCCTTTTACTTGATCAAGAAGTTCATTAATACGTGGTAGATGATACTTGTTTTTTATTGTCAATTTATTCAATTGATGATAAGCCATAAACATGTGAAGGGTTTTGGATTTAAGAGATTTGTGGTTTGTATCTTTTGAATCAGTGACCGGAGAATCCACAGTATGAACATTTTTATACTGTTCATACTGTGGATTCTCCAGTCACTGATTCAAAACATGTGAAGGGTCTCGTCTTTCTTCTTAAAAAACAAGACCAGGCCCCCCCAAGGTGACACACTGGGGAGAATGTAGTTTTTGTCTAATAGCTCCTGTAATTGCATTTTTAACTCTGAAAATTCTAGTGTGATCATTCCGTAGGGTGCTCAGGACACCGGGGTTTCTCCAGGCACCAATTTGATGGTAAAATCTATGTCTCTCTTAGGTGGTAGTCCAGGAATCTCTTTGGGAAACACATCAGCAAATTCTTGTATCACAGGAATGTTTTCCAATGTGGCTATTTTATTTTTTGAGTTGGCATAACCCACTTGGATGGCATAAATCTAACATCCTTTCCTAATACATTTTTCCAACTGAGAGTCAATTATCGGCCGAATCTGCACTAGCCGCTTAATTCCTTGCATCTCTTGCTTTGCTTCAGGCTTGTCTTTGTAACATATAGTCTTAGTTTTATAGTTAATTATGGACCAGTGCTTTTCGAACCAGTCAATACCAATCAGTACGTCATACGAACGAAGGGGAAGCATGTTTAAATCTGCCATCACTAGTTGTCCTGCTATCCTTAAATGGCAGTTATTGACCTTAGCAAGCACTTGTATCTTTGCCCCTGTTGCCAGCTATACTAGCCAAGGGTCCTTAAAATTAACAGGTTGCAATTTACAATGCTCCACAACCTTAGGACTAAATAACTTAACATAGCTCTAGGATCAATTAAAACAGTTACAGCAAGCTCTAAGAGCTTATCTTCAAATTCTACCATGGTTGGCTAGTACTCCACCTGGCGATCTTCCAGGGTAGCATTAATCTTTGGTAAACTCCGTCCTATATCACCAACTGTAGATACTTCATAGATCTGGGAAACCTGTTCAGTTCCTTTTCATTGAGGGTAGTTTTTTACGTAATGAGGTCCACCACAGCCCCAACATTGCACTGGAGGCCTTGCTGCCCCTTCATTATCTATTTTTCCAGGTTGTTCATTGGTTCTGGACTTAATGGGTGGCTTTAATCTAATTGGATTCTTTTGTATATCTCTATTGTTTTTCCCCTTAGCAAATCCTTTGTTACCACCACCTCAATTTCCTTTAGTATTTCCAGCCAATTTGTTGCTTTTCCTATCAACCCACCTTTTACCCAAGATTTCTCCCTTCTGTTTGCTTTGCTGGTAACAAATCCAGGCTTTACATATTACCTCATCCATCATCTTTGGGTTTTCAAACTCAACTCTTCCCCTCATGTTCAAAGGTAAACTACTGATGAACATATGTACTTTGGCCTTTTCCTCTTGGATATAAGGCACATAACAGAGCAATGAAGTAAAACGAGTGATAAATTCATCCGTAATTTGTTGTCCCAGTCACAGGTCATGGAATTCTCTTGATTTTTTCATCATAAAATTGTTTGTTCAAGTATCTTTCCTTAAAGTATTTTTGAAAATTTTCCCAAGTTATAGTCTATTCACTTACTCCCCTTACCATCTTAACTTCTTCCCACCATAGGGAGGCTTTTCCCTATAATTAGAAAATGGAAAACCATGCCTTGAGGTTATGATCATATTCATATAGCTGGAAGTATTTTTTCATATTAATCAACCACACCTCAACTACTTCCTCCATTTCTCCATCAAAGTGTGGCGGTTTGATCTTATAGAACTCCCATTGCAACTCTATTCGTTGCCTTTTTGATGTATGTTGCTTGGAAGCATTATCAGATCGTTCCTCCTCCCTTCCTTCTGACTCTTCTGGTTCTGTGTGGTGATTTTGTTCCTCTGACTCCCTTTGCTATTCAGCACTGGGATTCAGTGGTTGCTGATTCTGCTTGTTAGATAGGCTCTTTATGATCCTTTCCTGTTCCATGGTTAACCTCATGTTATCCTCCCACAATCCGGCCATTTCATTTTCCAACTCCTGTACTGTCTATAATATTGCAAGATTCGTATTGCGAGCCTCCTCTCCAAGCTGTACCCATAATTCTGGGTTATTTTCAGGCCCGGTTGTAGGTCCCTGACCCACCACAAACCTATGTGAAGCAGTGTCTGCTCCTCTCATGTTGAGAGTCTTCTATTTTCCTGTACTTAATATAAGAAAAGTAACAGAAGAAGGGTCAACGCATTAACTATTTTTCTTTAACTACTCAATAGAGATGAACATAAAATGAATACACTTATCTGTTTTTTCCCCAGAGGACACAGTTTTTGACACTTGGCTCTAATACGACTTGTAATGTACCCAACTACTTCATATAATCTTACCATGTTTAAATATATTTTTTACATATAAATGAAATGTTCAGCCCCAACTTCCATATTAAGTTTTACATATTAACTTTACATAACTAGTAAATATCTAGTACGCCATTCATGCAATATCAGAGAATTTGTGTGTGTTGACGGAAAAAATTTCTGGCAGGATTTTTGATGATGGCTTTAATGTTGGGCACTCTCACCCCTTTTTTGTCAGCTTCCAGCGCTGTCTACTCTTAACATCTTGATGGAAATTTATTTTTCACCGGCTTTGTCATGTGATGTGGTATGGCTAGCGTACACTCTGACTTTGCACCCCTCGAGCTTCTCCCATCATCGACAGTGTGGATGCATCCACCCCCATCTGAGGGCTGTGCTTAGTTCAATGTACTCCACCCTTGTTTATTCGATAGAGTGGAGACTCTCTATCTATTTTCACAGGGTTTTGTTTCAGCTCCGCCTCTTATCCTTCGCACCAAATGGTCCAAAACGCTTTGCGCTGAATGAACAAGAAAGTTTATGGACACCACCGAGCTCAGGACTGTAATCGACCTGGTTCTTGCAGTAGTAGTTTTCTGGTAAGGGTTTATCAATGCAAAGTTCTTAAATTCTTCGAATTTTCGTTTCTCTCAAGTTATCATTACATTTTATATTCAAATCTCTAACAGTCTCCTTGACTGTAGGTTTTCCAAAAGCAGCGGGTTTCCACGTTTAGCAGGAGGAAAGGCTGGTCGGCTCCCACTTCGATTTTTCCTCGCGGCTTTTCTTACGGCTCGAAAACTAGGCTTGAAGCAGTTTCTTTATTGATTGCAAGGCTCTCTGATGTAAGTGGTTTTGGCTCATCGAGAGCGATGCCACTCAGCTCTCCCCACATGGCGGTGGTCAGAATATTCAAACCACCCTTCCCCACTCCTTATTCTCCCTGCATCTTGGTGCTCTGATATCCCTGAGCACCATCCATTTCGATATCCCTTAGTGCCATCCATTTCGGCGGAAGCTTTCGATGATCAGATCTCATCGAGCTAGTTTGGCGGGCCGAGAGTGTGTAAAAATATATTTAAATTAAATTTTAAAATTATAAGTAAAGGTTTATATATATAATCAGTGTAATTTTATATTATATAAAACATGTATTAAGTATAGTATAAAAATGACTCACCAAGTTTTAAGGAATGAGAAGGAATTTATATAATGTGGATTTATTGATTTAATAAATTAGATAATAGTGCTTAAATTTGTTTAATTATTATTAAAGTATTATGTTGAAATGAGTAATAAAAATTCAATTTTTTTATTTAATATTAAAATATTATGTTGAAATGTATAAGTTGTTATTTTACTTTATTATTTATTGGAAGTGTGAATATTTATATTATTATTATTTTTAATATATTATGTGTGTGGTATTTTGAGTTAATAATAAATTTAAGTGTGAATTGATTATCGATAGAGAATTTATTGTCAAACATATTAGGCATACCAAATCATTCATGGATGGTAATGGTGGTAGTGGTTCCAAGCATTTCAAACTATAAACTAAAGATTTAACGAGTGAAAATTAAGGTGGAAGAATCCCTAGTCTAACTTGAAGATGGATGAATCTATGATAAAAGATATCAAGTGGGAACTTGATGAGATAAGACAAGATTCACAATGAAAATCATGCAAGTGATGCATAAATCACTAGGGGACAACAAGCACATCATTTCAATTGTGGGGACTTGAACCCAAGCTGTTGTAGTAAGAGCCAAGTATCTTGACCTACTGGGCTACAATGGAACAATAACAATGGATTAAGCCTTCATGCAGGTGGATTGAGCATAACCTAAGACTTAAATAAGGATGACCTCATGTATGTGTTCCATTTGGATAAGCACAATAAGTATAGTGATCATGGAATTTTAACATGATATTAATGATTTAAATGATTGTACAAACGATAATATCTTAACATTGAATTCGAATCAAATGTCCTTGGGGAAGGAAGAATATCCGACAAGAGTTTAAGGCTCAAGATGATGAGACTCATTTAAAATTTAATGATGTACTTAGATGAGTATACCTATGATGTAATGGTTAACTTCCTAATAGAAAGAACAAGAAATGTATATTGAAAAAGTAATTGGTACCTTGATGAAAACATGACATTAATAGTACTCATGGGATAACATAATCGTGTTCAGGGTTGGACCACATCCTCAAATAGATCCTAGAGGGATGTTGAACTGTTTATACAAGTAAATGACATTAATTCATGATAAGAATGCTTATAGTGTATTGTTGTTCTATATTTGATAAGTATTGAGATGATTCTCATATTAACAATGTTTCGTGATATGATGGTATGTGGTAAATGTATATAGTTCTAATGAGAGGTTAACGATGTATATGTGGCGCTTATTTAATTATTTGTTATGATAATGATGTTGAATTCTCATGATGGATATGATATGCATAGGGATCCTGATGTAAATTGACATGTGGTTCATTTATTATGAGATGTCATGATATATCCTTGATGCTGATATGTTGATGTTTTTAACTTATGAGAGTATTTTATGATGTGAAACATGGGGTTATTGCATGCAAATTTTATGAAATTCAATAGTATGAAGATATTTACTATTAAAAATGTTGTGATAACAATCACTTTATGTTATCGGGATGAAATGAAAGTGTTGGCATTTGGACTATTTCTCTGACACTATGATTATAACTAATGCATTGATTGCATGTTGAAATGTGGTGATTGACAAGAAATCCATGAATGGGATGAGAGGGCCGATTTATTTGATGATCTCGTGGGCACCCATACCTGTGAGGGAGAATATGTAACACCATATGAACCGAGGACAACCGAAATCAACACTACATATGCTAGTGGTTCTTTTGTATTGTATAGCTCTTGATGGATAGCTCTTGAGGGGCTATGGGACCATCTTGAGTGGCTATGGTGGAATTAGTGCCTGATATTGGCACTAATTTTCATTCCTTCTCATATGAAAAGTCATGAGCCTAGTCAATCTTGATCTGAGGCCAGTCCTATTTTGATAGGAAGAGCTCTAAGGTAAGGCTATGAGCTATGACCTACAAGCTTTGTTGGTACCCTCAAGACTAATCAAAGTACCCAGTAACAAGGCTCCTCAAGTCAAGGCCACTAGCCTGGGGTTGACATATTATTATAGAACAGGCCTATAAGGTTTTTTCAAGTCAGCCTCGATCCTCTCCTAGGCATCTTCTTCTATCTGATACAGAATTATATCTATGCACTTGTCCCTTCAATATATCCATAAGATGCCTTGTAAAATACCTTATGATGGACTGTTATTTCCTTTCTGATGATGATGATACCTTATTTTACAAGCTTATTACTTACTATAATATTGTCTATAGTAGAAGCTTCCAAGGTGCTAAGTCAAGAATATTTACTCAAGGTGATAGACTGATCCTCTTCTTGAGTTCAGGTCATAGTTATGTAGTTTCTCAACACTTACTTATAATTTCTCCTCTTGCAAATTTTAACATTAGGTCTAGTCCCTTGAAATATTTGTAGAATTCTATTGCATGTTTGTCCCTTTAGGGCTTTCGATAGTCGCAAAAGGATGCGAAATTGATCTTCCTTCAATGTCTCACAATTTGATGGAGTGAGAGGTTTATATTTGGCAAGACTTGTATAAATATAATAATTTTTGACGATAATTGTGTTCCTTTAGGGTGTTTGAGCTTTGGATCAAACCTTCTAAATAATCCTACTATGCCCCTATATAGTTTGGTCCTAGTATTTTTTAAAATTAGTTTCCTTGCTACCTATTAGGACTATCTATAGTCCAGAAAATATTAGTTTAACTAGTAACTTGATCACCTTCACAAAATTTCAGAAAACCTTATGATTTTCACATATTTTTAATGTGTTACAAGACCTATAAATTTGAGCACATGTCTTAGATCTTTCTCCTAGGATTCTCAACCTCGCGATGATTCAAACTCTCTAGGTTTGAATTTCTTATAAGCTGTATTGAGTTCCTTTTTGAATTTAAAGATGAAAAAAATCTTGTGTGTCTATTGCAACAATCAAGCCATCTAGTCTGCCTAATGAAATATCTATGTCTCATTAGTTCAATCTCGTTTCTGAGCTGAGTAGCCTATGATTGCAACTCTGTGGTCTTGATCTGAGACAAACATGTCTTTGTTCTCCAATATTGCATATGTTTTTCCAAAGACAACAATGACAAAAGGTCATTATTGTGCAATTATTTATGATCCGGTATCCTCTTACTAATCAAAGGCATTCAATAGATGGTTAAAGTAGTGGTTGGGATGAGTTCATTGTCAAAAACATCCAAGGGTTTCCAAACTAGAGAAACAAGGGCTTGTGTTTGATTTATGGGCTAACATTTGAAAATTTTCTACGAGAAGAGGAGTTGGTGGGAGTCCTTATGGCAAGGGCTTGCACCTCTTCCAAGATTGACAATGTTGTTGAGTGGCAGCTTAATTGTTTGGATATATTCGCACATGCAAAGTATTTTCAAGAGTTTGATAGTGATATTCCACATCTCCTTCTCTTAGCTCTATAATTTTTATGAAGAGCCTTGAAGAAATCAGGTTGAAGGAAATTCCTTCACCTTCTTTGTCAGGAAAGAGCTAAGAGACTATTGGCAGCAAGTAGCCAAATATAACAAGTGGTGAGGGTACATGCAAGATATAAAGCCAGGATTAATGCAAAGAGGTAATGCAGAGGAGTGTACTGACTACATATATATCATCAAACATATTTCATCCCACTTAGTATGCCTTGCATCGTGCACGGTTAGTCATAAGATCATGTTGGTCACAACCTCAGTAGCTTAAATAAACAAGTGGTAATGCTCTTCATTAACTAAGATATGTAATAAGATATGAATGTCATTGAAGACGGAATGATATGATAATGATAATGATAAGCAAACTTAAGCTACATTAAGAGGTGTGTTTCAAAAGACGTGCTTTGTTTTCCATACCTAGCCTCCAGAGGGATATGCATCAGATGGAGTCTTCATGCGGTCCTAATATTCTATCATACCTTGGGTTTCTTGGTCTGCTTATTTTTCTCCTCATCTCCTTGAGAGTCATCTATCATGTCATCTTTCTTCGTGGCCCGTGAGAGACATAATTGTGTAGTTCCAATAGGCAGTGACTGTTATGGGATGAGATCTTGGGAGGACACATTTACACAGTTTTACGATGTAAGGCACTACTTGGGATGAGGCCTTGGGAGGACACATCTATGCAATTTCAAGATGCAAGGCAAACTGGGTAGTCAAGGGACAAAACTGCATAGTTTTTGAAGACAGTGGGTTTCGCCTGAGGGAAGGACACTGGAGGAAACCACTGCGCATTTTTGAATGGTAAGGGAGGTTGGGATTTCTACATATTGTAGGTTCGAACAAGAAACGGAAAATCTTGAGGGTTACATATGTGAAGTTTGTAGTTCAGGAAAGTTGGATGAGGCTAGGTTGCTAAGGAAACACCAAAATTTAGCTAAGTGGGGGATTAGTGGAACTTATGTGAATAGTGATAAAACTTCCCTAAGACGCACACTTGAAACCTTATCGATACAACATAGACCATCCAGGACATATAACACATACTTCACTTAATGCAACAACCTTGGTGGCAGCTTACGGCAAGCGCAGCTTCGATTATAGACTTTGGGAGGATAAAGGTGACACTTGTCCAGACTGTCTTTTAGATCATGCCAACAACTATCCTTATCTCTGTAGTGATTCAGCACATAGATGTTGTAGATGATAATGGCTTGCTGATCTGCTTTATTTTCCAGAGTTGTTTTGATCCACTGTTGATTTATTGTTTCTGAAATACATTTCCATATACCTTGATTCCAAATTGTTGATATTCCTCCTGAGGCTCCTCTTGCCTCACTAATGCTTCCTCTATACTGTCTCTGCTGCTCAATGAATTTATTCATTTCCTTGTGGTTTTGTTTTGTTTCTTGTAATATAATAATTCCTGGCTTCTAAAAAATGATAAGATCCCTGGGCTGCTACCTTAGAGGGGTGCCCAAGTCCCTTGATGTTCCAAGATAATATTTTCATCATTGGATATGCGGTATGTGGGGAGGTGCTTGCCCCCCTTGGTCCTTGTTGATTGCTTTTTTGTCATGTGCCCCAAGATTTAAGTTTCTTTGGGTGTCTACGTTCCCATTTCTATGTCCTTTTGCACGTTCTCATCCCTATGCTGCTTAGCAGATTTCTGGCCTGGGCCAGGTTTCTTGGAGGGTTAACTAGAACCCCTGTGATCTTTGGATGAGCTTCTAGTGATTCTGTTGAGGGGAGGATCAAGAAGAGGCTAAGAGGAAATAGTAAGAGGCAATGAGGATTCGATAGTGTCTTGGTGTTGGCTTTCAGGGAGAGGGGGCTCCTAGGGATCAGGAGGAGAGTGGGGGGATGAGGGTCTTCTTCATCCAAAGATTCAAAGGGGTTTGATGTAGAGGGTAATGGCTGAGTCAAGATGGGAGGGGGGGAGAAGGATGCAACTTGGATTTCTGGGGGAGGCTTTGGTTTTGGGCCAGACTGTTTGTGTTTTTCTTTTTTTGACTTGTTCTCATGTCTCTTCACTGGCTTCATCATTTTCATTTATTTCATTTTCTTTTAGTTTACTACACCTATTAGCAAAATGACCATATTCATGGCATACCTTACATTCGAATGGGATTTGTTCATAGTCCAGCTGCTAAATATGGGTCCATTGGTCGACTTTGATCTTGATTGCTTCCAAAAGGCCCTTTCCTAAGTTGACTTCAACACAGATCCTTGCACATGCATGCATGTTGTCCTTTGGTTCGTATCTATCGATGTATTTTCCGACAGTGTTCCCAATGGCTTTGAGCAATTCATCTCCCTAGCAATGAAGAGGGAGATGGGGCAAGCAAACCCAAACCAGAACTGCATTAGGTATATCCATTTCTAGGTCGAAGTTAGGGGACCATCTGTTCAGATAGAGACCTCTCAAATCAATGAAGTAGGGACCATTTCTAAAGATGAGATTCCGGTATTCTTTGGTTTCAAAGAGGAATATGTAGTAACCCCTTCCACAAAATCTTATTGCGATTTTTCTTTGGATTTTCGCGTTCCAGTTGCGCTCCACCCATTTATGTACAACTCTGGGAGAGGGCCACAGGCCAGTAAATTGTCCAACCAGACCTCTCTCTGCTAGAGAGATCGCTGCCTTCCTAGGGAGACTAGGGGGAAGGGAGATTTCTCGGATGTTAGCCAGTTTCTTCATGAACTTTGAAGATGTGGGTTTGTTTCAGATGGTAGCATTTTCAGAAATGACAGAGGCGAAGATATCAGCCTGGTCTTCATTGTCCGACATATTGGAGGGGTCGATCCCAGCCATGGAAAGGGTAGAAGGGAGCTAGTCACAACACTGGCCGGAGGAGGAGAGCAAAACCTGACTGCGGGGGTGTTGAGGAAGAAGACTGGAGGCCTAGCAGCAGGGGCTGCTAGGCAGGAGGCTTGCGGAGGGCCGCAGGAGGCAAGGCTACAGGGGCACGGGAGCTCTGGTTTAAAATATTGCGCGCAATCAAAAGGTTGACATTGGAGCTTATACATTTTTGCGCCTTCTGGTGGTGTGAAATTTCTCCATGTCTCTGTTATTAGGTTATGAAAATCAGGGTGGTTCAGCCAAAAGGCTTCAAAGCGAAAGGGCATGCGAACATTGTCTCCCCGTCTTTGCCACTAAAGCCTAATAGGCCAATGGTACGAGCCAGAGAGTGGCAATATAGAGGCCAAGAGATCCTCGCCAAGATGTATTGCAATATCAGAGATCAGGAATCTGTCTAACCAAGATGCAATTTGGTGGGCATCTACCGTTTGTTGTTCCAAGTATAAACACGATTGTTGAATTCCATATCTATAATCATGTTGTTATGAATGTAGTTTTTGAAGTGCGTACTTTCACAGTCCAGCTTGATCCGTCCTCCAATCTTGTAATCATGTTGAATTCCCCTCGTGTGATCCGAAGTGGGCGAGATCTTTCTGAGTTGATCTGAGTTATGGTGTTCAATGTGTCTACTTTGTTTGTTGCCTCCTGGGGGAAGTAGACATTAGTTAAGTGTCCATGAACATTTGTCCCTGTTAAATGAAACTTGGCCTGAATAAAATGCTTACTAGCATGTATGTTGGTAAGTGTTATAGCTTTATCATCCCAAATGATGGCTAGCCCTCGTGAGGCTCCCATGGCTTCCACCGCCACTTTTTTGCTTCCTGGCCACGCTTTGGCAAGGATCTGATCCAACATTGTGGAATTACACTTGGTCTCCTGTAAGAAGAGAATTTGAGGCTTTTCCTGTTGTAGCATGTTCTTTACTAATTGTCCCTTCCCCGGGTTGTTGAGCCCTTTGATGTTCCATGAGATGAGCTTCATGATTCATGATTGGGAAGGGGATTATAGTATTTGGTGAGCTTGGAGTATCATCCAGATTCCACCAGCATCTCCCCTATGCGGATGGTTATCTGAAGATCGGTTTTCCGTCCTTGTTTCTTGTTGTATTTGAAGATATTTCTTCCATCCCACTAACTACCAGTTTGGATGCCTAATGATATTTGCTTTTGTGCTCTTGAGATAATTACTTCTAAGTTCTCTATTCGTCGCTCAGGAATTTTTTCATATTCCTTTTTCTTACAAGCGTATTCAAGTCCTAGTATATCTAGATCTCTGATGTCGAAGCTATCCGGTTCCTCTTCCATGTGCTGTACTATTTCCTGCTCTAACTCTGTATCATCTACAATTGTGAGTTGCATTTGAGTGCTATATACCTCCATACCTTGAGCAGTCCTTTTCTGCATGTTATTGGTAGAGGGAATTTTGGTGTCCGCGGGTTGCTTAGAAGTGAGGGCTTTCTTTGAGCTTGATGGAGCAGGATGGGTGGAAGTCTTAAGAATGGCTTCAGGTTGTTTCTAATTATCTAAAATATGAACCTTCGGCTGGAGTAGGATTTCAAAGCTGTTGCTTGTTGAAGGCAAGGAGGTGCTGGTGACAGGCTTTTTGACTAAGGTAGAGGGATTTTTATGTGTATTTTTGCGATTGGGAACTTTCGTGAACCCATTCGGGTCAGATTTGTCCATTGAAGGGGTGGTCGTGGATTTGATATTGGAGGGATAGTCTTTGAATAAATGGCCCAGGGCGTGGCATTTTCGACAGCGGAATGGTACATGCTCGTAATCTATTGTTTGTAACCATTCATAATCATCATGGTAGTGTTGGCATTATGTTTCTGGTATGGCTATATGTTACGGATGTTGTACTTGATGGAAACTCCCGTGGCAAGGCTCTCAATTTGTTGAAAATTAAGAAGTACGCAGGAAATCAGTTCAGAAGGTGCGTACCGGCAGGTACACCATGCAGGGACCGCGTCCAGATATGCAGACCAGCCGTTCAGGAGGTGCGTACCCCCAATGCACACATTTCAAGGCAAAGAAATTCACATGTGGGATTTTCTTATGTGTTACTCTTGGTATTTAGCCGACTGTATTGGGTTATTATGGTGTCGGCTCATGGTATTGTTCCATGATTTTAGGAGGAGCTTGCCTATATAAAGCAAAGGAGATCACTTGGCTAAGCATCTTTTGCAATTGAATATCTTTAGATCTGAAATATTGGGTTATGGTCTTAAAAGCTTGATCTATATGAAAGGGAAGTTGAAGGCAAATCTATGAAGGGTGATCTCTCGAGCGCATGATCAGATCTGAGCAATTGTGCCACTCTGGTGGACTGCCTATTCGGCCCTAATCAGAAGGACGCAGGTGTTTAACAGAAGATCTATGTGGGTACGCACTGCAGAAACAGGAGATCTACGTGGGGACGCAGAGCAGAAATAGGAGACCTACGTCGGTACGCAGAGCAGAAGAAGGAGAACTGCGTGGGTACGTAGAGCGACTAAGGTTCAGGTGTGTACGCATAGTAAAAGTACATGGCACGATAGTATTTCTGGGTGCGTACCTGTAGTAACAGTACGCGGCTCGATAATGTCTCTGGGTGCGTCCCTGCAGTAATAGTACGCAGTGCGGCAGAAGGATCTCTGCGGGTATACGCAGGGAAGCGGAAGGTGCACTGCGTGGCGACGCAGACCACATAAGGGAAAACTGCGTATCTGTTCTGTTGATTGAATTTTTCTGTTGATAAGGTGTTCTGGGTTAGTTCTGTTATTGCTGATCTGATAACTGTAGTGGACTGTAACTTTTATGTACTTGATGATCATTTGATGCTTTATGAAAAGAAGTAGGGGGTTGTAGCTCCCTTCCAGGAGAGACTGGAAAACGAGAGAGAGAGAGAGTTGTAGGTCTCTGCAGGTTGCAGCCTGCGTACTGGTAAAGGACTGCACCAGTACAAAACCATTGTAAAAGAAGTTTCTAATTTGAAAGAAGATAGAGACATATTTCAGCAGGTGGTTTTCACCCACATTGGGTTTCCACCTTACATCTTGTGTTCTTTGGTGTGACTATCTGTTTTTCTTTGTTCATGCTCATTATTTTATGGTACTGACATGCAAAAATAATTCAAAGAACAAATAAGGAAGATTTACTAAAAGAATTAGATAATACTGATTCACCCCCCCCTCTCAGTATTATTTTCAACAATTGGTATCAGAGCAGGTCCTTCAAAGAAGCTTGATCGCTTGAAGGTAGATCGTTCATCATGAGCAACTACGAGAGAGAAGCATCAATCAAGCCACCGGTTTTTGATGGGACAAACTTCAATTATTGAAAGGTAAGAGTTACTGCCTATCTTCAATCTCTTGGCACAGAAGTTTGGGACATCGTAGAGACAGGCTATGCTTTTCCTTCAGCTACTCCTACAGATGCAGCCGAGAAAAAGAAGTATGAAACAAATGCGAAAGCAGTCAGTACTCTATTAGGATGTATATCTCAATAAGAACTCATGAAGGTAATGCACTATAAATCCGCAAAAGAGATATGGGACAAAATTGTCACGAGCTATGAAGGAGACGAACAGGTAAAACGTGCTAAACTTCAAACTCTCAGTATTCAGTATGAGACTCTCAAAATGTATAATGATGAAAGTGTGTCTAACTATTTTCTTCGGGTAGATGAGGTTGTTAATTGTATGAAAAAATTGGGTGAAGAATGAAAAGAGGCTATTGTGGTTGAAAAGGTCCTAAGATCATTGTCCCCCAAGTTTGAATCTAAAGTATCTGCAATAGAAGAAAAGGAAAATCTACGAATTCTTACTATGTCTCAGCTACATGGAATTCTAACTGCTTATGAAATGAGAAAGGGAGGTCCATCAGACAGAAGAGAAGCTGCTTTCAAGGCATCAGGCAAAGGAGATTATTATGAAGCAAGCCACGTCCCAGAAGAAGAGGAAGAAGAATCAAATTTTGTCAGAAATCTTCAAAGGGGTTCTAGAAGGTTCAGAGGTAAGTTACCTTTTAAATGCTTTTCTTGTGGAAGAGTAGGTCATTATGCTGCAAAATGTCCTTATAAGGATAAAGGAAAGGAACCTGCTAGATGGAACAAGAAACAAAACGCAAATAAGAAAAGCTACTACACTCATGAAGATAGTGATGGTCTATCAAACAGTGATGAAGATGAACAAGGTAATGAATATAAGTTGTTAATGGCATTTGAAGATGATGATTATATGGATGCTATAGATGTGGATAACCTTTATGATGAAATTACTAGACTCAAGAGATGTATAGAAGAAAAGAACATGATCATTGATACTCTACAATTTCAAATTGATGAAAAGGAAAAACATCTTGAAAAATTAGAAGGTGAAATTGTTGGTCTTAGAAAAGAGATTGAGAAAACAAAAGCTATTAATCTCAAGTTTGTCAAAGGATCTGAAACTTTGGATGAGATTATCAATGTGCAGCGGTCTCCACTAAATAAGACAGGTCTGAGATATAATGGAGAAACTTCTCAAGCATCCACCTCAAAAAGTTATCTTGATGCAGCAAGAAGAAATGAGCAAAAGCACAATGAAGATCATCAGGTAAAGCAGGGACGAATTACAAACAGAAACTATCAGGGGCAATCCATCTTAAGGGTGAACAAAAGCTACAATCAGCCACAGGTAAAATCTTCTCAATTTGGTTCAAGAATAGATGAAAATAGAAATTACAATCAGTTGGCTAGTAGATTCGATAACCGCAGAAGTTTCTTCAATGGAAAATGCTTTTCTTGCCATAACTTTGGTCACAAAGCAGCTCAATGTGTTGCATATAAAACGATCATGACTAGGAAAGCTCAAAAACAAAGAAGTATGACAGGAATTACAAAAAGAACCTATAACAACTTTTCGGTTCTTGAAAATGAAGTTGAATGCTCTATTTGAAATAACTTTAGTCATGAAGACTCTGAATGCAGGAGCAGGTTACAGCAGAAAAAGGAACAAGCCTCAAGCACCAAAACATGGAGAATAAAGGAACCACAAACAGAAAGATGTGGGATAGCATTTTATGCAGAGGGATAGGAAAATCTATGGTACATTGACAGTGGATGTTCGAAGCATATGACAGGTGATAAAGAAAAACTTGAGTCTTATTCTGCTCTAGAAAAGGGAAAGAAAGTCTCTTTTGGAAATGATACTCCTGCAACTATAAAAGGAAAAGGCATTGCTCAGTTAAAAGAAAAGGTCAAGGCTGGAAATGTTTTGTATGTTGATGGATTGAAGCATAATCTTCTAAGTGTCAGCCAGATGTGTGATCAAAGAACCAAGGTTATATTCAGATCAAATGGATGTCTTGTTCGTGATCTTGATATAGGTAAAACAGTGATCAAAGGCAAAAGAACTCCAAATAATCTGTACATATTTGAAGAAGGACAACAACAATGTTATCTGAGGAAGGATGATGAGCACTAGTTATGGCATCGAAGGTTGGGGCATCTAAGCTTTTCACAAATAAGGAAAGCATGCAAATATCAGGCAGTTCGCTATCTTCCAGATATCAAAATTCCTGACAACACCATATGCAAGTCATGTCAGTTTGGAAAAAAAACCAAAACTAACTTTCTAGAGAAGGAAGGATCAGCTAGCATGCCTCTTGAGATAGTTCATACAGATACATGCGGTCCATTCAGGAAAAGAACACCTAGAGGAGAAGAATACTTGATATTATTCATTGACGATTTCTCCAGGTTTGTCTGGCTAGGACTTATGAAGCACAAAGATGAAGCATTCGAAAAATTCAAATCCTTCAAAGCCTTGGTAGAAAATGAATCAGGTCAAAAAATTAAGTGCCTCAGATCCGACAGAGGTGGGGAGTTTACCTCAAATGAATTTTTCGATTTCTGTGAAGAACATGGGATAAGAAGAGAATTCTCTACAGCTAGAACTCCCCAGCAAAATGGAGTTGTGGAAAGAATGAACAGAACAGTCCAACAAATGGCTCGTGCTATGCTTGATGAATCAGGAACTCCCGCAACTTTCTTGAGTGAAGTTGCACATGCTGCGGTTGTTATTCTCAACAAAACAAATGTCCGGGTGAACAACACTCAAACTCCTCATGAGCTCTGGAGTGGTAAGACTCCTTCGGTAAAGCAGTTCAAAATCTTTGGGAGCAAATGCTATATCAAGAACACTGATGAGTAGCTTGGCAAACTTGAACCTAGAGCAGATGAAGGCATTCTTCTTGGTTACTCTCCACATAGCTAAGCATACAAATGCTACAGTAAAAGACTTGGCAGAATTGTTGACAACATTGATGTAGTGGTTGATGAGAAGGGATACATTCCTAGGCAAGTACATCATGAAAACATCGAAGAAGATGAAGGCTACCCTCAAAGACAGAATGATGAAGAGGAAGAACCTCAAGAAGAACCAGAGGAGCAGACAAGAATAGAAGAGAAAACCCCATCCAGATATGTTCAGAAGAATCATCCAGAATCTCAGATTGTGGGGCAGAAAGAAGCAGGTGTACAAACAAGAAGAACAGTTGCAGAAGCCTCAAGCTATTTGGCATTACTCTCCTCCACTGAACCACAAAATGTGAAAGAGGCATGCAAAGATGAACGTTGGGTGAAAGCAATGGATGAAGAACTTGAGCAAATCGAAAAGAACAACACTTGGGAGCTGGTTCCTAGACCAAAGGATAAGAATGTTATCAGAACAAAATGGGTCTTCAAAAACAAATTGAATGAAAATGGAGAAGTAATTAGAAACAAGGCCAGACTCGTTTGTAAAGGGTATGCGCAACAAGAAGGAATAGACTTTGAAGAAACCTTTGCTCCTGTTGCAAGACTTGAGGCCATCCGAATGTTCCTTGCTCTCTCAAGTTTTCAAAACTTAAAAGTATTTCAAATGGACATGAAATCAGCCTTTCTGAATGGAGATTTGGAAGAAGAAGTGTACATTGAACAGCCAGATTGGTTCATTCTTGGAAATGATCCAAATCTTGTGTGCAGCTTGAAAAAGGCTCTCTATGGTCTCAAACAAGCTCCAAGGGCTTGGTACTACCGTTTGGACAAATATCTTCATCAACAAGGTTTTTCAAAAGGATCGGCAGATAGCAATCTTTATATAAAAGTTGAAAATGACAAATTGCTAATACTTGTTGTGTATGTAGATGACATCATTTTTGGGAGCAATGAAGAAGCTATGAGTCAAAACTTTGCCTTGGTCATGCAGAAAGAATTTGAAATGTCCTTGCTAGGAGAACTGACATATTTCCTTGGTTTGCAAATCCAACAAAAAGAAGGTGGAATCTTTTTATCTCAAACCAAGTATCTCAAACAGATTTTGAAGAAATATGGTATGGAAGATGCAAAACCAGTATGTACACCCATGGTCATAGGATGTAGCCTCAGTGCAAATGATGAATCTGCAGCAGTACATCAACCAACCTACATATCTATGATTGGAAGTTTACTTTATTTAACAGGTACCCGACCGGACATCATGCATGCAGTTGGAATAGTTGGAAGATTTCAGGCAAATCCGAAGGAGACTCATCTTCAGGCAGTGAAGAGAATTTTCAAATATCTTCAAGGGACTCAAAATTATGGCTTATGGTATCCTAGAGATACAGATCTTACACTCCATGCTTATACAGATGCAGATTGGGCCGGAAGCGTGGATGACAGGAAAAGCACAAGTGGTGGTGCATTCTTTATGGGTTCCAGACTGGTATCTTGGTTCAGCAAGAAACAGAGTTCATTTGCCTTGTCTACAGCTGAAGCGGAATATGTTGTTGCTGCATCTTGTTGCACCCAACTCCTTTGGATGATGCAGACTTTGCAGGATTTTCAAATCACTTGTAAACCACCAATCCCCGTCTTATGTGATAACACAAGTGCAATCAACATCTCAAAGAATCCTGTTATGCATTCAAAAACCAAGCACATACCAATCAAGTACCATTTTCTCTGGGAACAAGTACTTGAACAGAAGGTCAAGTTGGAGTATGTTCCTTCTAGGGAACAAGTTGCTGATATTCTCACCAAACCATTGCCTAGGGACACTTTTGAATACCTCAGGCAAAAGCTGGGGGTTGTTGATGCATCATCTTATTGTTGAACCTTTTCTGATTAATGGTACAAGTTCAGGGGGAGCATATAATGCATTGTTGGCATTATGGAGGATGGTCAGAAGGAGATCTTGGAAATAGCTGCAATATGTCTCTATCTCTTTCATGGTGGATTATGGTTCTTTGTTGCAGATCTGGTTCATTTTCAGGGGGGGCATGATCTTAGGGGGAGCATACCCCTTTGCCCTTGATGTCAAAGGGGGAGAATGAAGCTGAAGTTTGTGAGGTTGCCATCAAGTCCAAAGGGGGAGATTGTTGGCATTATGTTTCTGGTATGGCTATATGTTACAGATGTTGTACTTGATGGAAACTCCAGTGGCAAGGCTCTCAATTTGTTGAAAATTAAGAAGTACGCAGGAAATCAGTTCAGAAGGTGCGTACCCGCAGGTACACCGTGCAGGGACCGCGTCCAGATACGCAGACCAGCCGTTCAGGAGGTGCGTACCCCCAGTGCACACATTTCAAGGCAAAGAAATTCACATGTGGGGTTTTCTTATGTTTTACTCTTGGTATTTAGCCGACGGTATTGGGTTATTATGGTGTCGGCTCGTGGTATTGTTCCATGATTTTAGGAGGAGCTTGCCTATATAAAGCAAAGGAGATCACTTGGCTAAGCATCTTTTGCAATTGAATATCTTTAGATCTGAAATATTGGGTTATGGTCTTAAAAGCTTGATCTATATGAAAGGGAAGTTGAAGGCGAATCTGTGAAGGGTGATCTCTCGAGCGCATGATCAGATCTGAGAAACTGTGACACTCTGGTGGACTGCCTATTCGGCCCTAATCAGAAGGACGCAGGTGTTTAACAGAAGATCTGCGTGGGTACACAGTGCAGAAACAGGAGATCTGCGTGGGGACGCAGAGCAGAAACAGGAGACCTGCATCGGTACGCAGAGCAGAAGAAGGAGAACTGCGTGGGTACGCAGAGCGACTAAGGTTCAGGTGCGTACGCATAGTAAAAGTACGCGGCGCGATAGTATTTCTGGGTGCGTACCTGCAGTAACAGTACGCGACGCGATAATGTCTCTGGGTGCGTCCCTGCAGTAATAGTACGCAGTGCGGCAGAAGGATCTCTGCGGGTATACGCAGGGAAGCGGAAGGTGAACTGCGTGGCGACGCAGGCCACAGAAGGGAAAACTGTGTATCTGTTCTGTTGATTGAATTTTTCTGTTGATAAGGTCTTCTGGGTTAGTTCTGTTATTGCTGATCTGATAACTGTAGTGGACTGTAACTTTTATGTACTTGATGATCATTTGATGCTTTATGAAAAGAAGTAGGGGGTTGTAGCTCCCTTCCAGGAGAGACTGGAAAACGAGAGAGAGAGAGAGTTGTAGCTCTCTGCAAGTTGCAGCCTGCGTACTGGTAAAGGACTGCACCAGTACAAAACCATTGTAAAAGAAGTTTCTAATTTGAAAGGAGATAGAGACATATTGCAGCAGGTGGTTTTCACCCACATTGGGTTTCCACCTTACATCTTGTGTTCTTTGCTGTGACTATCTGTTTTACTTTGTTCATGCTCATTATTTTATGGTACTGACATGCAAAAATAATTCAAAGAACAAATAAGGAAGATTTATTAAAAGAATTAGATAATACTGCTTCACCCGCCCCTCTCAGTATTATTTTCAACAAGTAGAGGCTTACCGCATCTGGGAGAGCTTTGTTGAGGTGCATGTATACACAGATCCACACATAGGAGGTGTATCACTTCAGCTTTGTCTCCTCTGCCACTTTGATGAATTCACCTAAACCATTCCCAATGTCTCGCAAAGAGTCTTCGTCCCAATACTCCAGAGGGAGAGAATAAAGACGCAACCACACCGGGGCCCAGCTCAGAACTTCATTGTCTGGGTTAAAGCATTCAATCCATCCTCTTAAGTACTGCCCTGCTACGTTGAAGAAATATGTTCCTCCATCCAATACCCTATTTCGGTCCACCAAACAATTGAAAATGGCAGTAAAGAAGCCCCTAGGCCCTAACTATAGTGTTATATGTGCTTTTGGCTTCCATTTGGCTGCAATCCAGCCGTGCAAAGATTTATCTGTTGGCCAAAGGCATATGAACTTTCCTATCAAAGTATGATCCCTCATAAACTGGATTTGAGTGTTGATGTTCTGACTTGGGAGCTCAATTTTGGGTCTACCAACAGCTACCAACTTGCAGGTGTTTGATGTCACTCGTGGTTCTTCATTTTGTGTTGTTATTAATCGGCTTATTTTCATTCTCTGTTGTTGTATCTTCTAGATGGCCCATCCTGACATTTTCAGTCTGTCGCAGGCCGTTTTCCATATCAGTGGGGGGAGGCATCATGTCCTCCCCCTGAGGGGATTCCATTACGTGATAACTATTATTTATTGTGTTGTAGCTGCCTTATGGATGAAGGTTAATGGCAAAACGACGCAGTCTGTGAAGGTCTACCAGTTGTAGAGTAGCGTCAAACCCTAAGCGCTCCGCTCTCCATTTTATTTTTTTTGACATAAACGGTTAGTTTTTATTTAAAATTCGGCAAATCAGCTGCCGAGGAGTTTAACACTAAAACCTTGTATTTCCTTGTTACAGTCAGTGGGGAAAGAAGATTTTGCTTTTGAATAGTCTGCTGAATGAGTTACACTATGAATGCAGATAGAGGCTTGAAAAAGAACTCGATTTGGTTTCAGAATGGTGCCTTGAAATTTTGCTGCTTTTGCTTTCCGTGACATAGCTCTGCTTCCTAGCTTGCAGAGAGGAGATCCAACGCGCTGGAGTGCCGGATCATCCCAAGAATCATTGCGTTCTCTTTTGAAATGTCTGACAGAGTGTTATATAGTGTTCAAGAATGCCAAGAGCGGTAAATTGGCCTTGAAGAGGCCCTCGTGAACTCCCGAGCACCTACCCAGATGTAGTAGTGAGTTCCAACGATGAACAGAGATCGAAAATTCCATGGTTGCGTTCAGAATTTTCCCTTGTGGATGAGTTCGTGTTTCCTAACAGTAGACAGCTCAAAATGGTTTGGTCTCGAAGTCTGGAGAATCTGAATCAGCGAAATGCTCAAAGGAGCAGAGGCCCAGACAGCTCCAAAATTAAGGAATGTTGTAGTCTGATTGAACATCATTTACTAATAGAGATCTCCTACTCCTGAGAGAGCCTAGGTTGGCTGCCAAGTCTTCCTATGAGTTTTACTTCCTCAAAACATGATAGAAGGATATTTTGTGGAACTTGGGCAACAATAGTCTAATTTTTTTGAGGATGGGGGCTAACTGCACCTAGGAAGGGATCTTTTGAGAGTTCATAGTCTGTATAATTAGTTTGGAGTCTCCAAAGACTGAGACGGAGAGGAGATTCCTCTTGATAGCCAGATTTAGACCCTGCCACAGAGCAAGAGCCTTTGCTCTATTGTTTGTTTCATGCCCCAGACCCCAAGCAAAGCACAACTCACTTGAGCCACCTGGGCTTAAGATAACTCCCTCGCCACCCGCCTTTCCTGGGTTACCTTTAGAGGCCCCATTGAAGAATAGGAAGTGATCATCCAAGGCAGATCTCCATTTGATGAATCCCTGTTCTTCCAGACAAATTTCACAATGAGAAGGGGCTTTCGCAGGAGGAATGGATCTATTCTAATGATTTGGAACAAGCTCTTTTAACCATTGATCTTCCTCACTGTCCAGAATCATGTCATTTCTTCTGGTGAGTTTGGTTTCTAAGGCCTCCCCCAATAGAGCTTTGATCTTAGTGATAATTCTGACCGAGTTACAACTCTCCTCCCTAAATATTCTGTTGTTTCTCTCCAACCACAGTTTCCAACATGTTAATTTGGGGATCCACATCCAGCCAGTCTTGAGAAGGCTTTTTTTGGAGAGACAGAACGGGGATAACTTGGCCCAGTTTCTTAGTAGGTCCTAAATATTTCCTGGAAGCTCTATTTTGTCAGGTCCTAACATCAGGACACCCTTCCAAACTTCTTGAGAAAAGGGGCACAATAAGAACAGGTGGTTAGATGTTTCTTCATTCGATGCACAAAGAGGCCACCTGGAGGGACCTTCCATTCCACGCTTCCTCAGGTTATCACTAGTGAGGATACTTTTATGCGGGAGAGTCCAACAAAAGAAGTCCATTTTGGGGAGAGCAGGAAAAGACCAAATAAATTTCCATTGAGTTGGCTCTGGGGGGATGCTAGGGACGGCCATCATACTTTTGTAACCTTTTCCTGCTGGGTAAGAGCCTGAAAGAGAACCCCACCCTCTTTTGTCCTTAGAAGAGGCCTTTAAGGGAGATTTTCCTTGGAGCAAATCCAACAATAAATTGGCTTCACCATTTAGCCAATGACGGACCTCCCCCAAATTCCAACCATTTCATAGAATTTCTACATCATTTTACCAGTTGGAGATGTCCCAAAGGTTTTCTAGATTGTTGGCCTGAAGCCAAGCTCTGATATTTTGCAGTTCTGCCATCTGATTCAAGGGCTGATCTCCAAGAATCAAATGTTCCAAAATTTTTATTTTTTTCCCATTACCTAGGATCCAGTAAAGCTTATGACTGAAAAGTTTCAAAGCTATGAGACAGAGTTTGAAAACTGGTGATCCTTAGGAAATTCTAGGAGGCTGGTCCAAGCACCTCAAACGTTGCCCACGAAAATATTTTTTCCATAGAACTCTCTTGCTCCAACTAGGATTCCCAGAAACAATGTTCCAAAGGAGCTTGGAGCCCAGAGCATGATTTTGGGTTGCGAGATCCTGCATTTGGAGACCTCCTTCCAAGAATGGCTTCTTAATACTGTCCCAATTAACTAAATGGAGCCTTCTTTCATTATTTTTCCCTCCCTCCCACAGAAATATTCTCAGGAAACCATCCACTTTAATAATAAAGGTTTTAGGGGCTAGTAGAATGGAGTTCTGATAAACTGGGAGACTTATGAGAACAGATTTCATAAGGATTACCTTCCTAGCATTATTCAACCATGAGGCTCGCCGAGCTTGTATTCTGAGTTTTAGCTTATCTAGCAGGGGCATCCAGTGAGCTACCTTATGATTTGATTTGAAGATTGGGATCCCAAGATACTTAAATGACTCCCAAGTCAAGGTTCTTTCCATTTCTAATAGCCTTGCTATGTTTTTCAAATCTTTGATCGAGCAATTCCAGCCATAGATAGTGCTTTTTAGATAGTTAATCTTGCTGCCTGAAACCTCCCTATAAATGTCCAGTTCCTTCTTGAAGGTTCTAGCAGAATTTATGCTAGCTCCTCCAAGCAATAATGTATGATTAGCAAACTGGGCATGATTTATGTCATTAACATTGAGCCATTCTCAGGCCTGGCATAGTTTGGATCTGTTGACAGTAGTCTAGCTAGAAGCTGAGCACCGAAGCTTGAATGGCATAAAGAAGCGGGGAAAAAGGGAAACCTTGTCTTAGCCCCCTCAGAAAAATTATGTTGAACAACCATTAACCAGAGGCGCTATCCAAGGGGAGGCAATGCAAGCTTTCACCCAAGTTATGAGAACTTTTGAGAAGCCAAATTTCTCCATCACAGAAAAAAGGAAATCATGTCTCACCCTATCAAAGGAATTTGTCAAGTCTAGCTTAATCACCATGCCTTTCTCTTTTCGATGACAGCTTGAATGAATTGCTTCTTGCACCAGCATAATATTGTCAAGAATCTTTCTCCCTTTTATGAATCCTCCTTGGTTTTAAGGGATTATGACCGACATAATTTTCTTAATACGGTTGGCTATTATTTTTGTAATCAGCCTATAACTTGTATTACAGAAAGAGATGGGCCTGAATCTGCTGAAATCAATGGCGCCTTTGTCTTTCAGAATCAAGGCAAGGAAGGCCGAGTTGGTACTGCCTCCAATCTTGGTGCAGGTCTGAGATTTTACGGATCATTCTTAGAAGGTATTTTTTAATTGTAGGCTAGCAAGTCAGGTAGAACCTTGCAGTGAACCCACCAAGGGCTGAGGCTTTATCCCGATCCATGCAATCCAAAGCTTCTTTAATCTCATTCATACTGATGGGAGCAGTAAGCATAATATTGTTAGAATCTTGAACACAGTGAGGAATAAGATCAATCAGATAGGCTTGAGAATCGATAGGAGGGTCTTCCGGGGCAGAGTAAAGATCTTTGAAGAAGGAGTGGGCTGCTCACTTTATGCCTTCAGAATCTTTAACCACAGTGTTTTGATAGTGAATTTAATTTATTGTTTTGAAGTGCTTGCGTGCTTCAGCTTATGGAAGTAGCTTGTATTTTTGTCTCTGGCATGTAACCAAAGATTTCTGGACTTCTGTGTCTAGAACTCTTCTTCATCCCTACTTGCTCTATGGAGGTCTTTTTGCATCTCTACTTCTTTTTGAAGACGGATTTGAGTTACATCGGAATTATCCATTGTTAAATGATGGCCTGCTAAACTGTCATGCATCTCCTTTCTTTTGGCGGTGGGCATTTTCAACCTTTTAGCCCACTCCTTGAGCTCCCTTTTAAGTCTCCTCATTTTTCTTCCCACATAAAGAAAGGGGATCCTTTAGTGAAATTGTTGGTTCCAAGCCTCAGAGACCACCTTCGGGAATCCTTCTTGATGAATACATAGAGAACTGAATCTAAAGGGAATGGGGCCAAGATTTCCATCCAAGGAGAGCTCAAGTAGAATGGGTTTATGGTCAGAGATGTATTTCGACAGAATTTTAGAGGTGGTCATTAGACCACAAGTCAAGAAGGAGGATTGGACTAGAAATTTGTCCAGATGAGCAGCAATGTGGCCGGGGCCTATCCTTTTGTTTGACCAAGTGAATTTCCGAGATGTGGGTTTGATAGCCTCCAATTCCCAATCTAAAATGAGGTCTTCAACCCATTCTCTAGCTGGGTCCCTCACTAGCAAGCACCCCTTTTTCTCTTCTGCAGCTAGTGTAACACGTAGATCACCTACAATAATAATATTTTCTTGGTTGTGCAAGAAAAGATGGGACTAGAGCGAGTCCCAACAATTTTTTTCTCAGATGGTAAGACCGGAGCATAAATATTGAACATACTTACATGGTGGCCAGATTCTTTATGGAGGAGCTTAGTGAGTAGCTAATGGGGGCAAAATTCTTCATGAATCAGATCATATTTGGAGTTGTCCCAAAAGGAGAAAATCCCTCCAGAGGCACTCTAGCGCTGACTGCTCTCCCTTGGCCTTTATGCTAGAATGCTTTTCTTGCTTGACGGAGTAGAAGGTCCTCCAGTTTTGTCTCCAAGATGAGAAGGATTTCAAGTGAGTACATCCTTACAATGTCTTTCAGAGCTTCTTATTTCAGCCTACTACCTAACCCTCTGCAATTCCAGGAGACGTATTTCATTATTCATTGGCTTGGAAGGTTGTGGCTCCTTTTGGAGCCTGGCCATGCTTGCGCTTAGATTTGGTATTCATCATTCCTTTGAGAGTTTTCTGAGAGCCTTGGAGAACATCCAGATAAGTTTGTTCCTCTCTCTGTTTCTTCTTGGAATTTTGACCCGTGGCCGACTTGATAGGAGTGACTTGCGAGTTGTCTAAATCTAAGACTTCATCTTATAAATCTCCCTCAGAATCAGAGCCCAGACTGATGCGCTCGTCATTTTCTTCTTTTTCCCCTTGTTCTTCCTCTGTTGGAGGAAGAATTGACTTTGCCCCTGCTTCTTTCACTTTCTTCAACAGGTCTTCTGGTTCCTCTTGGGTTCCAATGGCATATATCTTTACCCCAGAGGAAGAACCCTCATTTGGAACTTCTTTGGCTTTTGGTTTAGGACGGGGCTTCACCAATGGCCCTGAATCTTTCTTCTCAGTTAGTTTTGGGACTGCCTTGCCCTTTTTTTATTTCTTTCCATCCTTCTTCATCCACTTTGTCTCCGATTGGAGCTTTTGGGAAATTTCATTGGAAGTGTCCATGTTCGTGACAGGTTCTGCACAGTTGCTCGTAATCCAATTTTTGATAGTGATGCCATTCTTTGACTGTAAGTTTTACTGCTTTGGGCAGTCTAGCTTCCAAATCGACTTCCACACAGATTCATAGGTATATTGGCCCTTGTTATTTGCTTTGTCAATGAAACAGCCTAGGCCATTTCCAATCTTCTGCAAGGTGAGATAGCTCCAACAATGGATTGGAAGATTGGGAAGCTAGACATAAACTGGGACCTCTTTAGGGGTATTGATTGAGGGATGAAAGTCGGGGGTCCACTTATTAAGATACAAACCTTGATTTCCCATAAAATACGGACCGTTTCTGAAAACCAAATCTTGATCTTCTTTGGAGGTGAACTAGAAAATGAAATACCTTCTTCCGACAACATAGAAGATCACATTGTTTTCCAGCTGGGGCTTCCAGTTGCATTGGATCCAGTCATCTGTTGTTTTTTTAGAGGGTCAGCGTCCCATAATTTATCCTACCAACCTTTTGTTAGCCAGGACTAGGGCGATTTTTATCGGTTGGTTTTCTGGTATGGAAATCTCAGGAATTTCCTCCAGTTTTTTGATGAATTTCGGTACTTCTGGAATCAAACGTTTCTTCCCTTTCTGTGAGAGCAATCTTCTGAATGCTTCTTCTGAAGAGATTGGTGGGGTGGGAGAAGGCTCCCCTCCCCCAGGTGCACTCATGGCGACGACTATGCTCCTTTGCAATCGTAAAACCCAGATGCAGACATTGTGCCAGCAGCAGCACTAGCCGGAGGAGGGAGGCAGAGCTCGATTATGGGGATGCCGAGAAGGATTGAGAGCCCAACAGCAAGGGCTGCCAGGAAGGGGGCCTGTGGAGGGCCGCAGGGGCCGAGGAAGCAAGGGCGTTGGAACTCCAATTCAGAACGCGTGCGCAGATCACCCTAAAACTTAGCGCTCCCCTCCATTTTCATTCGAAGTGAAATCATATTAAACATAGGTTTGATCTAAAGTGGTCATTATATTAAATATAAAGTTTTGCCTTAAAATATTTTTGTCTCAAAATGCTTTTGTCTTAAATATAAAGTTTTGTCTTAAAATAATTTTGTCTTAAACTATTTTTCTCTGAAATATAAAGTTGTCTTTAAATTTTTGTTTCAAACTACTTTTGTCTTAAATATAAAGTTTTGTCTCAAAATATTTTCATATTAAATTATTTTTGTTCTAAATATAAAGTTTTGTCTTAAAATACTTTTGTCTCAAACTACTTTTGTCTTAAAATATTTTTGTCTTAAACTATTTTTGTCTTAAATATAAAGTTTTGTCTTAAAATATTTTTTTCTCAACCTATTTTTGTCTTAAAGTCTATATTTAAGACAAATCAATTAATATTAATTTTTAATGCAAAATAACTAAAATAAAAAATAAGTTTTTGAAACAAAAGACTTCTTTTGTGTTAAAAAAATGTCTCAAAAATGCCCTTGGTGTAGTAATGTGTAAATATATGCACGGTTTGCTTTCGCAAAGGGGTGACTCTCGATTCACA
The DNA here is from genome assembly GCA_031772625.1 of Pinus tabuliformis. NCBI lineage: Eukaryota > Viridiplantae > Streptophyta > Pinopsida > Pinales > Pinaceae > Pinus > Pinus tabuliformis. Next base: position 749,211,730 of record CM062806.1, on the reverse strand, counting down.
ACGCCATAAAAGCAGTTTTTCGGATTTCCTAAATATGGCTTTGTATTGTGATATCATAGAATCCAATACAGGAAAAATCTCCGAACTATACATACACACAAAACCAAACCTGTTATTTTGAAAAAGCAAACAGATGTCTTTTTCTTACTAAAAGACAAACCTCTTATTTTGGAAAAAATAAACTAATATGTTTTTTATTTTTATGCTTGATTGTATTATTTTTTTATTATTTATCCAAAAATTAAACTACTTTTTCATTACAAGGTGGTTTATATTGGAATTCTCTTTGAAGAAATTCCATTCTTTTCTTTAAAATATTAGAATGGTCTATCTCAAAAATTTCCAGGCAACGGTTCTCTAAACGAATTGCTGTTGTCTACAGAAACCGAACTAAGGTTCAAGTGAGACGTCAGAACCCAAAAGCCCTGAAGCGCGATAAATTAAAGGGCTCATTAATAAAACGCATTCTCCAACTTTTATATGTTTTAATTTCTTTTGAAATTGGATGAGAACATTTTGAATGAGAGTTTTATTTTTCATTATATATATATATATATATATTAAGATTTATATTATATAAATTATATATTTTAAATTAACCAGAATGATTTAATTTAAATTATATTGGGTGGTATGTGATTGTTTATTTATAAATATAAATTATTTGTAAACATGAATGGTGTGCATATAATTTTTAGTTTATTTGATTGAAATTATATTTGAGATACACTTGAATGGAAATAGTTCCTTTATCTCATAAACAAAAGGGTTTCATTCATCAATTTATTATCTAGTTTAATAAATGATTTAAAATACACTCCAATATATTTTAATTTTTTTTTTTATTAATTTGTATTTTTTATTTCTAATTTAATTACTTAAGAAAATATCCTAAATACATAATTAATAATTAAATCTTAAAAAAAATTAATAATAAAAATGTACTAAATATTCAAAATCATAAAAATTAATTAAAATCTCATCAAACTTATACTTTTATATACTACCTTTTATATATTATAATTATAACATAAGGTATAAATATATAAATAATCAATATATTTAAAAGCACATTAGTGTAATAAGACGGAAAGACATGGCCCAAATTACTTAATAGTATTTTAGTTTAAAAAAGATGAAGGAGATGCAAGATAGAGGAAGTTGGAAGACCATAGAGAAAAAAATAAAACTACAACACCAATCTCGCCAAGAAAAATGAGGAGTCACACAATGAAAAATTAAGAAAATTATATGTCCGATAAACTAATTTGGTCTCACCACCACCACCACCACCACCATCATCATCGTCACTAAAACTTATTTAGCATATTTAAAGGTTAAGTATTTAAGAAAATATGTTAAATTCTTTATTAATAATTAAGATAATTATAAATCAAAACTTAAAAATAATTAATAACAAAAACTTATGCAATATTCAATGTCTTCCTATTAATTAAAATTTATAAAATTTATATAAATATATACAAATTTTATATATATATATATATGGGGAAAATTATTTATTTTTTTGTTTTTACATTTTTTATATTCTATATGGGCTAAAAATTGTTTAGCAAAAGTTTATAAAGGTGATATAAAAATTATTTAATATTTTTCTTTTATTTTTATATTTTTTAACATATTAGATGCCGTGGAAATCATCTAGTAGGTTGTGGCATTGAAATTTGAACTAAAATTAAATTTTAAGTTATCTAAAACTTATTTTTTATTTGAGGTAAGGAAACATGTTATAACTTAATATCCAAAAGCATTATTAGTCACTAGAAATATGCTCCTTAAAGATGTTCAAAGACATAGTTTTAACAACCAATAATTGTTGTCGTCATAGCCAATTTCAGAATTAAATTATGATAAGTTTTTAAGAAAATTATCTAAATTTTGTTTACTATATAAAAATTATATATTTTTGTACTATCAAATTAATTGAATATATATTTTATAATTTTTATATTATCAAATTAATTGAATATATATTTTTTCGATTTTAAAAATAAAAATATAATATGTTATTTAAATTTTCATTTAAAAAATAAAAATATAATATGTTACTTAAAAATCTAGTTAATTATTTTTTCTCATTTCCTTATAAGATCTTTAAACATTTGGGTAATCTGTAAAATATTCTTCATTAATTCAGTGAAAATAACAATAAAAAGAACCTAAAATACATTTTAATTTTTAAAATATATATAATTATCTAATTTACCATTATAATTATCAAAAAAACACAAATCAATATTATTTTATTTTAATTGTAATAATAATTTTACAAAAAAATTGCAAAATGATTTAGAGATTTAGTAAATTTAAATAATAATTTTAACAATATAAATGTTAATAATAGAATATAACAAAATTATTATATTTCATTTTCTTTTTGTTTATATTAAAATATCATGTATTTATTTCCTTTTATTGAAAATATTATAATAGGAATAATAATCATCTGATTTTTTTCCTAAGTTCTATTAATGAAAAAATAGATATCATACACTGATGCTGAAGGCAGTACTTAACCATGCCACAGTAATGGCATCAACTAGCAAAGTTTAGATCTAAACTGCCTAGAAAGGAAATAAGTCCATAACATAAAAGAGTTTAGATAATTATCTTGTTGCCCATGCAGGGGAAACTAGAAAAGTCTCGTGTTTGGTATCATTGTATCTAATGAGTCAAAAAGAGAGAAAAACCAACTAAAGAGCCGAAAAATGCCTAGTTTTTTCACCAAAACCCTGTTGAAAACAAAAAGTTAAGAAACACGGTCCCAAAAAACCTGAGACGCGTATCATGCTGAGTGGCCGACTATGTGTCAGACTCGTGGCGCGCTGAGGGAAACAAGGTGGCAAACAGTGAGGCGGACATGGAGCATTGAGGTGGTAAACTAGGGATGTGGTGGCGACGGTGGTTGTTCCTCCACGATGAATCACCTGTACTCGTTCATGTCGCCATTTACCAGCAGCGATGTCTCCGTGTTGCCAGCCTGCAATGCTGGGTGTTCTTCCTCGACGAGATAATGATATTCATCCATTACCCAGTTTGTATGTGGATTCTCATTCACCTCCTTCCCTGCATGTCTGGTATGTTGCTCCTAGCTCCGCTCCTCTACTCCTTGAATGCTTGTCTAAGCCAGTTCCAGTTTGGTTGTGGTGTGGCTGCACCATGCTATGGTGCGCCCACCACCAGCGATGTTCTAAATCCCAATTGTCCTAGTGCTACCACCCCCCACCGTTCCTTGCTCCTCAATTGCATTGGAGCGTCCACCAGCCTCGGTGCCTTGTTCATCAAAGCTCTGCTCTTCCTCATGAAAGCGAATGGTTATGGTGGCCTTGATGAGGGGCTTGTTCAGGGCGGAGCCGAAGGTGAACTGGGCATTTTGGGAATGCAATTGAGGACTGAGTGAAGTTCTTCTAGGAGACGGGGCAGACATGGAGGGGAAGTTGCTGGGAGGCGAGGCAGAGGCCACTAAGTGAAGGCGACCTCTTCCACTGCACGTATTTTGGTAACGACCTAGGAGTTTCTCAGCCAAAGAGGAAGTGGTATCTAAAGCAGGAGATCACTAGGGGCGACTCAAGCTCCCTCAGCTCCCACCCATGCAACTCTGCATACGGTGTCGCACCATGTTGTCTACAGGCCTATGTGAATTTCATCCAGAATTGGGCACAATGGGGTACAATGTCAGAGTGGAGCTTACAGACTGCTCAGTAGAAGGATGAGTAGCCAGGGCCAAAGGGAAGATAAAATGACAGTTCAGGCTATGGGTGAAGTGGATTCCTGAGTCGAAATCAATATAGCATAGGAGGTTGTAGCGTCTCCCTGTGGTTGTGCGTGAGCTGGGTGCAATCACGGTTGGAGGGCAGAGGCGTTGTAGCGGCAGAGGTTGTAGAGGTTAATAGGCAGTAGTAGAACTTAAATTATCCCTAGAATTCATGTTTCTAGTGAGTCGAGGTAGATGGCAGTTAACAGATTGGAGGGAGCGCTCACATAAGGTGCATTTATGGCAGTTGTAAATGTCGTTTTTGGACCATTGTGCCAACCTGTGGGAGGCCATGTCGTTCCGCCACACGCCAACCCAGTTGGTGGCCACCTTACTGTTCTTAATTATCAATCACATTCGGGATATGGGCATCCTTGTGCACTAGGTTAGTGCAAGCTTACAATTGAGATTGGTCATTGAGAATGTTGATTGTGCCAAAATGTAGGACTTGATCCTGTTCAACTCCTATATTTGCCAAGAGATCTGCTACCTTGTTGTTGTCCCTTTTGACATGAATAAATGTGGTTGCTCTCCTATTTTTCATCCATTGCTCTATTAGTTCAAGCCTGGCCACTAATCTCCAACTTTTGGCAACTCTCGAAGCAGTGCTTCCTAGTTGTATTTGAGTGACCATATTTATTAGAATCTGGGAGTCCCCCTCTATTATGATGGGATGAAAATTATGTTGGTGTGCTAAGTCCATACCTTGCCATAGTCCTTCCATTTCTGCGGAATTGTTCTTGTCGCAACCAATGGAGTCGAAGTATATTAGCAAAAGTCAACCCTCATGATCTCTGAATATGCCAGCATGTCTTGCTTTACCTAGGTTGCCTTTGGGGGCACCATTAAAATTTAGCTTTATCACCTATTGTGGGTGGGATTCCAATGTGAGAGCTATGTGGTGATAGTGCTAGGTCTGTTGGGATCAAGTTGTATCTGTTGGAGCGTGAAGTTCCAATTTGCCCATATGCTCTGTTCCAATGCCTGGGTGGGAATGTCCTTGGCACTCCACTATTGGAGAGCTAGAGTTTCCTGAATATTCTGACATAGGTTGGTCCATATAATTTCTAAAGTAGTTCTTTGGTTCTTGAAAATTCTTTTGTTTCTTTCCTTCCAAATTGTCTAGAAAATGAAGCCCGGCAGGATTGTCCATAGCTTATTGAGAATTTTGCTGTTATAAGGCTCTAGAGTCCAGTTGCAGATGGTGCCCTTTATATCCCCTAGGATTCTGCATGTTCGCTGACATTGAAAGGTGAGATTTTCCCATAGTTGGTTGGCCATATGGCAGGAATCCATGAGGTGCTGAATAGTTTCTTCATGATTTTGACAATTAGGACAGTAGGAGGGTCCCTGAAATCCTCTTTTGATTAAGTTGTCCCAAGTGAGAATTCTTTGATGATATAGCAGCCATGTGAAAGTGGAGATTTTTGGCCATATCCCTGTAGTCCATATGTGATTCCAAGCAGGATCAACTGGTTCCTGTGTTTGGAGCAACAGCTGGTAGGCTTCTTTTGTTGTGTATACTCCTTTCGGTGTATATCCCCATCTTAGAACATCTTCACCAATATTATATCTGATTCTTCTGTTGGTGAGTTCTTTGTGTAGCTCCGAGTTATAAGCTTCAGTTTCTTGTTGTGTTATCTGTGCAGAAGGTTTCCATTGCCTGAAGCCCTGATTGGTACTGTGAGTCCAGAATTGTGCTACATGATCCATCTGGTTGATGTTGTTTCCATTGTGATTTGTGCAAGGTAGAAGTTCTGCAATTTTTGGTCTCTGTTGCCATGAATCCATCTAGAAACGCACGGTTCTCCCTTCACGTATCTCCCAAAAGCTATGCTTTTGGATGATCTCTCTGTGCTGTTTTGCTGCATTCTAGATTAGGGATCCTGTAGTCGTAGTAGTTATTCTTATCAGCTCTTGCTGTGGATGATTGTTTGCATATTTTGTCGTCCAGAGTTGTGCCCATGGCTTCCGTGGGCTTGAAACCCATTTCCACCATATTCGTGCTCCCATTAATGTGTTTCTATGTTGCAGGTCACGTAATCCTAGACCTCCCTGCTTTTTAGGTGTGCAAACCGTGTCCCATTTTACTAACGCCCATTTTCTGTTTTTCCCTGTGGATCCCCATAAGAAGTTGCATTGTAGAGTTTTGATTCTCTTTAGCACCCATTTCGGCGTAGCAAGAACCAAGAAGAGATAGAGGGGCATGGATTGTAGGACTGCCTTTATTAGGACGAGCCTACTTGCCATGTTGAGAGTTCTGTATGTCCATGACGCTAGGCAGCTTTCAATTTTCTCAATGAGTTGTTGCCAGGAGGCATGCTTTAAGGCTGAGTCGATCAGTGGAGCACCCAAATAATGAGATGGGAGTTTGGCTTGAGGGAATCCAATGATTCTGGCTATGATTCTTTGAGTGGCTACAGGAGTATGGAAAAATAATATTTGTGATTTGGTAGTATTTATAGTGGTCCCAAAGGCTTTTGAAAAAGTTTCTAGAAGAGCTTTGTATGTGAAGGCTTCACTGAAAGAGGGATGTCCAAAAAGCATATTGTTGTCAACAAATTTTTGATGTGTGATCGCAGAGGTTCCATGTACAGAGATGCATCTAAGGTCATGAGATTGAACGACCTACTTTATAAGACAACCTAGACCTTCTGCCATAATAATAAAGAGAAGTGGGGATAATGGGTCACCTTGACAGATTCCTCGGGAACGGGAGTAGGGTTTGGAGGGGATTCCATTAACTAGAATGGAGCGAAAGGGGGAGGTTATTAGATTCATAAGGCATCTAACCCATGTCGGGCTAAATATGAAGGCAGACACCATATGTTTAATATAGTACCAGCTAAGTTTGTCGAAGGCTTTAGAGAGATTGATTTTTAGAAGCATACCTGCCTGTTTGTTTCTCTTTAAGGAATGGATGATTTCATGAGTCAGAATGATGCCATCCAAGATTTTATGTCCTTCAACATATCCAGATTGTTCTGATGAAATGAGAAGAGGGAGGAGCAGTTTGATTTGATTGGAAATTACTTTCGAGATAATTTTGTATATGACGTTGCATAGTGCAATGGGCCTGAACTTCTCCAGAGTACTTGGCTGTGCTTCTTTGGGAATGAGTGCGATGAATGTCACATTGAGAGAGGGAAGTAGCCAATGCATAGCTCGGGATTCTTCTACCACATTCCAGACTTCCATTTTGATTAAGTCCCAAAAGTGATGGTAAAGGTTGGAGGTGAAACCATCAGGTGCTGGAGCTTTCCCAGCTTTCAATTGATTTGATGCATATTCTACCTTCGTCATGGTAATCGGTCTTAGCAAAAGTTGATTATGCTCCTCTGTTATAATTCTGGGAATATGCTAATGTATTTCGTTTATCGCAGGCTGTATATCTATAGGCGACTTTTGATGTACTGTTTTGAAGTGATTAGTGAGATCTTTCATGATATCTTCTTGTTTCTCCATTCCATCTCCCTGTGAATTTTGAATATGCAAGATGGTATTATTCATTCTTCTTTTAATAGTTGTGTGATGAAAGAATTTGGTATTTCTTTCACCCTCTTTTGGCCATTTAATTCTTGACTTTTGTTTCCAGAGTAGCTCCTCTTGTTTCCTTCTTTCTTCCAATTGTGTTAGTAGAACTTGTTCTTGACTTGCTAGTTCCTCTATTCTGCCTCCTGTAATGATCTTCTGTTGTAGCTCTTTCATACTTTGCTCGAGGATTTTTTGCTCTTGAAATATATTGCCGAATGTAGTGTAATTCCAAGTATTGATTTGCCTTTTGATGTGCTTCAGTCTCTGCTGGAACTTATACATAGTTGAGCTGCCATTGGGAATGAAACTCTCCCACTATGATTTGACCACATTTTTGAACTCAGGGTGAGTGTGCCAAAAAGCTTCAAATTCAAATGGTTTCTTGTTTGAATTGTCAAGATTCTTCCATTGCATGGAAATAGGCCAATGATTCGAGCTAGAAATGGGGAGTATGGAGGTGCATAAATCACCACCTAAATGAACAGAGTTGTTTGAGATTAGATATCTGTCCAACCTGGAGGAGATTTGTTGAGAGCCCATCCATTTATTATTCCATGTGTAAGTGCCATTATCAAATGGTAAATCAATTAGCCAGTTGTTTTGAATGTATTCTTTGAAGTTATTGCTTTCATTGTCTAGCTTCCTTCTACCTCTGAGTTTTTCCTCCAGCCGAGTGATCATGTTGAAGTCACCGCCTGTGATCCATAGTGGATAAGTTCTTGTAGAATTGAGAATTTCCAGTATTTTTAGCAATGTATTCTTTTGCATTGTATCTTGAGGGAAGTATACATTGGTTAAGTGGCCATGTATGTTGGTTCCAATGAGGTGGAAAGTTGCTTGTATAAAATGGTGTGAAGCATGGAAATCTGTTAGAGAGACGTGTTGAGTATTCCATGCTATGGCAAGCCCTCCTGAAGCACCTGTTGCATCTACTGTAACAGTCTGACATCCCACCCATGCTTTGGATAATATGGAAGCTAAAGTGCTAGTGTTACATTTTGTTTCCTGCATGAATACAATGTGTGGTTGTTCTTGCTGAATCATGTTCTTTATCATTCTGTATTTCCCAAGACTGTTAAGTCCTCTGACATTCCATGAGATGAGCTTCATGGTTGACTTGTAGGTAAGGAACAATAGTATTTAGTCAACTTGGAGCATCTTCTGGACTCCACTAGCATTTCCCCAATAAGGATGGTGCATTGTAGATCTATCTTTCTCCCTCTCTTCTTCCCATCTTTAGTGATATGTTTCCCATCCCATTTACCTCCTTGTTGTATGCCCAATGTGCTGTGCTGATGCACTCTTGATAGTACTACTTCCACATTTTGAAGTTGTCAGTCTGGTATTGTGTCAAACTCTATCCCCTTCCAAGCTTGTTCTAGACTAAAAATGTCTATATCACCTAGATCAAAGCTTTCAGGTTATTCTTCCATTAAACTTTGTTGACTGCTATCCTCCATGTGGGGTAATGATTGAAGAGGGTCTGTTAACAGAGTATCGATGTCCATTACTTTATCGGACCAGAGGGCTTTGTGATGAGCAGGGTTGGGGATGGGTTGCGTGGATGTGGCTTGCGGATCAGAGGTGTTAACTTTCGATGGTTGACTAGCTTCATTATGAATAGGTGTAGAAGAAATTTTGGTGGATGGAGCAGAGGTTGTCTTTGCTATCGAGGGGGGATCCGATTCAAGCATATCTAGGTTTGACAAAATGTCAAAGATATTACTTTAGGATGGAACATCAGATGATGGAGTAATAGTTTTTGGTGCTGCGGGATGTTTTTTGGTGTGCTTCTTTCTATTGGCCACTTTAGTAAACCCTTTTGGATCAGACTTTCCCCCATTGTCTATGGATTTAGGAGGAGCATTTCATGGACAGTCACGGAATATGCGTCCATGGTCATGGTACCTCCTGCATCTGAAAGGTACATGTTCATAATCTATGGGTTGTATCCATTCAAAGTTGTCGTGAAGGAGACTTACCAAGTCCGTGAGCGCCTTTCCTAGTTTCATGTAAATGCAAATATGAGCATAGGAGGTGTATCGATGAAGCTTTTTTCCCTCTGTTGTCTTTATGAACTCGCCTAATCCATTACTAATGGCTTTGAGTGATTCTTCATCCCAGTATTCTAGTGGTAAGGAGTACAGTCGGATCCAAACTGGCACCAAACTGAAGTCTTCCTTTTTTGGATTGAATCTTTCTAGCCAGTCTCGTAGATAGAGACTAGTCGCGTTAAAGAAATAGGGTCCTCCATCTAGGATGCAATTTTTGACTTCAAGGCAGTTAAATATGGTTTTGAAGAAGCCTTTGGGGCCTAGCTGTAGGGTAACATGTCCTTTGGGTTTCCACTTTGAGGTAATCCAGCCTTGTAGAGCTCTTTTAGTTGGCCAATAGCTTATGAATTTTCCTATCAGTGCATGGTCTTTCATGTATTGTATTTGTGCATTAATTTTGTGACTGGGGATCTCAATCTTAGGTCGTTCTATTGCAATGGGCTTGCAAGTGGACGATGATGCCTTCTCTGGTTGCTCAGATGCTGTGGGGTTATTTCCTATTTCGTTTTCCAGATCCGCTTGGGTGTTCTTCTCCTGCTGCTACGCAGGCCATTCTGCTGGCTTCTCTGCATTCTCATTTGAAGTCTTCTCAGTGCCGCCTTCAAGTGGCCGGTCTCCATTGTTGTTGCCTTTGGGGGGAGGCGTTGATGCCTCCCCCATCAGAGTGTTCATCTGTTTTGGCTACTAGATGCGTCAAACCTGCACTGGCAACAGTACTGCTTGGACCTGAGAGGCTGCTTGCTCTGTCTCTGCACTGTGTAAGGGTTTGTCAAAAACCCTAGTCCGCCATTTTCCTTCCATCTCGCAACCATCCCCAAATAATCATCTAATTTTAAAACCACATTAAATTAAACATTGAATTAGCACATAAATTTTAGAAAATGAATATAATTATATTGTGTATTTTTTTAAATAAATTATGTATAAAAGTGTGAAAAGTCAAAGTTTTAAAGTAAACATGCCCTTAATAGTCATTGCCAATATTAATTTTAGAAAGTATTTAACTATGGGGAAGTGTTTACTACATAATGTGGATGCTTTTAGAAACACTCGTGTTAATGTTTTATAATTTAGATAGTTATTATTAAAATTTGATTATACAAAAATGTTTTTTTCCCATTGAATTTTGAAAATAGATTTAAGGGTTATTTTTTTTTTAAGTTTCGGTTATATAAGTTAAATAATTAAATGTTTTGTTTTAAATAAAAAATAAAATCAAAAATAAAATCAAAATAATAATAATAAATTATATTTAGAAATAAATAATAATTTTAAAAATACAATAAATAATTTTAAATTTATTATCATATACTTTTGCTATATTTATAATCATAATTATAATGATAAAAATGTATTTTATAATTTGCATATTTTTTATTTTTATTTTTTTAACCATAAAAAATCTACCATTTTTAATTGTAAAATTATAAAAAAGACCATTATTAATTTATGTAAATATTAACCTATACAAATGTATAACAAATAATTATACTCGTCACTATTATCTATTAAAAGCAAACCACTTCAAGTATTTAGCTAATAATTTATAAAAAAAAACTCAAAGAGAAACAAAGACTATTTATCTATTTGTTGGTCATTATGTTCTTTGTTCAACAATTAAAAAAAAATAGTTTTCCTTATTTGCTTTTATGCACACTATTAAGTGTTGTTATTTCTTATTTCTTAAACAAAGATTAGTTAAAGAATAGTGATATGGATTGTGATTCACAAGGTCCAATATATAGTGATAGTGATATGTATTAAACGACATAAATTCTTGAAGGCTGCATGGCGGTGGTTGTCCTTATTTACACTAAAGCTTACCATATACCTCGTGCACGATCATGATCGAATAATGTTCCTAAAACCCATTCCATGTCCGACCACCTTCTCCATTGTTTGTTATTTACAATAAAGACCATAGATGTGGCTCTTCTACTACCAGCCATTGGTCATCAAATTTGAACATGTCACAGCTCGTCAAGGGGCCTCTGAAGTGCTCAACAAAAAATAAACTACTTTTAAAAAATAAAAATAAAATTTAGGGTTTTAAAATATTATAAAATGTCATATGTATGGTTGTCGGACCATTACACAGTTGAAGAAATAATTGTCATTTGTTACCAATTTGCCTCAACGCGAGGCGAGGATTGGACCTTGATAAATTGTAGGATTAGGCCTTGATAAGCTAGCACTACAAGAGATTGTTGAAGAAATAATTGTCATTTGTTACCAATTTGACTCAACGCGAGGCGAGGATTGGACCTTGATAAATTGTAGGATTAGGCCTTGATAAGCTAGCGCTACAAGAGATTGTTGTAGTATTAAAGAAAACAAGAGTAATCGGTAATAGAGGTTGTTGGCAGTTGCAAATTTCATTTCCAAATTATCTGACCAATAGACTAGCGATAATAATAGCGCTAACAACATTGATATTTTCTCCCTAGAGAGGATTTCCCTATCAAATTTTTATTCATCTAATCGGATAAAAGCCATTTTTATTGAGTATTTCTTTGTTCAGAATTCCAAGTTCCAACTATCACAGATTTAGAAACACACGTATTTCTTGACAATCTAAATGAGCATTTTTTAGCTAAATTTTATGGTGTAAATTTTATCTAGTATGGATTGTTATTCGGATATGATACATAAGTTTTTTTTCTCAAAATTAACTTATATTATCGTCCAGAATCCAAACCCTAAATAAAGAAAATTTAAAACTTTCATTGACGTTCCTTATCCATAAAAGGGTTTATCTGTATTTTCTGCTACTTCTTTGAGGTCTTTGCCTCTATTGTTATGGAATTTCATTCCATATTTATTTATTTATCTATATAGTTCAGCAATTATAGTGATTGAATTACAATAACAACTCATTTCAGGAAAATATAGGGCACTAATAGAGATAAAATCATCTGGAAAGGGAGGAATTTGTAAAATGAGCCACTTGTTTTTCCTTAGATGAGCATTTCAACTTCTCGCTCAATATCAATTAGCGAATACGATCATGAGGACAGATTCCATCTTCATTCTTGAGGAAAGTAAATTAGTGATCGTATTTTCTTTGCATCTGATTAAATGGGGGATGTGGAGTGGATGATATTTCTCACGATGTGCATTGGATGATATTTCAAGACCGCATATGTGGGCCTAGAGATTGTGTTAGATTTCTTGTTTGTACATTATTTTCCTTGTCAAAAGGGGGAGTCTAGACTCGCAATGCCATCAACTCAATTTTCAGATTTGTGGGATATGGCCCTATATTGTGACATCCTACCAGCCTAGATCTAGCTAACTCTATATCTATCATGCATCGAGAGGGATCAAATCATTTTACGTGCAAGCCTTCTTTTCGAGTTTATAAATCGAGAAAGCATGCACCTCGATGGATTTGATCCCTCTCGACACGTGATAGAGCTAGATTTATATGGATCTAGATTGATTCTAGTTGAGGGAAACAATGTCACATTTTTAGGTTATCATTATTATGTATATGATTGAGATAAACTTCATAGTTTGAAATTTACATTATGTTTTCTTCGCTTGACATGACTATATCATTCTTTTATTTAATTTAGTCTATGTTGCTTGTCTTGAATGGTTTGTAATTCTATGTTTGTATTCTTTGAGTGGTTTGTGTGTTTATCTGTTTGGATTTCGAATGGTATTATATGTGAATGTTACAACTCTTTTTTTATATTTTTATATGTGGATGTAATTATCTGTTTGTAATTAGCTGGTGATGCAGAAGGGAGACAATCTTGTGAATAGTTTGAAAGAGGATTGATACCACACATATATTTCATTTAATTCTTGATATCACAAATTTTGAAAACTAATTAATTATTAAGAGAGTCCCTCTAAGAATTACTAAATATATCTTGAATAGTAGTTTTAATAATTTACTACGTCAATATTACTCTGGAAATTTTAGGTATCCAACTTTTAAAAGCTAATTAATTCTTAATAATGTCCCTCTGACTCCATAATGTCACAAACTTTGACATATTAGTAGTGACACTATTAGTTTTTCAATATTTTAATATCATTATATGATAAGAGCTATTGAAATCATAAACCATTCAAATATTTAACTCGAGCTAATGTAGTAAGCATCATACCTTGTCTCTCTTTCTCTCTAATATTAATAGGTTGAATTAGTATAACACAAAAATCAATGCACATTGTAAATAATTTTTTTGTGCTTGCACAAAAATCAATGCTCAGTATTAATCCAATCACTTTAATATTAATGTACCATCATACATGAAGGTATATAAATCATAAATCAACATCTACACTAAAATCAGTGCATCTAATGCAAGAAATCAAATAAGATTCGAAAACAACATGTACACTGAAATAAATGCATCTAATGCAAGCAATCATATAGGATTACCAACCAAGATATACACTAAAATCAATGCATATACTGCAAGCAATCAAATATAATTAGAAAACGACATCTACACTAAAATCAATGCATCTAGTGCAAGTAATCAAATAGGATTAGAAATCAACATCTAAACTGAAATCAATGCATCTAGTGCAAACAATCAAATTGGATTAGAAATTAATATCTACATTTAAATCAATGCATGTAGTGCAAGCAATAAAATAGGATTAGAAATCACCATGTACACTGAAATCAATGCCTCTGTGTAAAAAATATTCTTCCCTCTCTTCCGCGTCCATATATATATATATATATCCCTTCATCTCTCCTTCATTGTCTCTCTACCTCACGTCATCCCACACACATTCTGTCTCCATATCTATCTATCTCTCCCTCTTTGCCTCCCTCCCTCCCTCTTTATATCACTCTCTTCTTCGACGTGATTCAACTTCCATCTATATATCTATCTTCCTTTGTCTCTCTATATCAACACCAAAACATACGCACTCTTTCTCCCTATCTATCTTACTCTCTCTCCCTCTTCCTATCCGTCTTTGTTCATATTCCCCTTCTATCCCTCTCTCCCCCCCTGATCTCCTATCTCCCTCTCTCTCACTCCACGTTTCTCTCTCTATTTCTTTATTCTTACCTCCCTCTCTCCCCCTCCCACTCTTCTTTTCTCTCTCACATCCTCTCTCTCTTCCTTCCTCTCTATAACTTTTTCTCCCACCTCCCTCTTTCTTTCCACTCATCTCATCTCTCTCTCTCTCTCTCTCTCTCTCTCTCTCTCTCTGCCCTCCAACTCTTTCACTATCTCCCTCCCTCACTCCTTCTGCGCCCCCTTCTCTTCATCTCTCCTTAATTGTGTATCTAGCTCACCCCCAAACATACGCACTCTCTCTCCTTCTCTCCCTTCTCACTTCGTCTCTCTCTCTTCAATTTTCTCTCCAAATTTATTTCTGTTTTCCCCGGCTCTTCCCTTGTAACCTCATCTATATGTCTCTCCCTCTTTCCTCCTCTATCACTCCATTTCTTTGTTCTTCCCTCCTATATATATTTAGATTAATATATATAATGAGAAACTAATATATAAAACTAATATTATATTTAATGATATTAATATGAATATTAATGTTTTAATATTAATATTAAATTTAATGATGTTTTTATAAGGCATGATAACAAAATTTATAGTAAAACTACACCATTATTTCCAATTATAACAACTTTCACGTGGAAATATTTATATCTTTTAATATTTTAATATATCCATAGGATATGGTTTTTCATTTTAAATATTTATTTTAGAAATATTTAATTAAAATAGATATTAAAATATTTTGTAGCACTTTTGTGCTGAATTAACATTTTTCCTTTAACTTAAGAAATGGTATTGGCTTTAGTAAAGAGTATAGATGTTTAAAATATTACCTAATTTAGAATCTTGATGTGGTAAAAAATGCATTAAAGGTAAATTTATGATCCATTCAAATTGAACATATATGATAAAAGAACTATTAAACCCATGAGATAATTGTATTATAGTTTTTTTTCATTTTTGTTTAGAGACAACATTAATTTTTTTTATTACTATAATATTATTTTACATACATATTTACACATATCCCCTTTGCTAGATTATCACCATACTTAATTGTAAAATGTGCCTCTCCAAGTAATAATGAATAATATCTTCTTATATATTAAAAAAAACATTTTATTTTATTTTTCATAAAACATTTTCAATATATTTTTATAAAAAGTTCATAATATCTCAGAAACATTGAAATGTAAAATGAATGGTTTACAAATACCTTTTAATGGTAATAAATATGAAAGTAAAGTAACAATAATACATGTATATATCACTTAATTATATCCTATGTTTTATTATTTTCTAAACTTTTGAATGAATAATATTGGCTTTCGTAATCATGTTTTGAACATTTATGATGACTATTACCCTATTAAATTATTAAGTACCTGAAAAGCTAAGTTATATTGCTTTCCTATCTGCAGTTATTTACTTGTTGTTTCCCTTGGGTGATATTCACATGTGTTATTACATTGATAGGTGGATAGTGTGATCGTTATGGTATGCTCCTTATCCCTCGTCGAGACAAGGCTTTGAATTACATCATTTGAACCCTCTATAACTCAAGTATTTTACTCTATCCAGAATTGGAGGTTACAAATAGAGAGCTGAGTTGTCAATCATCCGCAAGGCGATGGATTACGGTTAAACTTGGATCGTTAATCATGGGTCAAGTAAGCGTTACGAGGGTAACTTCCCCCTCCCAGCCACTGCGGCACTTATCCCATTTGCACATGTACAACTTGGATCAAGGTTCTCCAACTCAAAACCCTTGCTATCTCATATGGTATTTTCTTGGCTCTAGCTAATATTCCTTTATCCACAAATTTGACCGCATTTGAAATTATTACAGTCTGGCTAGTGTTCCCAAGAAGTACTTGGAAGTGGTGGTTGCGTAATGGGAGAGACTACATCTCTACCTTTTGTACCCCCGAAGGTGAGCCTTAGACTTGGGATTACGATTCCTGGTTTTCCTCTATGCTGAACTTTGATATTTTTTTCATCTCCCTATTGCAGGTATATTGGCATGGTGGAAATCTTGACAAGAAAAACGGGGTCCGCATCCTCCTACACAACCAGATTCTTACCCACCTTTTGAATGATTTTTCTGGGTCAATGTTCTTGATAAAAATATCCAAGGGTTATAATCTTTCTTGTTCAGCTTGACTCCATTGAAACCGAAGTGGGGTTTTTGCGTCCAGGCCCAATGGCTATTATCTATTCTGGATAGATGTAATTCTTCTTTTCCAAAATCAAACTTTACTAGTGTTAAATATGTTCTAGAATTCTGATTGGGAATTCTGTAGCCTTGTCGGCCTTCCAGGAATCAAACCTTATTTTTGACTCTTTATTAATATAGAATAGGACATTTTTAATTCCACACGGGCTTCTTGTTGGGCATAGCCGGTCGATGCAATGTTAACAGTCATGTATTTTCAGTATATCTTTAATTAATTACGATGGTATTTTTGTGTATACAATTGTTTTTGAAATTTATATTGTCCTTATACTGCACTTGTTGGGATTTTCGCATTCGACTGTGAAACATTTACACATATATAATTGTTTTCTTGGGTTATATGGCCTATGTCCACTGCTCTGTTGGGTACTAAGTATTTAAGTATATATATATTCAACCAAATTATTTTAAACATATATATATACTTTTCGTTGTTAAAAGGCCTCAGTGTACCATTTGGAATTATGTATTGAATGACTTATATATAACAAAGTGTACCATTTGGAATTATGTATTGAATGACTTATATATAACAAAATTAATATTTTTTGATGCATTTGATGAAGAAAGACTTTCTTCTTTACCAAGAAATTATGATATCGCATTCCGCAACTTGTTGAGTATGTATTGTTACTAGTATGTATTGTTACTAAATATTTGGTCATTGAAACTCAGTTTTAATTTTGTAAATTAGTTTTGAATATGTCGAAATCATTCATCTCTGGTGTTACAACTTTTGATAAAAGCTTTATTATTACTCAACTCGAGTTTACATGTAACTAGATGCTTTTACGATAATTCCACACTAGTTAATGGGAAACTGTATGGTCAGCACCGAGAGATTTTTCTTTACTGTGACAATTTTGTTTTGGTTAGGTTAACTACATATTTCTCATGTCAAGTTTTGTTTAAAGTTAACAAATTGGGTCTGTAATTTCGTTCTATGTCTAGAACTGATTTTTTATGTGTTTTCCTTCGTTATGGAAAACTCTTATTGAAAGATAACGTTCCCTTTTGAATGTTATTTTAATGGTCTAGGCAATGATTTTATGGAAAACTCTTATTGAAAGATAATGTTCCCTTTTGAATGTTATTTTAATGGTCTAGGCAATGATTTTTGAGTTGTCCACTCTTTGGACTCGGCTCAAGAACTAACTCAACTTTAGCCGAGGGTTAAACTCAGATTCCACCATTAGTAGTTTTCATCATTTCTTTCCAAACATAAATAGACAACAACCATTATAGTGATTTTCTAACTGTCACTTACACCATATTACAATTACAATTATCTAACTGTCACTTACACCATTCTTCTTCACATATCCCATGTAACACCCCTTCATTGTATCTAAAAAATTGCTAACTAATGTTAAGGAAATGTAGGTCCAAGGTGTAAAAATGAACGTAAATAATTTATCTTTAAATAAAAAAATAATATAAAATGATTGGAAAACGAAACACCAAGAGATCAGGTTCTTGCCAAATAAAATCTTGTTGGTGAATGAGAATGGATAATTCTTTCATGATAAGTATTGTAGATCCAAGTATAGATAATCTTAGTGGATTTGTAGATAAATATCCATTAAATTTCTTAGCTGGAGAAAGATTCTAAGTTTAAGAAAAACATAAAAGCCTTGCGGGAGAGAAAGAAAAGCTTTTATGAGGAAAATTGTCACGAGAGAGAAATGCGAGATTTTCTGAGAAAATCCTAAGAAAATGGATTAAAAGATCCATAAAAGCAAGATGCTGCTAATGGAAACCATGTCATGAAAAAGGGTATTAAATACCCATTGAAGAGATCAACAAGAAGTGGTTGAATCCATTGCAAGAACTCTTAGCTCGAGGGTGAACTGAAGAAAGCTAGTTCTAGGTTGGGTGGCGGTGCTCGATTTTCCAAGTGACATTCTTTCAGATAGTCTAGTTTGCATGGGATGTTTTGTATGTTGGTTCCTTACCCTTTATGTTGAAAATTCATTTAGCATATGAGAGAATTTTCTTGAGATTTCCTTCCTACGAGATGATTGAATGAATTGCATGTGACCATTATGCATGAGTAGATTTGTCTGTGTTAATTGTGTTTATGAGATAATTATATATGGATGCATGTGGAAATTATGGCACATAAATGTAATCCAAGTTAAATTCAGTGAACAAACATAATATGTGGGTTTTATGCAATAGTTGTTATGTTTTCACATCTTTAAACTTATGTGCTATCTCGGTTAAAGAAACAATTGTGGACCCAACATTGAAATTTCCACTTGATGTACTCTTCTGATCTGATGGACTTCGTGTCCAATTTGCATCTACGAAGATGCACAACTTCACTCCCTTTTCTCGTGTGTACCATATTCCAAACTGCGTAGTGCCTCTAAGGTACTATAAAACATTCTTAGTTTCCTTCCAAAATAATTTGGTTAACCTGACCATAGATTGGCTTAGCTGGTTCACTACACAGAACACATATGGTCATGTGTTCACAAGATATATGGGTGAACCCACCAACTGCCAATAAATGGTAGCATCCACTTCTTCACTTGAAGTGGCATCCTCCTTCCTCTAGTTTTTCTCTAGAAGTGTCTTCATGCGTTTACAACTCTCCATGTAGAATCTCTACAGTATCTCATTTTCTTACTTTTCTTGAGAGACAAACAAGTCCCCATCACCTTGTCATACTTCCAACCTGAGAAAGTAGTGCATAAGACCCATGTCCTTCATTTCAAATTCTCTTGCAAGGTCATCGTTGCAAGATATGATCAACTTCTCATCACTAGTTAAAATAAAATTATCAACATATAAGACAATAATAAGCAATTTACCCTCTATCCATATGTGATCTGCTTCACTTATGGTGAAGCCCAAACCAGTGAGATAGATATCGATATTGGTGTACAAAGCACGAGGTGCTTGTTTGAGATCATACAATGCTCACTTGAGTTTGCACAAATGAGACTCTTGATAAAATGTCTCAAAACCTTTGTGTTTCTCTACATACACCTCCTCCATAATAACCCCATTGAGAAATGTTGCCTTTACACCCATCTGGTCGATATTCTTCCCCATCGGTGCAGCCAAAGCAAGAATTGATCTAATGGATGAGTACCTTGCTAAAAGAGAAAAGGGCTCCTCATAGTCAATTCCATCAACTTGAGAGTACCCCTTGGCCACAAATCTGGCCTTATACCTCTCTATGCTTTCTTTTGTTGCGTGCTTCATCTTGAAGATCCATCTCAAACCCATTATTGATTTATATGCTGATCTTGGGACCTTTTACCAAACACTGTTCTTTGCAATGGATTTGTATTACTCCACCCATACATGCTTCTCTATTTCTTCCTCAAAAGTTGATGGCTTAATCTCTATAAGCTCATTCATAAGAGCCGTGTAGCCAGTGTGCCTCTCAAGTGACTACCTTTTCTTACACAAATTTGAAGGATATCCCACATTCTCCTCACATTCTGCACAAGTCTATCAACTTCCTTAGTTCATTTTTTTCCTTCTCTAGATGGTTTTTCTTGAGTGAATGTATCCACTCTCTGCTCCTCAATTTTTGGTTGCTCTACAACTTCTTGACGTTCCTCTTTGGAGCTAAAAGCTCATTTTTTGGTGGTATCTAAAGCTCCCTCTCAAGAGAGCACCACACAGCTTTCTCCTCATCAAAATTTACATCCCTTCGCACAAATATCATTATGAATGATGGCAAGTACACATGGTAGTTATGTGGTTTTTCTGTGTAACCCAGAAATACCCCAATTCTATGGTCAACTCAAGCTTATTCGTTGATTCTTTGTAGACATGGCAGTAAATAGAGGCTCCAAAAATATTGAAGTGTGACACATCCCGCTTTCTTCCCGAGAAAGCCTCCTCTGATGTAATCATGCCAGGAATCTGATGAGGACATAGGTTCTACAAACAAAATGTTGTATTGCATACCACAACCCAAAAATATAGAGGTAGGTCTTGGTCATGCAACATCACCCTCATTGCTCCCAAAATGCTACGATTCTTTATCCCAACAACCCCATTTTCATGTGGATTGTGAGGTGTTGTCAACTCTCGTTGAATGTCTTCTTTCACACATAAATTTTTAAATTCATTTGACACATACGCACCTCCCTTATTGCTCCCGAGAGCCTTCACCTTCTTGTTGGTTTCTTTCTCAACAAGTGTCTTGAATTCTACAAACTTGGAGAATGTCTCATCTTTGTTCCGCATAAATATATCCAACACTTATGTGAGAAGTCATCAATAAAAAGGAGAAAATATTTGTGTCTGGTAATGGAGGCTATCGAGAAAGGTCCATATACATCATAGTAGATTCTTTCTTGGACTGCACGCACTTTGTTGTCCCGATCATGGAATGCAGATTTTATGTACTTTCCCAAGGTACATCCTTTGAATATATCTTGCTGCTCAAGTGCTCCTTTAGGGAGGATAGTGGCTATTTGTTGTATAATATTCAAGGTTCCGTGATCCAAATGGCTAGGTCTTATGTGCTAAATTTCACCTACATCATGGCCCTGCACTTTATCTTCCTTAGTGCTTAATGCATTTTAATCTTCCACGTCTAAATTATACAGATTCTTCACACAAACCCCGATATTATTCACCTATATCATGGCTATGTTTCTCAGGAATTCTTTTCCTTTATTGAATATCACATCATAACCACTGTCTTCTAAAAATCCAACAAGTATGAGATATTTCTATAGGCCTAGAAAAACCATGACATCATTGAGCCTGAGAGGGGAGCCAAATTCCCTCTGAAATGTGATTGTACCAATACCATTCATGTTGTACCTTTTGTCGTCCCCTAGCTTGATGTTCATCTGGATATCTTTCTCCTCCAAGTCACTAAGAAAATATCTACACCCGATCATGTGGAAAAATGCACACGATTCCATGTACCACACACTCCCCATCACTATGGTGGACATGCATGTGATAAGAGTAAAGTCAAGGTTGAAGTATGAAGTCGAGGCTTCAACCGCTGCTCCTCCTCAGGTATTCTTGCTTGCCTTTTTCCTTGGGCACATCGTGATGTAGTGTTTGTATTCCTGAAAATGGAAGAATTTATTTTTTGACAAATCTTTCTTCTTCCCCCCTCAGCTAGATCCTCATTTGCTTTAAGATTTCTTCCCTTTCTCTTCTTTCCCTTTCCAACCAATGCAAATTTTTCTTCATCCTTGCACTTGGATAAGGTTAATCTCTGGTATTCTTCCTTATTTCCTCTTGTACCAAATCATCACATAAGTGTTTGCAATTCAATAGTTTCTGCCGCCCGTTTACTTAATCTTGATAGTTATGCCAACTCTTCGAAAGGCCCAGAAGGGCTATGCTTACCAAGTCATCCTTTGAAACAATAATACAAACTCATACAAGCTCATCATGAACTTGTGTGAACCTCCTAAGATATTGCAAGATAAATTAGTTCTTCTACATCTTCATATTTCAAAGTTTATCCTTGAGCACCAACTTTTTGTGCTCACTACTATTCTAGAATAGATTTTTCAGTGCCTGCCACATTGCATAAGGATTTTCTTTCCCATGGATATTGTTGACAATGTGGTCTCATGCTCCATCCAATATTATTCTCCACACCTTGGCTACATCTTTTTTCCAGTGAGAAAGGTTTTGGGCATCAGATTCTGTTGGCTTTGTAACATCTCTCTTGATGTATTCTAGCAATCCATTTTCATTGAATACCTCCTCCATGTGATACGTTCATTCAATTAAATTAGAGTATGCTTTCAAGGCACACTCTAGACTCAGCCCATTGACGGTCATATTCTTAGCTCTTAAGAGATCTTGCTACACTGAACTACAAATTCAAACCTCCTGAGAAACAAATTCAAAATTCCTAATCTAATGTGAATCCTACTATGATACCATGTAGAAAAAATGGTGTAGATTTCCAACTAGTCATGAAGTTTTTTCAAAATCACAAGACACAAACCTTCTCTACTGCTCTACGAAAGTTAATTCACAATTTAGAACAAAAAAATTCAGACATTTAATAAGAAATAAAACACATGCATGCGATATTTTTTCAAGGGAAAGCAATCTTCTAAAAACTCAAATGACTTCTTGCATCAATCTGATGAATATAGATGTATTATAATTTCTTTACTCAACTGTGCACAACCTGTAAGTGAATAACCTATCTCTCTACTCACTAAGAAGCTCAAACGCAAACGTGGTCAATTTCTACCTCTGCTTGAGCCCCTATTTCCTTAGGAAATTCCTTGAGAAATTAGGCCCTTATCATTTAGGAATTTTTCCAAAATGGATTGCACAATTACTAAGGTTGATCATGTGATTTCATGCAACACATGTACTCTGAGGACTAGTCTACAACTCATTTTACACTGCCTTAAAATATACACCATAGCTAGGGAACTCGAATTATTTGCATACACTAGCTATTTTTGGTTGATTGATTAGATAACTGGATGATCAATGCATTTGACTGAAGTCCCACTGCACGAGTGGCCTTCCACTAGTTCCTCCAATAGTTAGAACTATTTTAACTGAAAACATCTTGAGATAATTGACTTTGATTGCTACAAATTAGCAATCACACATGCTTAACTGAACTCTAACTCCTCCAACTCGAATTTATTGAGTAAAATGGGTGACACAACCCAAGTCATAAAAGTTAATTGAATCGATGTTTTCTCCTGATGTGGAAATTAAAATTTTCTCAATTTAATCAAGGCAAAATCAAATTGAGAATTTCTTGCTGCATTTTTCAACAATCCTTCAAGTGAATCTAATCCATGTTGCAAATCTAACAAAACAATGTGCTAATAAAAACAACCAACGTATATAAGTAGCATTCAAAATAAATAAAACAGTAAAAACAAACATATTAAAACACAATCGATGGAGACCCCGTAAAGTACTCAAATTATGTTACCACCTATCCACATTCATCGAAAGTGCCTCCATCACTCCTCTCGCGATGAACAACCCTGTTGTTGGCCTCCATTGCCCTAAATCCCATTAGTTGTTGTTAGCCTCTATCGCTCTGCTTCCCAAAGAACCCATCAATAGCGTAAAGATAAACCCCTAATCCTTTACCTTTTTTACTAGCGTCTCATATTGAAAACTTTAAGAGAAAAGATTTATTTGTCTTAAAAATTGTCTTAAAATTCCCCTCCATGTAGTAGTGTCAAATGAAATGACATACAATTTGTCTCTAATTGTATCAACAAAGGTCGAAGGGAAAAAAGAATAATTGATGTGTGGGAAATCTTGCCACTAAAAGTTTACGCGTTCTTCAGAGTCATCTACCCCCAAAAAATGAAGAGCCGAACAAGTCGTTGTCTTTATATAAGATAGCATGAATGGAAAGAGAAATAGCAACATTCATATATGTGCGATATAGTAGTAGCCTACAAGTTGGTGGACATAGGGTGCACTGTTAGAGTCAATTTCGTATTTGTTAGATAATGTTTTCTTAAGTTGATATGTTTTTGTCTTAATTGTTAATTGTCTTAAATGGGTTTCATCTTAACTGGCCATTGTCTTTAATATAAATATGACTTAAAATATTTTTGTCTCAAATTTTTTTTGCCTTAAATATAAAATTTTGTTTTAAAATAATTTTATCTTCAACTATTTTTGTCTTAAAATAAATTTTGTCTTAAAAAAAAGTTGTGTCAATTTTTTTTTCTTAAAATATTTTTGTACTAAAGAGTTTTTGTCTTAAACTATTTTTACCTTAAATATAAAGCTTTTCCTTAAAATATTTTTGTCTTAAACTATTTTTGCCTTAAATTTAAAATTGTGTCTTATAATATATTTGTCTTAAGTTGTTTTTCTCTTAAATATAAAGTTTTGTCTTAAAATATTTTTGTCTAAAACTGTTTTTGTCTTAGATTTTATATTTAAGATAATTCAATTGAGATTAAATTTTAATGTAAAATAATTAAAATACAAAGCGACTTTTTAAGACAAAAGATTTATTTTGTCTTAAAAAAATGTCGTAAAAGTGCCCTTGGTGTAGGAGTGTGGCCAAACACAAACATCAATGGTCAATCATGGCTAAATATATTCAACCATAAAGAACATGGACATATAAGGTCCAGCATGCTGAACAAGGTAAACCATAGTCAACATGCCTAGCCATTGTCTTCGGTGATCAAAATGGTCAAACATAGTGAACCATGTTCAACTATGGTCAACACAGTTGACCGTGGTAATCCTGGGCTACCATGGTTCATAACGGTCAGAAAATTTCAACCATGGTAAAGGAGGGTCAACCATGAGTAACCATGATAAATGAAGGTCAACCATAATCTATCATCCTTATTCTTTGTCATCCATGGTAATCATAAGTAACCATAATCAACCAAGGTCAACCCTCTTGAACCATTAATATAACATTTTTTGTAACATCAACCATGGTCAACATTAGTGTAACAATATAACAATGGTCAACATTGATGTTATATTGTTATATCAATGTCACATAAATAGATTATTATATTTATGGTTCACCATAACCAACCCTAGTAAAAAATGGATTAACCATAGTCATCTATAGTTGTATGATGACAACCATGTTCACTCGTAGTAGAGCATACATGACCATAATCAACCATGGTTAAATAGCCTTAGTGATGGCAAAACACGCTCAACATGCTCAAACATTGAAAACATGTTTAAACAATCTCAACTAAAGTCAACCATGTTCATCATCGCCTTATATAGTTTACTCAATTAACTGTGTGCAACCATGTTTTACGATGTAGGAGCATAGACCCTCCATCAAAACTAAAATTGATTTTGGATGCTTCTATAAAAGGAATAATGTCATTCCTTAGAAAGGGTCATGATTTCATTGATTTTATTGTAAATTTTAATTGATCTTGTATGTTGCTAGAAGGAAATTAGGTGGAAAAGGAGGTGGTTCCTTGCCAAAATTTGTTTTCTTAAAAAAATATAGGCTTTGTTTTCTTTGTATGTGATGCCTGTAAATTTTCAGGGGGTGGCCAATGTAATTTGATATTAGGTTGGATGGTGTCAAGCCTAGAGAGGTTGTATGTGTAATCGTCTTTCTATTGAATATACAGGAATCTTGTGTTTTAAATTTAATTTTTGTTGTTTTATTTTTTTCATGTAACCCATGTGTATTATCGAGTTTTCCCCATTTCATTAGAGGTGTCAAAGGTAGAACCAAGTTATTGACTAAATATGTTACAGGAGTTACTTGACATATCAACCCTGCTGAATTCATATTTAAATAGGGTTATGTTTGTATGGCATGAGAACAATTTGAGAATGGAACTTAAGAGAGGCTAAAAAAATAAAATAAAATAAAAATACGGAGTTGCAGGATTTGCAACATTGTGACAAGTGAAGTTGGGTCGAAAGAAGTTGAGTTTCCAAACCACAAAGAGAGAAGAAACCGAGAAGAGACTCGATTAGACAGAACTCTGACTAAGGTGATCCCTACTTGGTTGGTCGATCACTATACCAGTCAGCAAGATATGGAAACAAACGATCAGCTGGACTTCCAACTTCGTGACATATAGAGGTCATGTACAATGGAGATTTTTAGGGTATTCAGAAGTAGGTGAACCTCTTTTTGCAATTAGCAGGCACGGGAGTCGAATCCATGGGCCCATAGCCCACAAGATCAAAAGAATTGGAGCCATTAATTGGTCTATTATGCAGACCCCAAAATTAGTCAGTGTCAAGTGGTACCAAAGCACAAGAAGGAAAAAGTTTCTTACAAGAGGACAATTCATAGTTATGGTTGTGGGTAGAATTGTTGAAAAGGAGTTGGGAAAGTGTGCAATAGCATAGTTAGCAAGGGAAGCTCGAGAGGTTCTAGAGGAGGCGATCCGAGATGCCAAAAGTATAAGCGAGAGGAGGAAAGTTCGTCAAGTGTCAGTTGAGGCATGGCTGCAACTCACTCAGAGATACATGTGGAGACTAAAGAATGAGATGGTGATGGAGAAGACTAGATGTATGAATGTAGCACATGATCAGGAGATCATCAAAAAATATAATCGATGGAGGTTGATGCAAGATAATCGACCTCCCACTCAAACCGAAATGGTTTTCGGACACTTCTACAAAAGGCATCGTGGTATCGATTGCAAAGGGACATGATTTTGTTGATTTTATTGTAAATTTTAGTTAATATTGTGAGCCCCTAAAATGTGATTAGGTGGCAGAGGATGTGGTTCCTCGTGATAGGATAAAATTCATTTTGTTAAAAAAAATTAGACCATTTTTGTATATATAAGTTGCCTACAAATTATTAGTTGTTGTCCAATGTAATGTGGTATCAGGACAGATGGAAATAGGGTGAGAAAGTTTGTACATGTAATCATTTTTATCTTGAATATACAAGCATCCTGTGTTTTAAATTCAATTTGTGTTGTTTTATTTTGTTCATGTAACCCCTATGTATTATCATGTTCGCCATATTTCATTAGAGGTGTCAAAGGCGAAACCAAGTTGCTGTGAAAATATGTTTCAAGAGTTACTTGAGAGATCAACGTTGCTCAATTCAAATTTATAAAGGTCTATGTCCTTATGACATGAGATATGTTTGAACATGGAACTCGAGAGAGGCCGAAACGATAAAATTTGTTCTTAGCAATGGCCTGAGTTGAGTCAAGACAAAGAAAGTTACTTCGTGATACCAAAAGGTGATATGAAACTGATAAGGGACCCGACCAAACTGACTTCCAACTCAGCTGATTATTCCCTCTACGAGTTGGCCAAACATGGAAATAAATGATCAAATTGACCTCAAACTTGGCAGCTTGTGAAGGTC
Source organism: Pinus tabuliformis (assembly GCA_031772625.1). Taxonomy (NCBI): domain Eukaryota; kingdom Viridiplantae; phylum Streptophyta; class Pinopsida; order Pinales; family Pinaceae; genus Pinus; species Pinus tabuliformis. The sequence goes on along the minus strand of CM062806.1, from coordinate 749,184,339 downwards.
GTGTACAATGGCGAGTTTTTGGGAATTTAGAAGTAGGTGAGCTCATTTGCTGCAATTAGAAGGTGAGAGAGCCAAAGAAGTAGGCCCATACCCCACAGGCTTAGAACAATTTCAGCCATTAGTCGATCAAAATACATAGGCCCCATAATTGGTCTATGTCATTTGACAATGGATTAAGAGGTCGACATTTTCATGGATTATCAATAATAAACATTCATGTGCAGCATAGCCAATCATGGTAAAAAATTTTAAAGGATGCTTAGGCATGGTTAACATAGCCAACATACTCAACCAATGTTCAATCATAGCCCATATGGGAAATTATCAACATTCATGTTGCATTGTTAGATTAATTGCACATAAATAAACTATTATATTTATCATTGACCATGGTCGACCATGGTAAAATAATCATTAACCACAGTCATCTATATTTATATGTTCAAATCCAGGTTCACTCACAGTCAAGGATAGGTGAACATAGTTAACCATGGTAAAATAAGTGCAGTGGTAGGAAAAGAAATCTGAAGATGATAAGACGGACACCAAATTCAATGGTGAAACCATCTAAAATATAGCCAACCACTCTCACCATGGCCATAGATACAATACTTCTTCAACCATGGCTAGCAATGTTTGATGATGGTTTAAGAGGTCCACATTTCCATCCATTATCAACTATAAATATCCATAGGCAACATGGTTAACCATGATGAGCTCATTTGAAGGATGCTTGGGCATAGTTAACGTGTCCAACATAATCAACCATGGTCAGCCATGTTAAACTATAGCGCACATGGTCAATTATCAACATTAATTTCACATTATTAGATTAATGTCACGTCAATACATTATTGTATTCATGGTTAAGCAAGGTCGACCATGATCAAACATTTATTTATGGTTGACCATAGTGAAGTATGGTAAAATAAGCTCACTAATGGGCAAAAGTTTCCACCATGGTCAATCATGGACAACGAGTTCAATGATGGTCAAACCATATCAACTATAGTTAACTATGGTAACTATGGCCATACATACTTTACTTTGTCAACCTCGTCAACCACGGTAAACTAAGGTCAACCATAATCTTCTCTTTAGTATGTGGTGAACCATGATAATCATGGTTAATAATGGTAAATTGAGATTAGCCATAGTAATCATTATCAATCATGTTCAGTTGACGTTATCCATGGTCTGCCTTGAACAACATGCTTGATCCTCTTCAACCATGGACAACATTGTCAACCATGGTCAACCCTGTCAAACCACTTCCAACATTAATATAACCATTTTTGTAACATTAATATAACATTAGCATTAAAGTTAATGTAACAATGTAACAATAATCAAATGTGGTCAACCATAATCTTTCCTTTTGATCCCTGGTCAACCATGGTACTCATTGTCAATCATCATGAACTAAGTTCAATGATGGCTTTCCTTGACAAACAATGGCCGACCATGTTCAACAGATTCCTTAAAAGTATTTCTTGTGGAGTATGTGTTTATGCCTGATTAATCCACCTTTTTTTATTGGAAGATATATTGGAAAAATGAGAAATTGGTAATTTATAGTATTTATTCTAGAATTTGTGTCTTTCGTGGAAATTGTGATGAGTATTGTTCCACAAATTTTCTTTTGATGACTTAAGAATATGAACTCCCGACCTATGTATGATCATTATGAATGAAATTATGATTATATTTCTCTAGGATGCTTACTTGTATTGGTGATCGAAGATTCAAGAATTTAAACAATTCAAATTCAAGTTGTGTGCCCGAAGGAACTATGGAAGAACATTCTGATCAATTCAATAATTTCTACCAATTCTTCAAATTTAGTTTGGATTCGATCAAAGAGGACTGATGGGTTGAGACTATACTTGATTTCCTGGTGGATCATAAATTAGGATTAGGATATTTATAATTTGATTAAGAATGTCACATGTATTATTGATCAGAGTCTATTTTCAACCAATGGAATTATAGACCAGTTCATATAATTCTTGGATCCATTGAAATACAGATATTTCAATCCAATTAGGTATGTGGATAAGGTCAATTTTTTTTAGTGAATGCAATCATGAGCCAGTATATTGGAAATTCTTGTGCACATAATGAGTCCAACTGGATATCTTTTTCGTTCCTCTAATAAGTACGATGAGAGGTGTAATTCTATTCCTCATCTTATAATAGAAGAATCATTAGATAATGGAGAATAAAAAACTAAATAGAACTTTTGTATATGAGAAGATAAAGGTATAAGGGGTTGATCTATTATGCTCGAGCATATGGTTATTCGAGTTCAAGGTGCTTTATTCATTATGTATTGGTATTACGAGTCGAAACATGGTTAGATGACTTATGTGTTGCCAATACTACATATGGTCGATTCAAATTCAGTAGAATATTCATATTATCTTAAAATATAGCCGGCTAGGGGCATCTTATCGATCTTTGTTATAGTTATTGTAGATGTTGAAACAACTATTTTATGAGCTATTGACATCGTGTCATATAATGAATTCGTAACGATCAATTTCATTTATCAAAATGGTGATGAAGTATTGTATATATGATCTATAGATTACGAATTGATATATCTATTCATATCCAAAAAGAGGGTATACCTCAGAAGATATATCTATATAATATGACTAGAATCTATCAAAATCCCTTTAGTATTATGGTTGATCAAAAACATGATTAATCCAGATAAAACTCATTAAGAAAATTACCTGTCATGATTGGACCATATTCGAGGTGATTAGGGGCGATCAAAATGATCCAAATATCTTTGTCCCATTGGCAAAATAAATATCGTTCCAGATATAATGGAGATTACAGTTATTGATTCATATTATATTCATAATATCCCATTATTCGCTATCATTTTTGTTAATATATTAGAATATTTGGCAATATAAGACCTTATCAAACTAAAAATTTTTACTAACTAATGGAGATCCAATGGCACATTTGGTCAAAATTTATGATACTTGTATTGGTTGTATGCAATGCGTACGAGCTTGTCCCACAGATGTATTGTAAATGATAGCTTGGGAAGGATGTAAAGCTAAGAAAATTGCTTCTACTTCAAGAAGAGAAGATTGTACAGGTTGTAAGTGGTGTGAATCCGCTTTTCCAACAAATTTATTGAGTGTACATGTTTATTTATGGCATGGGACAATGCGCAGTATGAGTCTAGCTTATTGATCAATATGCACAATAAAAAAAGGTTAAATACATCTCATATTTTTCTCTTTTTTCCTCCACTGATAAAAACCCATACTTGATCCAAGATCTCAAGTATGTGTTTTTATGAGTGAAGATGCAAAGTATCTTCTATAATGATTGATTTACCTTGGCTCGATGAAATATATTTTTTGGTTTGCCTATACCTGCAGGTTCCTTAGTCCCATTATTTGCCCATGCATAGAAGGAGGGAATGGTCTGATTCGATGGTATACTCTAAGTATTTGTTTACTATAACTCCTTTTCATTACCTATACATTCCGTCCATTACCATTTCCAAATTTTAATTAATTGATCCAATTGAAGGAAGAAAGGGTATAACTGGACATAGCTTACTGATTTTCATTGGAGATTGGGAATTGACGATTTTCCATTGGCCCTATTTGATAGGATTTGTTACCACTTTGTCCATTTTAGTTCCTTGGTCAGTTACTCAAAATCCTCGATTGTTGCATTTATTAATGTTAGAAATTTACAGTATCCAATTACAATCATTTGCTCCTCGAGATATTATACCTTTATTTCATATGCGGTAATTGGAATTAGTTTTCTTTCACCCACTTCTATCTGCATGGAGGGAAGGCGGGGGGGAGACGTTTCTATTTGGCCACAATAGACTACAAGTAATTCTATATTTCTGCTAATTGGAGCTTTAAGTATAGTTCTCTGGAGATTTGATAGACCAACATTAGGTTAAGGAATATTGGATAAGAAATAGTATTCAATAATACTCGAAATAATATTCTATTTAGGGTTCTTCATTTCTTATACAATGAAATCGTTAATTTTTTCCTTATATACCTGGTTACCAGATATTCATTGGTAAGTGGATTATTGTACATGTATGCTTTAGTAGTTGGAGTTCCATTGAAAAAAGGAAATGGGTTAATCCAAACATTTAATTGCTACCTCATGCTAATTTTATGTCTTTTCATTGTGGTTGGTAATGATAAGAGTGCTTCAAATCGTGTAAGCAACTCCAACTTCTCTGGTCAATAGAATTGCTTGTGGAGTATGCTTCATTACCCAAGGTCAACCTCGTTGATTCACTTTAACCATTAAAGCAAACATTTGTGTAAAATTAGCATTAACCTTAATCTAACATCACCCATTATCAACGATGGCTAACAATGGTCATTATAGTCAACATTAATGTAACATTATTAGATTAATGTCACATTAATACATTGTTACATTAATAGTTGACAAACCTTGTTGATCATAGTTAACCATTATCAAATATGGTCACATTTGTTCAACCTCAATCAAGTTTATCAACCATAGTCAAATTCATGAACTCTCTTCTACCATGGTCAACTTATCAACTCTTTTATACACATAATCAACTACCCCTCACACATTGATTATCAATTAACACTACTAATATGATTAATATACTCTCATGCAACTTTTATAAATCAATCAAAATACATTAATCACATGTACTAAAATAATTATACTAACTATGTAACTTTTCACTAAAGTGTATATTCTATTCACATTGGTTTACGAACTCATTCTTCCATAATCATTGACGACAGAATATCTTAGGTTCAAAATAGAGCCATCGTTATAGAATATTATAATTCCAAAGGATACAACCTAACGTCGTTGGTTCCGTTCACATGATGGGTACAAGCAGCAGGAACAACTTACAAGTTACCATAATGACCACTGGTTATCCTGTGGGTTTTAGTTCATGTTTGATTAAGATATGCTTTAATATGGATTAAGGAAAAATAATACCATTATAAACGTACAATGAAATATCACAACATAACATCCCTTCAATAATCATTACTAGACAAAGACGAAATCACAAGGCCATGTAAGGTACACATGGAAACCGCATAGTATCGAAGATAAACGAGCACGGTATTGAAGTGCACAATAAACGGTATGAGGTGTTAACGCGAGCATCGAGATGTGAGCAAGGACATAGCCGCTTCATTCGCAGAAAATTAACTTCAAACTCACACCGTCTGGCCTTTGTACGCTTTCCAAATTTCAAGCAGCCAACGGAAATGTGGCTGCCTGAACCTGAATAATTAACACACACCGAATGAAAACAGACTTCACTACAAATATCATCATCTTTTTTCACCTCTTCGCGAGCAACTGCGCTATCTGAACTCCTCTAAAATAGTTAATGTATTCAGTAGCGATTCCCACAACTTCTTCTCTAAGAATCTTCACAGGAATTAAAACTATGAAAGCACAACGTATGAAAGTATAAAAGCACGCACTTGCCATTTGAATCTGATCTGCAATATTTTAACTTTTCTTTGAAGATAGAAAGCACGATATATGATGTGAAGCGTAAAAGGATTGCAAAACATCTTAACGCTTGTTTACCGCCTCTTCCTGCAATGACAAAGAAACATTCTAAAAAACTTGTGTATAGCCTTCTCATAATTACGGGCGTAACGTACTTCTATTTTTCTGTTCGAGCAACGATATTCGTAAAGTAACATGAGAATGCCACGGAACTGAGAAGTAAATGATATTTATATTGCTCCATAAAAGCGACTGCCAAGTCCTATTCAGTCAATGTCATTCTCTGATTAGAAATTTCAGCAGAGGTCTGATCACAAAGTCAAACCACAGATGAATCGGATGGAATAACACTCGCGTGAATTTGACAAATTTCTCCTATTCTTCAGCTCAATATCTACATGGCTTACAGCAACTAGCTGCAAGCAATGCTATTTATACACTTCATTTTGCACAACGCCGAAGTTATATATCCAAGAACTTTTATATATATATATATATACACGAAATAGGGATTTAGGCCATTATTTGACTTTGCTTGTACTTCAAAACCTTGTCGAAATATAGGAATCATTCATTGTGAGTTTGAATCAGAGTGTTAGTTTGAAACTGACTACTGAATATTTTGAAGTAGGAACCTGTCCGCAGGTTAGAGGTGATGCTTTGTTGACAGGGATAGAGCATATTTTAATTTATTTATATTAGTAATATATATGTTTTTGGAATGGGTTGAAAATTAATGGCTATTACAATTTTAATAAATTTGGTGATATATTTTGATTTGTATTATTTTTTATTGTTAAAATTAACAGCATAGTTATGAAAGATTGGATATTGATTTAGAATTGTAAATATTAATTATATTATTAATGTGATTGTAATTAATAAATAGTTAACTATGGATAGCTATAGTTGTTCATATTAAATTAAAAGTGTCTAAGATTATGTTTGATCATGGTGCTTATTATAGATTTTGCTTGAGTATGGTTCATTACATTGATCAAGTGTGAAAATGGTTGATCATATTTGACTATGATAGTTTATGATTAATTATAACTATAAAAAACATATAAATTAAATGAATGGTAAAGGCTAATAGACATCAATCCATAATAAACATAAAAACACTTACTTCATTATATGTATTATATTATTGGAATTAAATCACATAACCTAAAAAATGGCTCAAAATATTGAGTGGTTAGCCACATAAATTAAATTGCTAGTAAACTAACACTAGGAATCAAAACATTTACTTCATAATACATTTTAAAAAATCATGAAAATCAACTAAATAATAATTTTATTTTAGTAATATAATAATTATTATTAATTATAAAAATATTTAATGTATGAGTTAAACATATATGCATTTGAAAAAACATGTAACAAATTTTGAACAATAGAGATTCAATTCTATTTTATCATGGATAGGCTTAGTTACCATATCATGGGTTAATACCATGGTTCACTAACACTAGATGCCCAAAAATATATAACTTATTTTCATACGACATTCTTAATTAAAATAATGGAAAAGACAACTATTTTAAGAGAAATCTCAACCTTTAATCTATAACTATTATTAAAAATATTCTCAAATATTTAGTAAATTCTTACCACTTACCTAATAATTATTAGGTTATTTTACTTAAAATTCACCATCAAAAATCAAATTATATTTGTGCATTTTCCGATCTTCAGAATTCAGAATGGGATAATCTAAGTGATCGACTTACATAAATGATAGGGAAGAAAGCTAAATTGTTTTGATACGACATTTAAGAAAATCCGCAAAATTGATTTATATCGTTGAGATTGTTCCAATGCCGTGTATATTCTTATCAAAATAGCTTCCAAACAAAAATACCTAATAGGGTTTTTGCAGAGAGCTACATGGGGATGAATATCTGACTAAAAGATGTCGTATTAAACCACCTTAAAAGACTATCTAGAACTACCTTAAACCACCTTCGATGAACAATCTGCCTTGGTAAAGAGTTGAACAGCTAATATGGTCGCCCAACTCCCATCGGCAATATTCCTTTCCCTTTGGCAGATACTAAACCTTAAATTTATAATAGATTTAGAGTTTTATCATTACCTATACAAAATTATTTAAAAATATTTGCCAGATTGCAAGGAGACTGGTTATCCGCGTGTCCTCTGCACCTTCTGGTGCATTTGAATAATATGCTAACATGTTATACCGCAATAAATTTTGTAGTTCTGCTTCAAGATACAAAGACCCCCAGATAACTAATCCACAAATAGCCTCTTAAATCATAACGCATACCTCTAGGGTGTGCATAGGAGAGGTGGCTGTGTCCTCAAGCAATAGATCGTCATGCTCATCTTTTGTCAGTCTTCTGAATTTATTCTTTCTTGGAGCCACATCAGCCAACGAACAAGATGCAATGCATTCCGAATCCGCATCTTTATTGACATGAACATCAGGTTTTCTTATACCAGCTGACGAATATGAACCAGTCGTCCGCCGCCCTTTCTCATACTCAATAATATCTTGCACAGTGAGAGGAAGCTTCTGGGGACCAGACGAAGCATCTGAAACCAGCGAAGACTCCTCCTCCCTGCCTGTAATGCTTGATGCGTGACCGTCATAAATTCGATATCCTTTTGCATCCTCTGTAAAGATCGAACTTTTCTTCTGCTTCTCCTCAATATCATCGTCGCTGGTTCTATACTTCTCGCTCCGGCTATCTACATACTGATCAAAATACATTGTCCAACCAGACTCGGACATCTCAGTTTCCATGGCCTCTTCGTCTTCACTTTGCAAATATTGGCAGTGAGCAACAGAAGCAGGTTTCAGTTTTTCGATTGTAGGATCGATAAACGGTCGCTGGAAATTGCTGTCCATGTTATTACTTGACATACAGGCAAAGCATTGGTTCGAAATAATTCCCAACTCAGAACCTAACCTAATGTTGGAGTTCATATGAACAAGTCATGTCCCCAAATTATAGCGGAGCACCTAACACGAGCTTGGAATTCATATGATCAGGTCATGTGCCGAACATGTAGCCCGCTGCTTTGCCACTAGTGTCATTATTTAACATTAAAAAAAATCAGATTTAACGGTCGAGTTAAACCACCTATACCCAGTTTCCCCGAGGTCTTGCATTGGATCCATTTATTTTATACGGATAATTCAGAGCACCTATAAGTTTTTGCTAGCTTTCAATTTCATAGAACTCCTCTGTTTCATGGAGACACAAAACTCTGTTTCAGGGAGAGACAAAATAAGTACACTTCATGTGTTAGTACGGGATATACCGTCCACGCACAGCTGTTAACTCTCATTTTCCCGTGGTCATTATTCACTCAAAGATTTCATTATTCATTCGTTGATCTTTATTCAGGATGTGTTCTTTCAAACATTAAAATAATTATTTCTTTAAAAGTTCAAACTGTTTGTACTGCATTTCTCGAGGTTATTTATTTCGTTTTTATTAATATAATTTAATATTCAGATTTAAAAACCTTGCCAATTATCTATCATTAATTTCATTATTCTTTATTTATATACAGATTATCCATCATTTATTTAGATAGGAATAGTCTAGTGGAAAAATTTGAGATGAAATCTTGGTTTGTGTTATTTAAACTGGTTATTTTTACTGTATATATGGATTCAGCACCCTCAAAAAACCCTAGAGCACTTATATTGATCAAGGGTTACCTATCAAACTTGTGATTTCAATAAATTCCTGGTTGATTTTAGAGAAATTAAACTGAAAAACCCACTAGAAAAACATCCAAAAAAATACCATGACAACGGGATATATATATATATATATATATAGTGTGGGAATTTCTATCATAACTAAATTATCAAATTAGTAATGTGCATAATCATTATTGGCTATAATACACACATGCATGCTAACTCATCACTATTCTTCAAAAAAAAATCATCATCTAAAATTACACAATAAATCATGTTTTCACTCATTTGAAATGCCTTTGAATCTTATAGTATTAACCTATTTCTTTAAAATAAAGAAAAATAATCTCTCAAACAAAAACAATTTTAATAAATATTCTTCTTAATATATATTCATTATTTTTTTAATATATTTTAATCCTCTGTTAAACATGGAAACACTTATTTATTCCAGCATTGTAACGGTCAATATTATATTTGTCCACATTATCTATTTAGATTTTATTAATATAATTTAATATTTTGAATGGAAAACTTAGACATTTAAAACACCCTTCCCCTTCCACTATTTAGAAGAACAAATTCTTTACCATGATTAAGCCTCTAGAAAAACAAAGTTGTCACCATTTTAATTTAATTATTAATAAATACTAAATATTATACTTTTTATGAAATATCTTTTACTTTAATAACGTGAAAAAAACATGGTTCGAACTAAATTACTAATTATTCTAATCACCCTAAATAAATAAATATATATCTATATATATTCATTTAAATTATATATTTAACTATTAAAATATCTATATAAAAAATAATAAAATGCTATTTCACTAATATATTTCACTAAAATATTTATACATATGTATCATTTAAAAAGATTAATAATCATTTGATATTAATAATTTGTTAATACATGTATATTTAAAGGTAGTAATCAATCTCTAAAGAAAAATTGTAATTTCCATTAATATGTTGAAAATTACATATTGTAGATGTCTAAAGAAGCAAATGTTGTAATGTGTGGTGGTTCACCTTAAGATGTTTTTGTAAAAAAACCCCATAGGGTAGTTTAGCGATACTTACATCATTACAACTCAGATATAGATATACATATAAACTATAATAGATGCAAAAGTATGTCTCAAGCCTAGAAAACTCATGGAATCAAGGCTTGTCGACCCCGTGTATCCTCTGATAAATTCCTACTTGATTTTAGAGAAATTAAATGGAAAAACCCACTAGAAAAACTTCCAAAAAGTCACACGACAACTCAATTTCTATATAGATAGATAGATAGTGTGGGAATATCTATCATAACTCAATTATCAAATTAGTAATGTGGATAATCATTATTGGTTATTATACACACATGCATGCTAACTCATCACTTTTTTTCAAAGAAAATCATATCAACTAGAATTACACAGTAGAACATATTTTCACTCATGTGAAATGCCTTTGAATCTTAGAGTATCAACCTATTTCTTTAAAGTAAAGAAAAATGAGCTCTCAAACAAAAACAATTTTAATACATATTCTTCTTAATATATATTCATAATTTTTTTTTATTTTTTTAACCCCGTGTTAAACATGTAAACACTTATTTCTTCCAACATTGTAAGGGTCCACATTATATATTTAGATTTTATTAATATAATTTAAATTTAAAACACTCTTCCCCTTCTTCTTTTTAAGAGCATAAATTCTTTACCATGCTTAAGCCTACTCTAGAAAAACAAAGTTGTGAGAATTTTAATTTAATTATTGAATAAATGGTAAACATTATACTTCTTATCAAATATTTTTTACTTACTTTAGTAATGTGAAAAAAGCATGGTTCCAACAAAACTACTAATCACTCTCAAAAAAAAGTTTTATATATATATATATATATATATATATATATATATATAATAAAAATATCTAGATAAAAAATAATAAAATGCAATTTGAATATTATATTTCAATTTAATGAACGCATAATATTAGAAATAATAATCATTTAAGACGTTACTTCTTCAAAAAAAATTATATTTCACTAAAATAAACTACTAATCACTCTCCAAAAAAAGTTAGTTATTTATATATATCTATATATATATATATATATAAAATAATAAAATGTAATTTGAATATTATATTTCAACTTAATGAATGCATATTATTAGAAATAATAATCATTTAAGACGTTACTTCTTCCAAAAAAAAATTATATTTCACTAAAATATTTATACATATCTCTCATTTAAAAAGATTAATAGTAGTTTGATATTAATAATTTTTTAATATATGTATACTCAAAGGTAGTAATCAATAAGTAATCAATCTCTAAAGAAAAATCCTAATTTCCATTAATATGTTGAAAATTACATATTCTAGATGTTTAAAGAAGCATATGTTGTAAAGTGAGGTGGTTCACCTTCAGATGTTTTTTTTACGAGAAACCCCACAGGGTAGTTTAGCGATAGTTACATAATTACAACTCAGATATAGATATATACATATAAATTGTAATAGATGCAAAAGTATGTTCGAAGCTCAGAAAACCCATGAAATCAAGGCTTGTCGACCCTGTGTATCCTCTGATCAATGTATGGGTGGTGGTAACACTGATAGGATTCTCGTCCCCTCTTCTCATAGATCAACCATAGACCCCTAGGATGGATCGTGACCTTTTTGGATAATTTGTTTGAAATATGATTGCGTTCCCTATAGATGTGATGACAACAGATGGTATCAAAATGAGATTTCAAAAGTAAAGCATATTCCAGTATATTCCTAAGTTTGTGCATGTGACAAATAGATGTGTTCTTGAACTAGTTAATGATGATCTTAGAGTCGCCAAATATTTGTAAAAGATGTCTGAGAGTGATCAGTTCTGCAATATTGTTAGTTACATTGCCCAATCATATCTGAATTTTGAAATAACGATTATTCGATAGATGTAAGAGGACAACACCCACACAGCGATTCTCCAAGGAAGATCCATTAAAATACACCCAAGGTAGGCTCCTGTTAATGGCTTCATGAATGGTAGTACGTTGAGGTACAGGTCGATAATCATTAGGGATGCTGGAGTATAGGGATATTACATGAGGAAAATCCTAAGTCTAGATAGGTTCAATACCCTTGAAAATACATTTGTTTCTAAGAAACCAAACAGAGCAGCAAACCAGGAGTGGGTGGTTCCTAATTTTAGATGGATGAGAAGATGTACACCATGATTGCCAGGCCACGAGGATGGAGTCCCCCTACCAATGAGAGGTGATAGAGAAAGAGTTGAGAATCTATGACCAAAATGGTAAAATGGTAAAATGGAGGGGTAGTGAAGGAAGAGATGATCAATTGTCTCGAAATCCCATCAGAAAATAATGCACAAGGTTGGACCATGGAGTGAGCGTTTATTTAAGTTTTCTCCTGTAGGTGCTTTATATTAGAGAATGGTTGACATGAAAAGTCTAGATCACAACAGGGCCTTCTATTTCCACGAAACACTCCACCAATAGTCCATAATAGGGGGCTTGAGAGCAGTATATATGATTTTGTAACCATCCTTAAGAGAATAGGTGCCATTCTTGGCATGTACCCAAATGAGTTCATCCTCCCCATCGGTTATCCTAGCATGTGATTTAGCAACAACATTAGTGTAGCTGAGCTAGTCTAGATGCCATATGTCAGGAATACCTAATTATAAAGCATATTTCCATGCTTGAGAAAAAAATGTTAGAGTTCTATAAATTGGCTATTTTAGCAAGATATGATATACCAACATTAGATAAGAAATGTATGAGATCATAAGGGAACCTATATGCATTACCACAACCATACCATAGATCAATATCGACACGAACTGAAGAGCCAATACTTATTCTCCATATCAATCCATCATGGATGTAGGATATGGAATTGAGGATAACACGCCAGATGGATGAGTGGTTCCAATTAGGAAGTCTAACCCAATCAAGGATGTGGAGGGGACAAATATTTTTATGGTAAACCACCTCAGTCCATAATATTTTTGCAATGAGGATTTCCCATCCCATCTTCGCAGCTAACTCTTTAGGCAAGGAGTCAAGGTTCTTCAGACCCTAGCTTCCCCATTTCTTGGGTATTGCAATCAAGTTCCATCGAACCCATGCATATATGTGGTCGTCATGTTTCCCTTTCGATAGAAATCCGTAGCACATCTTTTGAATTCTCTTCAATATCCCCTTCGAAATCTAGGTTAATGACATCCAATATATCGGAGTGGCTTCCAAAACCAATTTGATTAGAACTAGACACCCTACTCAGGAAAGATATATGTGATGCCATATATTCAATCTCCTTTCAATATTGGAAACAAGCCAGTTCCAATCAACAATCTTATAATGAAGAGGGTTGAGTCGAAACCCAAGATACTTGAATCCATCTTCTAAAGGTAGAAGTGTAAATGGAAATATATGGTGTGGATAATGAATCTCATGGGGCAAACTTTCAGTGGGTGAAATAGTGGACTTCCGATAATTACACTCCATACTAGTGGATTGGATAAATAATTAAAATATAGAGAGAAATTATAATGAATCACCAATACACCCATTGAGGAAAAATAATATATCATCGAAAAAAATGAGATGCGTAAGAATGCAATTGTTGGTGATATTAATATCTTGGAGTCGACCAAGCCTCCATTCTTTAGAAATGAGTTAACTCAAGCCTTCCATGACAAGTAGAGAAAGTAGGGGAGACAAGGGCTAGCCCTATCTCAGGCCACGTTCAACATGGAAAAAAGGGTAGGTTGATTGATTTATAAGAACATTGTATGAAACCTTGGTAATGCATCACATAATCTAGTTTATAAAGTCCAGGGGGAAACCCATATGGGTAAGGAGAATTCTCAGATATAACCAATTGGTGTGATCAAAATCGTTAGCTAATTCTATCTTGAGGATCATTCCCTTTACTGCCTTAATCTTGATGGAGTGTAAGACCTCCTCTGCGATAACAATAGCATCATGTATTTGACGGTGATTAAGAGAGGCAAATTGTTGAGGTGAAATATGAGTAGATAGTATAGGTTTGATGCGATTGGTGACGATCTTGGAAATAATATTGTAAATGTCATTGCAGAGGGAGATGGGTCTAAAGTCATTGAAAGTTCAAGGGAATAAGATTTGGGAATAAGAGAAATGAAGGTCGAGTTGAATGGATCATACATTCAACCATAGATTTGACATTTCAAAAAAAGCCAAGTAGAATTCAACTGACCATCCATCTAGGACATGGATCTTATCCTTTTTAAACCATTTTAATGTGCCCTCCAGTTCCCCCATAGATATATGATTTTTGAGGTCCTCGACAGCATCATGATCAATGAAATGAGAAAAGAGACCAGCCACCCTAATAACCTTAGCAAGTAGGCCTCCTATGGAGCCTATAAAATCTGACTGAAATGTGATGAGTTAAGCGATGCAAGCTGATTGAAAGAATGAACTCTCTAACCTTCCTCATTAGTCATCTACCATATGGATCGCCCGTCGCCCATTTGTAAATTGATGATAGAACTTAGTAGTATCATCACCTGCTTGTAACAATATGGGACGACTCCTGAGTCGCCATGTGTCTTCTCTATCATTTAGAATCCTATTCCTTTATACCTTGAGCCCAATGAGATGGGATTTAGCTTAAACATATGAGTATCCTCTCGCATCAGCATCTACTAGATTGGTAAGCTCAAGTTCAATATTGAGAATATTTAGATCATCCTTCTTCCTCTTGTCTTTGGCCCAATTAATGGTTAATCTCTTAAGTCTAAGGAGGTTGTTGAAAAATCCTTTATAGATAGATCATCTAGTGTTAGGGAGGTGAGCCTTCCAAAAGTACGAGAACATTTTTATGTAGTCCAAGTCTTCTAACCAAGTGGCATTAAACTTAAAGGGGGATTTAAAGCCATGTTGTTGTAGGGGCCATACATATTGATTAATCTTAGTTCCTTTCCCAATTCATATGATAAAATATCTCCACCGATAAAGCCGACCCCTCCCCAAATATTTAAAAGCCTTACTGCTCTATGGTTGAAACCAAATGCAATTCCCTATATCGCCCTCAAACATCTAGGGCATGGAATTTCCACCCAAGAACAAGGGATTCCAACATAGGGATAATCAGATCAATAAGGCCAAGGGTTTCTTGGAGGAATATGACATCCACCCATTTAGTTTCCAAGAGTCTTTTAAAGGATACCTTTTTGGCAGCGCTATCCATCCCACAAAAATTAAGGGATAACCACTTCATTTGGGGGGCGCGATGATAGGTTGTTCTGTGCTCTAAGGACCCAGTTGATAGATAGTTTTCTTCCCTCGGGCACATCAATAACAGCTTGATGGATGGCCTTAGAGATAATGGAATGTCTTCCAAGAGTGTTCTTAGAGAGCTTGGGAGGAGGGATGATACAAATACCATAGAAATACACGGAGGAAGATTTGTCCAAGGGGTGAAGGTTGTAGGAGTAATAGGGTCACGAAACATCCAATGCCTCAGTCGAAGGGATAGATAGGGGAGGATTAGGGAAGGATAGAGGCGTGTTGGAGAAAATAGGATGAAGAATTGACAAGGGGCAGGACAGTGGAGGTGATGCACATGCAGATGACAAGATGAACTTTGACATAGAGGATGACCAAAATATGCATAAAGAGAAAGAGATGAAACAATAGTACCACCACACGAGACTTGGTAAGAGGAGGCAAACGACGACAAACCAGAGAAGTCACTTGCGTCTTCTCTAGAGCGTTTTCTTTAACCTCATTTCTAGGTGCTCTAGGCATTCACTTTTCCTGTGAACCCGACTTGTCCTCCAATTCAATTTTTGTCAGGTGAAATCTCTAGGGAGGGGACATATAGAGCCGGTGCACATTCCTTATACAAATGATCGACCTTGTGACAACGCCTGCATCTGAAGGACACCCTTTCATAATAAAGTATCTAGATTTGATTGAAGTTCTTCCAAAGTAATGTAATTTGCTCCTCCAAACCCTCCCGAGTGTCCAAATGAACCAGAATGTTGGCTAGTCACATGTTTCCTGAGACAATATAAGATTTTTCATAATCTAGATAGGAACCAAGAGCATTGCTAGTGCGGGTGAATATATCTTCATGTTAGAAGTGTAGCAGCAAGCTTGGTAAATGAACCCAGATGGGTCTAGCCCTCAATTTCTCCCACTCCAGATCAAACATGGGACTTCACCTGTTGAGTAGGATAGGAGCTAATTCAATGTGCCAATATTTTGAGAGCAACCACGACGTATAATCTGCCTGCTCGAATTGGAGGGAGAAACACCCACGTGGGAGGGTAGTGACGATGGAAATTGACTAAGGATCTGCCCCCAAATTTCATTTATCCATTGTCGTAATCTCATAGTGGAGTATGTGTGACCACAATCTCTCCCGACCAAAACCCTATCCGCTATATGAATAACATCCCCCATCTGTAGCCCTTCACCAAAACTAACGGAGATGCCCTTGTTCTTGGCTTTTACACACTTCAATTTCTTCACGGACTTGGAGGGCTTGTCTCTCTGAGGAGCGGAGGAGGATTTAGGGGGGGATCCAGTTAATCATCGCCCCTAGGATCAAACGCCACATTCAATCGAGTTAATAGGAGGGTCGTCGAAACAACCAGATGAGAGAGGAGAAGAGACTTGATGGGGAGGGTGAGATGACTATGAAAGTGGAGGACCAAAAGGGGGAACCAAGGAAGGGTGGCCTGACTCCGATAGAGATAAGTGAGGGAAATGAATAGAAGGGAGAGTAGAAGCATAACCCAACATATAACAGGGAGAAGTGGAGTCCAAACAATAAGCTAGGAAGTGTAGGGATGTCGGAGAAGGGGGAGGGTAGTCAAAACCCAGCGAAGGAATCAATTCTGCAGGCGAAGAGTAGACTGATCGCGAGGAGCTGGGACAAGTATAGTAAACCGGTGAGTTAGCCCTTGGGTAACCATCATGTGTAACCGAGAAAGCATAAAGAGAAGCCTCTGGTAGGGGAGAGGGTGTCATTTTTGAGATGGGCACAGATACATGCATCATCCATATAGTCTAAAAAGTCCTCCTCCATACTCATTGACAAGCATTGATGGGAAAATGAGGATTGTTATCAAAATTGATGCCAAGCACCAGAAGGTGCCGAAAAAGAGAATTTTGTGGAGTCCCCGAGTTTCTCGCTATGCAAAGAAGATACATGAGGTTAGAACCCCCGTCAAAAGCTACAGGTAATGAGCACCCTAGCCGAATTTTGTGTTACTACAAAGCAAAAAAAGGCATGCCATCCTTCTCGTTCACTTACAGTGTTCATTCATCCACGTTTCTTTATAATCAAGGTAGTAAATTATAAAAGAAAAACAAAACTATTTAATTAAGAAAAATATCAACACATTTAAATATCAATAAAAAGAATATAAGTTGTTTTATGAATATAAAGTTGTTTTATAAAATATTCATGTATCTATGAAAGGAGAAGATTTTAAACCATCTTGAACGGAAAAAAAGCATAAACCATGTAATACTATAGAAATCTTAAAAATAAAGTATTAAAAAGAATATAAGTTGTTTTATGAATATAAAGTTGTTTTATAAAATATTCATGTATCTATGAAAGGAGAAGATTTTAAACCATCTTGAACTGAAAAAAAGCATAAACCATGTAATACTATAGAAATCTTAAAAATAAAGTATTCTTCAAATCTATTATAATTTTTTTTTTATAATGTAATTTGAATAGTTTCAGAATATATACTTATTTGTTAAAGTTCAGGATCAAGCTAATAAAGAATAGGTCCATCATATATCAATTTGTTCAATTTGTTATATGAGTAGAAAATTTTAATATATATAATTCGATTTCTAAGTATAGATAATGTTTTTTAACTTCACACACGATTAAGATTATGAAATGAATTGTTGAATAATGAATATGTTTTTATTTCTATGCAAATAGATATAATTCTTCATGGTTTTAATATTATGATAATTTTATTTAATGTAAAATTTTATAAATTTTTTATATTTTAATTAATTATTAAGTGTTTTTGTTTAGAATAAATATTTTATAATTACAATTTAATTATTAGTAATTATTATTTGGATGGTAAGCTTTTAATTTTTATAAAATATTTTATAATTTTAATTTAATTATTATTTGTATGGTAAGGATTTAATCTTTATAAAATATTTCTGAATATTTTTAATAGTATATATAAATCAAATATTGAGTTTTTCTTCCAAAGTAATTATGTTTTTTCTTTTCTTTTTAAATAAATAAATTAATTAAAAAAATTCATAGAAATATGTTTCATGTGAATTTGAGCTATGGTTTTCAAAATAAAATATTTGTAAATTGTGAGATTGGCTCATGATATTGTAACAAATTCTATTTAATTATTAAAAATATTTTTAACTGATATATTAATTATTTATAATTAATAATAACAACAAAAATTTAAAATAAATTTATAATTTAAAATAAATTTATAATTTAATTAATTTTTAAATTGTTTTTTTCTTTTTCTTTTTTCATGTTCTTTATTGATTTTATGTAAAATATATTATAATATAAGTGTTTTGAGATGTATCAATTTTTATTAACCTCAATTTATATAAATATGCTAATTAAATTGTATAAATATATCTAATGACATACAACATGATTGATAGTGGAGTTATGACTAAATTTAATGGTGTGCAAGATGAACACATTTTATATAAAGATTGCAATGGTACTTAAATGAGGAAGTATTTTTACTTTCATATAAACGTGTACCTCTTCTGAAAAATCCAGGTTTAACCGCCTATGTCTTAAAAAAAATTCCGAGTTTAACCACTCACCCCTCAGTTTCCTTGAGGCCTTGCACTGGCTTCATTGCTATTTTCTCTGGATAATTCAGAGCACCTCTATGTTATTGCAAGTTTTCAATTTCATTAAACTCTTCTGTTTGAGGGAAACACAAAATAGGAACACTTCATGTTTCAGTACGGGATATACCTTCCACGCACAGTTGTCAACATTCTTCTCCCGTGATAATTATTCCCTCAATGGTTTCATTATTCATTCCTTTATATTTATTGACAATTCGTTTTTTTAAACATTAAAATAATTCTTTATTTAAAAGTTGAATCTGTACTACATTTCTCAAGGATATTTCGTTAATATTTATTAATATAATATAAGAATTTTATGTGAAAAGCCAGAGATAATTCATTCATCGATATCGGTATTCCTTCTTTGATATGTATTCACGTTTTATTTTCTTTTACAGATGAAAATAATTATTATCTTTTTAAAGGTTGAAAATGTCACTATTACAGTTGTCAATATTATAAAAGATATTTTTCATATATATTATAAAAAATATTTATATAATTTTTTGGTTATTTTTTGTTATTATGGTAATTTTATTTAAATTATATTTTAATAAAGAAATATATATATATATATATATATATATATATATATATATATAAAAGTGTTTATTTGGAATAAGGTTTTCTAATTTTAATTTAATTTTTAATAATTATTAAGTGGGTGATAGAAATTTAGTTTTTATGGAATATTGAGGAATATTATCAACAATATATAAATAAAATATTAAGATTTATTTTTAAACTAGTTACGCTCTTTCTATCTTTCTAATTAAATTGGTTAATTAAATTTTTTTTTATATAAACATGTGTCATATCAATATTAGTTATGATTTTCTAGGCACATGGTATTAGTAAAGCATGATATTGGCCCATGGTATTGTAACAAAACCTATTTGGAAGTTAAAAATCTATATGGTAAAGTGTGATAAATATCCATAGATAGCAAACTTGCTACATATTTTTTTAAATATATAGGTGTTTAGTAGATATATTAATTATTTTCACCACCACCACCACAACAAAATTAATAATAATATAATTATAATTTAGTTAAATTTTAAGATTTCATTATTATTGTTATTAGATGCATTATAAGATATTAATTTATATCGCTATAGTAGTTAACTTTTTATAAATTCATCTAAACACATAAGTATGATTAATAGCCTTGTTATGGCCTGATTTAACAATGTGCAACATTAACACATTTTATATACTCATTCCAATGCTACACACACATTAACACATTTTATATAACCATTGCAATGCTACTTAGAGAGATTATTTTTCTTTTCATACCTCTTATATTTATTACCATCTTAGATCCATTTAACTTCGCATCTAATATGAACCTAGAGGGATTAAATTGCTTCAAGTGAAAACTTCTTTTAGAGTGCAAAATACAATACCTAAATAAATTGATATCCACATAAATTAGTTAACACAGATATTCAAATTAGTTTAAAAAATCTAAGGTTGAATTTTTATTTTTTTTAAATATAAGGTTTAAACATCTTACTCACCCATTTTTTCTACTTCTAATTTCTTTATATGAAATTATATTATTTCCTATGGACAACTAACTAGAAATAGTTTTTGTATTTTCTTATGGCCAACATGACTTTTCTATTTAGAAAGTAGTTTATTTTTACTTCACAAATGAGCATGGATGGACAGACAGACTTAAACATCGCCATCATATTGGGTTGTAAAATCAGTGTCTGAGCTCAATAAAGTAATATTTCATAAATCTATCCTTGGGACCTAGTTCTTGGATGACATATCCCACACACTTATTGCCTTTATGAATAACACCAACAATTCATCTGGCATGGGAATTTGGTGGCACCATTGGAACACGTTCCACAATGCATTGGTCTTGGAATAGAGCGATGTCGACGAGCTCACCCTCTCCCGACATTTATGGTGCATCAAGTACTAGTACATTCACTTCTCTTCCTGTAGAGAGGAACCCAATGATATAATGTTTGGATCCTATGGAAATTACAATTCTTCTTTGCAGTAGCTCAAGGTTGATGATGGATTTAAGGTTACAAGAGTTGAGATAGATTTCATTGCATATATGTTGTACGAATGAGGTCACCTCCAGAGAGGCTGCCAAGGAAGGGAAAGCCTCCCCTTTCACCCTAGCATGGGCAGGGTGATGAGCATTTCAACTAAAACCTTTGTCATTTCTATCACACAATGGTGGTTGAACTGGAAGCTTAGGAGCTGAGGGCCATGTGAGACTGCATGTAGCCATTGGATAATCTTATCGGCCACCACTTCAGGGACTAGGAGGACATCAATATGCTGCTAGAGGGTAACATGCTTGACATGGAGTTTCACATGTACCATGCCAAGCCAACCTAGTATCGAGTTGCCAACCTTCGAGGAATGCAAATCCATGTCTCTATCTCTCCTTCTACTCACATGTTGGATGAATCCTCTTCACTCTCTCAATCTAATAATGAAACTAAACATTCCATGACTAACTTTTGCCAAGGTGTCAACATAATTATGGTGCTTCAATGTTTTCTCTAGCTAGATTGGTCCCCTCCAACAGCGAGAGCAACCAAGTCAAAAACCATTGTGTCACTTCTTTATCGTAGCCATCAGTGCATTCAACTTCATCTAGTCAGTGAACTTGTATGGGATACCTCATTCCTATTGACCCATAATACTACAATCCCTACTGAGTGGTCAATAAAGACCTTCTAGAGTGTTAGCTGGGTGGAGCTCATTTCTCTAGATATACTTTTCTATGTGTGTGCAATCCTTTTTCTCTTGGCCCCCTTAATGGT
The DNA here is from genome assembly GCA_031772625.1 of Pinus tabuliformis. NCBI lineage: Eukaryota > Viridiplantae > Streptophyta > Pinopsida > Pinales > Pinaceae > Pinus > Pinus tabuliformis. The sequence continues at coordinate 749,162,416 of CM062806.1, read as the reverse complement.
TTTGGTTTTTTTTTCATTTAAATGTTAGGACTTCTAGTTTCATCTCTTGGATAGAAAAGAAAACCTCTAATTTCACCTTTATGGACAAAATCTTCTTGATACCTCTCTAACTAATTTTATCTCTAAGGCTCAAGCCTTATGTTGAGATTCAATTCTTAGATGACTATAATTTTTGTATGACAAATGTAATAAAGATTTTTTACATTAGAAAAATCCATAAAACTATAACAACATTTTTTTAATAAAAGAAAACTATAAATCCATAAAGCTATAACAACATTTTTAAAACGAAGAAATTTATATTTATATTTATTAGATTGGTAGTTTTATCTTATTTAACTATCCACACTTCACTCACAAGTCCACCTTCTTAATTATAATGAATACAAATTTCCAAGAGAACTCTAAATAGTAAGTACAAATTTCCAAGAAAATTGTAAATAGTAAATGTGAAACTCTAAATTTAATGAATATGAAAATTCAATGGATAGGAAATATGCTGGGTAAACAAAAAAAACTATATGAAAATGGATAGAAAATGCAATAATACATAGTAAGATTCTTAAGAATTTTTTAGATGGTAATAAATAATAATAAAAAATGTGAGTTTTACTTTAAATTGGTTGGAGATATCATTTAGGTTAAGAAATAAACAAAGATTAGAGATATTGATTGCATATAACAAATCACATTTAATATTTTTATTGATTATTTTAGGTACATATATATAGGACATAAAATTCTTAATCATAACTACATATGATATGGAAGCATTAATTCTAACACCCTCCCTTAATGTTTAGATGGAAAACATTAAAAACACATATTACAAAATTAAATGAATCTGCCACATTGGTCTGATATGGTTAGCACTAGCACTCATATCCACTTTGAAATCTCATAATTTGTGCTCTTTTCTTCACCACACTTTCAATCTTCCCACTTGATCCATCTAAGACATAACCAATTCATACCACCCTTGACATGCTTTGTAGAATTGACACTTCTCAACCTCCGAGAGCCCAATTGGCGAGTTATGGAACTGCCATGATCCATGAATCCACAACCCTTGGCAGCCTTCATCAGTTATCTAGGATAGCATTATGGGTACATAATGCCACCATCCATGAATCCACAACCAACCTTCATCAGATTTTGGGTACATAATGTCTTTAGTATACAATTGTGCAACTTGACCTTGTATAAATAACTTGTACTGACGCTCCTAGACCACTCATATTAACTTAACCTTATTAAAAACTACTTGTAACTAATTCTCCAAAATAGATTACACCACTTTAAATTTATTAAAAACTACATAGAACCATCTCTCCCAAAATATGACAAATTACATTAATCTATTCCATACTTAACATATTCTTTGTGGTTCTCGATCATTTGCTTTTGTTTCACAATATAATAGCATACTACAAATTGAATGAACACCATACAATAAAACTAAATAAGTAAAGCCACGATGTTTTATTACTTTAAATCTAGAATGAGCAACACCATGTCCTCCTTCTCTTCTCCCTTTCATTTTCCCTTCTCTTTCTTAGCTCCCTTTGAATAACACATCTCGATTTCCGTCGGAAAATCAGGAACATAGTGAATGTGCAACTTGACAGCAAAGCATCTTGTAGGGATGACGTTGACCATCACATTCATGACGCTGACCATATTCTAGGCATCCGTGCAGAGAGTTCTGTAGAGAAGACGGTGGCGTTGGTCTCTGTCAATCTCCAACTCCGTTAATAATATATTGTTTAGTCCTTCTAGCGAAGACGAAGAACTTGCACTGTTTCTGCGACTTGACCCCATGAAGGACGAAGGTATTTGAGAAGTGCCTACTCCGCTTCTGCGAATTGGGCCCATGGAGGACCAGGTTGTTTTAGTAGTGGTTGGACGAATCAGATTGATGGATCTTAGAGTGTAGTCAATTGGACGCAGCAACTTTTGCAAATTTGATAACGGACGAGGAAAAATAGCTTTGGAATTGAAGTGTCCCTTTAACCGGCTTCCGGTTGGAATTTCATTGAGAAGCTTGTCCACCGGATCAGTGATTGTAACCATGTGCACCAATTCTGCCTTGTTGGATAGAGCCATAGCTTTTGACAGAATGAATAGAAGGAAGCTAGTCAATACTTAAACCCTCGTACCTGCTGTATCTTAGCAGTCGTAAATCTCCTGAACAAAACATATATCTCCCTTTATATCAAATGCGTTGGATTTCCTTCTTTTCTTTGGCCGATAGAGTTGAAGAATGTATCAAAAGAGCTTGTTCTGGGTTGACAGGAAGTAATAAATATGGTCCGTTGGCTTTGAAAATGACGGCTCCGAAATTTCCTTCGATAAATTTGGCGGCCTTAGCAACTCAAAAAACGCACAAAGCTAACCAAAAAAAATTACGTAGACACTCGCAAACAATACATCAAACACTTGCGGATTTAATATTGTTAAATTGCATGATCACAGCTTAAGTGATCCAATGAGGCCATCAACAAGTGGAAATGAGAAATATACTACGAAATCACATGGATGCGTTTCACTTGTCCATGGTCACAATATTGACAGCCCACAACTAAGATACATGTAAGGGTGGCCTACTACTCCTCTGTCGTGAGAGATTCATGGTTCAACCAACTATGATAGCATGTGATACCATGTTAGGAAGTATAGATGAGAGAGATTGTTTGAACGTTAAAATATATATATATATATATATATATATATATATATATATATATATTTATTATATATAGGATATAAATTAATAACTTCTACACATATAAATCATGATTATAACTTATACATTAAAAACAATAACTTATTTCTGGTAACTGGTAACTCCTAATAACAATTATTCATAACATGGAAGCATTACTTCCAACACATATTGTTAATGAAATTAAATTAATGATAAAAAAAAATTAATAATAAATATAATTATGACATCTCACATGTTATAATTGTCTATTAAATTATTAAAATGCATTCTATATAAAAATGAATAGAGGAAAAATTAAATTTGTTGCATTTTTTTTCCATTTCAATACTTTCAACAAATAAATTAATTAGGAAATAAGTAACTTATTTTCTAAGATACATATTTCATAGCTTAGTGTGATTGCTACATGTGTTTTTGTTCGTGTTTAACATGGGCATGAAAAATGTCTCTTAAAATAAAAATAAAATATTCAAAAATTTTGGCTACTAGATTTATTGTTGATATTACAATCCAATGGAGTAAAAAATTCACTCACACTCAATTATAAATAACAAGAAATTGATATCCACCCAATTAGTATAATTTCATATAAACTTTAAAAAGAGATAAAGGAATTAGAAGAATAAAAAAGGTTTAAATTAAACATTATACTTTTCAAAAAAAAATCAACACAAAATAAAAATAAAAATAAATATTTGAAAATCAATATTAACTTATTTATGTTGATATATAGAAGGAATATGGTAAAATAAAATATTTTAATCTTTTATATAATAAAATATTTAATTTTCAAAGTGAAAAAAGTATTTCATTCCATTTTATTATGAAATTAATATGTGACATTCAAAAATATTCATAATAATAAAACGAAATTAATATGGGTCATCAATGCAATATTTTAATATACATGATAAAGTAAACATATTTGATTTATCTAGAAAGCTATATATATATATATATATATATATATATATATATATATATATATATATATATATATATAATTTCTAATTATTTAAGGTGCATTTTTAATGTATAAAATCAATTCAACATCTTCAAAATTTATTTGATCATAAAATAGTGTGACTCCTTTTATATATATATATATATATATATATATATATATATATATAATTTTACTTTGTTTTTTCTTTAAATTTAGATATAAGATTATGTTATTGCACATGGGCATCCAAATATTTTATTTGTAGTTGAGAGTAAGAGTGGAATATTTTTATGGCTTCTCCTTAGTATAACAACTTATAGTGAGATTATTGATGTCTTACCGTGTTTTAATTAAACAAATCAAACAAATAAGTTAATTTTTTTAAATATATTTGACCATTTTTTTAAGAATTTATTCATAGATAAAATTATGCATCTCCTTCATATTGTTGTAAAATAAGTGTCTAGCCTCAATGATGTATAATTAAAAATATATTGATAAAAAAAGAAGTAATGTGGAAACTAAAAAATATATTCCATAAATAAAATGTCTAACTGCAGATGTTATGTTAAATATTTTAATGTCAAATGCATATATGTATATGTATATGTATATGTATCTGTATGTGTGTGGGTTGGGTGGGGCGAGGGGTTTTTTTCAAGTTATATTTTTTTTTGGTCGATTTTCCTTCAAATCCAATGATGTTTTTTTGGACATACAAGTTTAAGATATGTATTCTATATAACATTAAAAATAAATTAAAAAAAAAGGAAAATTAATATGTGTGTATGTGGAGAGAAATAGAACAACTAGAGATTCATTGGGATATATAAGAGGTGAGGGGATGCAGTTTCTTTTCAAATATTGCTTTCTAAAGAGGTTTGCGCCAAAAAATATTTGATCCTTCTTGGGGCATGGTAGATCCATAACTGTATTTAATACAAAATCTTGTTAATATTTCTAAAAATACATTTAATAAGTACATGTGGTCTTAATCGTAAAAAAAAATTACAAAACTTCTTTATTAGATTACTGAAAGCTTAAATAATTAAAGTGAGATTGTTTATAAATATGTTAAAGTTAATTTTATGAATATGAAATTTTTTTAAAATTATCTTTTATTAATTTAGGTTTGAATATTTATGTGCTAGGGTTTTAATAGGTGAGAATTCAATGGAATATCTACAATAATTATTTTTGTATATATGTTTGAGTCTCAAACAAGACTAGTCTTCATGATATGATATGATGGGAGAACGAAAGAATGGAAATAATAATAATTGAAAATTAAAAATGGAAGGAAAACAAGTAAAATCCGACATAACAAATAAATAGCAAAAATTAATGAACAAAAAAAATAAAATAAATAAGAAAGAATTAAACCTAAGACAGAAAAAATAGAGTAAGAAGGAGAAATTGTATTAGAAATAGAAAAGAAAAAAAAATGAAGGAAAAAAAAAATGAAAAATGACCCAAAAAAAATGAGAGAATAAAATAAATTAATTAATTAAAAAATAATAATAAAAATAATAGATAAATAAATAATAAAAATAAAATAACATAATTCAAATCCCTTTAACAAAATTCAACACAGATGTTTGTAAAAATAATATCAGCCTATTGCATTTAGGTCACCACGTGTAACCATGTAGCCAGGAGCCACATGCACAATCCATCCACATTATATTCAACAAACATTTAATTTTAATTAAATAATGTTAGCGTTATTCCATGATGCCATAAATTCTCAATAATATACATTTTGATTTTAAATTTTGTTCCACTCTCCCTCGCGACGAAGCCAGGTAAGACCTCATAACTTTTCATTCGTTAATCGAAAACATTGCCACTGTTTAAAGAGCTAAGAAAAAACTAAATTAAAGCATGAAAAGCAAAACTTTAGATTTAATAATCATTTAATTTTTGCAATGCCTCATATTCAAAAGCAAATCCATTACAATAGCTCATACTGTCTTAGGGAAAGGACTAATAATACTATTAAATTATCAAATTAATATGTTATGTTTTAAAAGATCAATTAATGCTATTAATTTATTAAATTAATATGTTATTCACATGTGATTCGAGAGATATGTTTTTAATATTAAGTTTCCTTATAATATTAAATCGTTAAATCCTTCCTGACATATATGTTCAACCTATATATATATATATATATATATATATATATATATAGATATATACTAATATCTGTTGTTATATATATGATAGAAAATATAAATAATAGGTAAACATTAATATGTATAAAAATATTTATTAGTTTTTGTATTTTACGAATTAATTTTTTTATTAATCATTATTAATTTAAAATTGTCATTATTAAATTATTTTTATTTATTTAAAAAAATAATTGTTTAGCATTTGACCAACTTAAAAATTTGTGTCTTATTTTATAGTTTTTGATAGGTGTCCCATGCGATCAACGAAAGTCACCCAATTTTCATGGAAATATTCTTCATATATAGTAGTCAAAATAAAATTAATACTAAAACTAATAAAACTAAAAATATATTTAAATAGACTATAATTATATTAACTAAAACGAAATAAAACTAATAACATAACAAAGCTAAAAATAAATAAAAAATGATAACTAAACTATAAACTAAAAATAAAACTAAACTAAATTATTTAATGAAACTAAAAAATAAAAAATATAACTAAACAACATACTAAAAAGTAAAACTAAACTAAATTATTATAAAAATTAAATTAACAAAACTAAACTTAAAAAAATAATTAACATAAATTAACATAAAAACTAAACTACATTTAAACCTAAACTAAAACAATTAAAAATTTAAATTATAATCATATTAACTAATGAAATTAATAACACAATGAAACTAAGAAATAAATAAATCAATAATTCAATCTAAAAAGTAATAATATAAAAATTTATTTGAGTAAATATTAAAATAAATTTATAAATTTAAAAAATAATAACTAAAATGATAACTAAAATACAAACTAAAAAATAAAACTAAACCAAATTATTGTAAAAATTAAAGTAAGAAAACTAAAAAAAATCTTGTAACAACTAAACTACGTTTAAATCTAAACTAAAACAACTCTAAATTAGGAAGAAAAAAAAGTAATAATATAAAAATATATTGACTAGAAATCAAAATAAAATTTTAAATTTAATTAAACTAAGTTGTTATAAAAATTAGAATCACAATATTAATTTAAAAATTGTAAAAAAAAATTATAATGATATTAACTAAAACTAAATGAAATTCATAATAAAATTGAGGTAAAAAAAATCAATAATTGGAAATAAACGTAGTAATATAAAAATATATAACGACCAAACTAAACTAAATTATCATAAAAATTGGAATTGGAATATCAAAACTAAAATGAAAATTAGAAATAATTAAAATAAAACTAAAGTAATAAGTAAACTGCATTTAAAACTAAACTAAAACAACTAAAAGTCTAAATTATAATCATATTAACTAATGAAATTAATAACACAATCAAACTTTGAAAAAATAAAAATCAATAATTTGACCTAAACTACAAACAAAAAAGTAATAATATAAAAATATATTGACTAAACATCAAAATAAATTTATAAATTTAACTAAACTAAATTATTATAAAAATTAAAATAACAAAACTAATCTAAAATTTGGGAAAAATAAATTAAAATCAAAACAACAACAAACTCACATATAAAACTAAAAATAAAAATAAAACCAAAAGTATATTTAAGTAAATTATAATCCTATTAACTAAAAGTACAATCAAAATAAGAAAAAAAAATCAATAATTCAAAATATCTATAAAAAATAATGATATAATAATGTATGAACTAAAAAATCAAAATGAAGTTATGAAAAAAATTATTATAAAAATGGAAATAATAACCAAAAATCTAGGACATAGGTTTATGACAACTTGGAGGAACGGAGACGGAGAAGCTAGGGTTGGAGTTGAAGTCATGGTTTTGGATTCAGGGTACCATGGCAGGTAGCACAAGGGGGAGTGCTGCTCCCTCCTACAGCCGAGAAGTCTCAGGAGGGAGTCAGGACGCGGGAAAGAAACATTTCAATGAACCACTGGACAAGATCTCAAAAACACAAAGTCAGGGGACATCTGGAAGAAGCAGAGATTAGGATCAGGAAGGGAATCAACAGGAAACATGAAAAGAAAAGGGGAATGGAGGCAACAGTGAAAGACTGGCTTCCAGTAAAACCACTGGAGTCTACAAGCACAAGTCAGGGATTATTCCACGGTTTGTATTGAGCAACCCAGTGATATAAGCTCATAGAGATCATATGATGGAGCATGCAATCATATGAAAGTTCATGGGGTTATGGCCGACGGAGAGGGTGTTACATGTCTGGATAAGGAGCCATTGGAAGCCAAAGGGAGAAATACATTTACATCTTGGTTCTAAGGGATTTTTCACAGTAGTGTTCACAAGCCTAAAGGACAAAGATAGAGTGTTTGAAGGGGGGCCTTATTTCTATGCTACAACAAGGCTCCACATGTGACCATGGATAATGAACCTTGTCCCGAAATGTGAAACATTCACATTAGTACCGGTTTGGATCAGGCTCTATTCCCTTCCTCTAGATTATTGGCTGTAGAATCTTTGGAAACCATAGGCAACAAGCTGAGACATTTTCTAAAGATCTCAGAGGAAACTCTGAAAGGAAGATATACCTCCTTTACCTGAATATGTGTGGAAATGGATCTATCTGGAGCCATTCTAGAAGCAATCATTTTAGAAGTATATGATGAAGAATTGGTGTAGATAGCGGACTATGAGCACATACCATTTAGATGCCGCAAATGCCATGAACATGGGCATCTATATAGAGACCGCCCCACAATCAATAGGGAAGATAAATAGAAAACCACTGTGGAGAGAGATCATGAGGGTTTCACCAAAGTCAGACGTAAAGGAAAAGGGGTAAGTGCCCATACAAGAAGGTAAATGAGGACAGAAATACAAGACAAGACAGCTTCAAGATCTTGGAGGAAGAGGAAGGGAACAAGGAGACAGTCTAGGACATGGAGAATGCAACAAAGGAACATGATAAGGTAGCTGACATGGAGGATATCACAGTAGACAACCAACAAAAGGATGATCTACCAAGCCTGATGGAGATCAGTAGGGACTAGGAAATGACTCCAAGTGAAGCAAGAACAGAGAACCATGAGTTACTGGAGATATTGTATAGGGAAAATCTGGATCTATAGAAATTTCTGGAAAAAGGAAAAGACAAAGGGGTGGACACCCTGCCAAAAGAGGACTATGATAGAGTACAATAGCTCTTTCTCTAGAGGTCACAATCAAAGGGAGCTAGAGTCAAAAGAAATCATGAAATCCAGGAGCCAAGCGGGGTCAAGATGATGGATAATTCTCACGAACAATCTCCAAAGAACTCGGGTAGGAAAAGAGGAAGAAAGGGACAAAAAGAACTATTGAACGAATGTGGAAAACTGTTGATCAAGTCAGGTAATGTGAAAGATCTTACGAGTTATTCATTTACTAACCTTTCTTAATGAAGTTCACAACCTGGAACATTAGAGGAATAGGGAGTAGGAGGAAACAAAGAAATCTCAGTAACAGAATGAAAGAAGAAAAACCAGACATGGTTTTCATTCAGGAGACAAAATGTTCGATGGAAAAGATAAGCGATATGCATAATAAGTGGTTATTTAAATATGAGTATTTAGAGGTTAAGGAAAATAACTCAGCAGGGGGGATTCTCACCTTGTGCGACCCTCAGAAATTTGGAATTCTGAATGCTGAAGCATCCAAGAACTATCTCTCCCTGATATGTCAACCTGTAGGGGAAAAGGAGATATACATGTTTATAAATTCTTATGGACCTCAAAAGCAAGCAGACAAACTCAAGCTTCTCACTTCCCTGGAGGAATTAAGAACGAGACATCCCATATTTCCCTGGATCGTTGTAGGAGATTTCAATATGATAATATCTCTTTTGGAAAAAAAAGGAGGGACTAGACAACTAGGCAGCAACTGCATGGCCTTCCAAAAATTCATTATGAACATGAAGCTAGTGGACACGGAAAAAATTAATGGAACCTTCACTTGGAACAACAAAAGGGGAAGGGCTCATCAAGTTGCTTCCAAACTTGATAGGTTCATGATTTCAAAGGACCTCTTTCTCTTAGGACTTGTCACGACAGCCTCCATTCTTCCCTTTGGAGGATCAGATCATTGGCCTATACAGCTGGAAGCTACCTTTATGAGCACTCCAAGAAATAGACCTTTCAAGTTTGAAAATGCCTGGCTGTCACACCCTAATTTCACTAATTACGTTGATAATTGGTGGAGAGAGGAGTTGAATATTCAGGGAAAAAATGTATATGCTCCAGTAGAAACTTAAGCATATTCAAATCTCGTCTTAAAGTTTGGAACAAAAATCAATTTGGAGACATCTTCAAGGACAAAAGAGAAACTGAAATGAAGCTCCAGGAGATCAATCATATCAACATCACATATGGATTCATCGAAGAGCGGAAGAAATTAACTAACTGTCTATTGGACGAATGGGAGAATCGATGCTTTCAAGAAGAAATTTTATGGAGGAAGAAATCAAGGATACAATGGATCAAAGAGGGAGAAAGAAACATAAAATTCATCCACAAAACCACTATGGCTCACAAGGTACACAATAGAATCACAAAAATCAAAGATTCTCAAGGCATTGAGCTTGTTCCGCACAATGATATGGATTTGGTCCTTGTGCAACACTTCTGCAAAATTGCAAAGGATCAACTAGAGGATAGATCTAGGTTCATTGATCATTTCACTCGCTACATCCCTCAGCTAGTTACCAGAGAGGACAACCACAGTCTCATCAGGACAGTATCAGAAGAGGAGGTCAGTGAAGCGATAAATGAAATGCAGAGTGGAAAAGCACCAGGCCTCGATGGATTCAATGTAGAATTCTTCAAAGCATGTTCGGAAACTGTCAAACATAACATCCTTGAGGTTGTGGGAAGGCTCAATAAGATCCAAAAAAGTTTTGAAGGCTCTAAATGCATCATTCATAGCTTTGATTCCAAAGCAGGAAAATGCCATGACTGTAGATGGGTTTCGGCCCATAGCCTTATGTAATGTGGTGTATAAAATTATCTCCAAAGTTATAACCAATCGACTCAAACCACTTCTACCCTCTCTCATATCAGAGGAGAAAACACGCTATGTGGAGGGAAGACAAATCCTCAACAATATCATCCAAGCTCATGAGGTAGTACACTCTCTCAAAAAGAACAAACAAGTTGGTATGATCATTTAGTTGGACCTCGCGAAAGCCTATGACAAATTGAGCTAGGCTTACATAAGAGAAATTCTAAAAGCCTATGATTTTGATCAAAATTGGATAAGAGGGGTCATGGCTTTAGTTATCTCAACCAGTTTTTCCATACTGTTGAATGGAGCTCCATCAAGGACCTTCACTCCCTCCAGAGGGCTCAGAGAAGGAGACTTGCTATCACCATTTGTCTTCGTCCTCATGATGGAAGGACTAGGTAGAGCGCTTAAAGCGGAAAATGCTGAAGGTCAAATTTAGGGTATCAAACTCATTGTAGATGGAGAGGGAAACACTCATCAACAATTTTTCGACGACACAATGTTGCAAGGCATACCTATAGTCAAGGAGGCCAGAGAAATCTAAAGCATCTTAAATGACTTTGCTATAGCAGCAGGCACTGAGGTAAGCCTTCACAAGTCCAAATTTTTTTTCTTTAACACTAATATTGCTATTCAGAGAGATATTACTAAAATTCTTGGATTTCAAAGAGAATAGTTACCTTCCAAATATCTTGGCATTCCCGTTACTGACAAACAGCTAAGCAAGAAAGTGTGGGAACTAATTCTAAATAATCTTCAAGAGAAGATCAGAAAATGGACATGTAGATCACTAAATCTGGCAGGGCGCCTTGTGCTCATACACGCAGTCTTGCAGGCCATTCCAATTTTTATGTTTTCAGCTCTTCTGGCTCCTGAAGGTACTAAGCAACAAATAAGAAGCATACAAAGGGAATTTCTGTGGGGCAGAGGGGAAGAGAAAAAGAAGTGGGCTTTAGTAGCCTGGGAAAAGCTTTGCAAGCCCAAGAGCCATGGTGGATTGGGGCTTCATGATCCTGAGACCTTCAGCAGTGTCTCCGAAGCCAAGCTTTGATGGAGATGGATTAAGGAACCGAATTCCCCCTGGGCTAAGATTTGGAAACAAAAATATGCCATGCACTGGCAGGATAAGGATCAAATTAGAATGTCAAGGCAAATGAGGGGCTCCCATATTTGGAGCCTTGCCTAGGATAATAAAAACATTGTTCAGCGCCATTGTTTTTGGGAAATTTGAGCAGGGGATCTTGCTCATTTTTGAGAGGACAACTACCAACAAGAACCCATCCTTTATAGGGATGAATTTGAAAATCTCAAAAGTGACACAAACAACAAAGATATGGTTTTAGTAAAATACTTCTGGGATCAAGGAAGGAATAATGGAAAATGGAGGGAGTGCAAGGATCTTGGATACAGTGATGAAAGCCAGCTGAAGACCAAGGAAGAAGCCCTCACCCAGGAGCTAGAGCATAAAAGGATTCTTATCTCTTCCTCAACGGATCAATTAAGACGGGGTAAGAACACTGAAGGTAACTTTAACCTCAAAGAGGCCAAGCAGGAAGTCACAGGTTTTAACTTTGTGAATCCTGATTAGATTTGGAAGAAACTTTAGCAAAGTCTGCATTGGATGAAGATTAAGCTTTTCATCTAGCTAGTGCATCAAAGGAATATCTTAGCTTGGGTGAATCTCCTCAAGAAAGGCTTCATTGGTCCTTCCAGGTGTTACCTTTGTGGCACTCATGAGGAGATGATAGAACACCTTCTCAACCTCTGTCCTTTCACTTCAAAGGTGTGGGACTAGGTGGTTGCTATTTTTAGACAAACTAATAGGAATAGTCACAACATATCCAACACTCTAAAGAACTAGAGGAATAAATTCTCATGGAATGAGATAGTTAATAAAGCATGGATTCTGGTTCCAGGTTTTATCATCTGGAATGTGTGGAAAGAACGTAACAGTCAAATCTTCAAAGAAAATCAAACATACCCCAACATATAGTTGAGCAAATTCTGAGGCTCAAAGACATAGTAAAAGCTTGCTGAGGACCCTTCCTGAAGATCCTCCTTTGCCCACGAGGAGAGAATTTTACTTCACTTGGATCTCCAGTCTATCAATCCTCTAGGAATAATGAAGGCAGTGAGCCTTATAAACAAATGTGCTACCATTTGGAAGCCTCCTTCTTATGGTTTCTTAAAGGTTAACATTGATGTAGCAGCTAAGGGCAACCCAGGTTTAGTGGGCTTTGGGGGTGCCATAAGAGACGACTATGGAAAAATACAGATAATCTTCCATGGACACTTGGGGAAGGCCACAAACAACATGGCTGAGCTCATGGAATTAGAGCAATGCTTGGAAATCCTGGTGATTTCAAGTTTACACAATGTTATAATTGAAGCGGATTCAGAATTAATTATTAGATCTGCTAAGAAAATTAGCAATGGAACCTCTCCAGATAAAGTGTAAAAGTACTAGAAGCTCTTGCATGTTTTTTACCATATCTATTCTCATGTGTGAACCCTTAAAACTGTCAGATTTTCTCATGTGAAAAGGAAGGCTAACATGTTAGTGGATCGTTTGGCGAATGAAGGAGTCACAAATAGGGAGAGGGATTCTAGATATGCTTGGGATTCACTTCCACCAAGTAAACTGTGGGAGGATTATCTCTATTAGGCTACCCAGGATATGGAACAATGGACTAATAGGTTGGATCAAAGGGACCCTAAAGAACAGTGGGAACTCCACAGGATGGGGTAGCCCTAGTCATTTGGCTTAGGTGATGGTTGACAAAGAATCTAGGTGAACGAGATTGCCTCAAGTACTGCCCGCCGGACGACATTAAGGAAAAACACATGGTGAAAGGATGTGTTTGGTTTTTCCGCAAGTCAACTGGTCCAATACCGTAAGCGGTATATCGAGCGGGATCTAAATGGCTTCGGTTTTTTCTGTGTTTGGCTCCAATTCCACTCTTTGAGTGATGTGTGGTAGAGCAAGGTGAGAGAAAATCGCCACCATTGGGTGGTTAACTCACATGCTTCTCGTCCTTCCGATATCCACAATGAATGTTGGATCTTCGTCTATGGATCAACGGTGGTGATTGTTTGTGCGTTTTTGTCGAACCTGAAATATGTTTAGAGTGTTATGCTTTCAACTTTCGTCTGGTCTGTTTGTTAGTTTTGAGGTTGGCTTGTGGTGGGACCTCTTGTGGTCCCACAAAAAGTTATGGGCTTGCCCTCCATGGTTTTCTAGGCTCATTTGATGCACGACATCACTACCAGATGAACTTCTACTCTTTTTGGCGATTCTCCCCAGATTTTTGGTTTAGGCTTCTCTTAGTTTTGGGTAATTGGTTTGGCTTGGCATGCCCGGCTGACTGTTGAACGCTCGCAGAGTGGGTGTGTGGCTCCTTGTGAATTATGTATATTTGGCTAAGTTTAAAAGAAGGTCCTACTCTTACTTATAAAAGAAAACAACTAAAAATCTAGGTTATCTTACAAATAATACTACAACTAATTAAAAAAATAAAATAAGTCGATAATTAAAGGTAATCTACATACTAAAATGTAAAAATATAAAAAGTATATTAACTAAGAATCAAAATAAAGCTATAAGTTAAACTAAACTAAATTATTAAGAAAATTAAAAATAAAATCAAAACTATATTTAAGAAAATTATAATCATATTAGCTAAAAATGAATAAAAAATTAATACAACCAAACTAAAGAAATACAAATTAAAACAATAATTTAAACTAAACCAAAATGTAATAATATAAAAGCAAAAAAAAATAATAACTAAAATTAAACTACAAACTAAAAAATAATTTAAAACATAAATAAAAACAATAGTTTAAACTAAACCAAAAAATAGTAATATAAGAGTATTAAATAAAAAAAATTTAATAACTAAAATTAATAATATAAAAGTATATTAACTAAAAATCAAAATAAAATTATAAAATTAAACTAAACTAAATTATTATAAAAATTGAAGTATTAATTATAATAATATTAACTAAAACTTAATAAAATTTTAGTAATACCATGAAAGTAAAAATCAACAATTCAAACTAAGATATAAACTAAGAATTATATATATATAGAATTGTAACATATAACCTTATCGATAATTTACATGTAAAAACAATTTTTTTTTACCATACACTCTGATATCTCAGCATTTTCATTATTCGAAAATCCATATATATATATATATATATATAAGGTCAAGGCATATATTATGAAAGTTTTATTACACGACAAGATTTCTATGGTGGTTGATGATTTATCGTACCCTACGTTAATTGCCTTTCGCAGATGCATTAATTCTTGACTTACCTCTCTCTACATGTTAATTAATATCCTCGATGATGGTGACATTCCATCATTTCCTAACTATACATGTAGAGATTACATTAATTCTCTAATTAATAAGACCAGCTAGACTGTGGTCTAATGGCCGCTAGCTATAATGTCTCTGTTTCTCCAAACACCATATGATGCTTGTTGTGTCGTGCGATCAGAGAGCTTGATGCAACGGTCCACCAGGAATCGAGGTGTTACTCCAACGATTCAGTGAGCTGCCTCCCTCCTTCGGTCATTTGGTTTGGTCATGTTCATGGAAATTTGCTCTGCATAACCCTAGCTTCACTAGGTTTACACTTGTTCAGCAGGGCCTTGCTCCTCCAGCTATACGTCGTCCAACTTTTGTCCGGGTCTTCAAGATCCACCGTTGTGGTGGCCATTCACTCTTCACTACTATTGCATTTCAATCAATCATATGCACGGGAGGTTAATCTTCAGTGACTTGTGTTATTTACAGTTCCAATTTTAGTTTCTTGTTTTCATTTCATTATTTTACCTATTAGACTCAACTAATAGAACCTTTTAATCTTATTCACTAGGCACCATGACTAATTCAGCCTCCAAGTCTCGTGGCGCTGAGGAAAATGATGCTCTCAGTGTTTAAGAAGGTAAGGTATCAAGTTAAGTTTGACCTTCTTCAACTGTTTTATAACTTTTATTTACCTTGTGGTTTAATCACCATGGCACGTTGCTGTACGGCAACCTCTGTCCATCGGAAGTTATGTGCATGTGACCAAGTCCAAAACACATGGCAACGAGCAGACTTGAACTCCTTTGTGAAAGAATGAATGGGTATGAACGCCTCCCTTAAGGTTGGCTGGAACTCGGTCTGTTTGCTTGTTGATTTCTAAGAAATCTACTTAAGGGTTTCCTTTTAGAGTTAGTTTTTGGGGTGCGAAACTCTTGCTTGTAATAAGTTTTGAACCCTTGTAGGGGAAATTGGGCTTTGTTATTTGTCTAGTGGACAAGTCTGTTATTTGAGGGTTTGGTACATCCTCCCGGTTGTATGAACAATTTAACACATGGTGGTCTTTAATGGACACAATTAAATGGTGTCTCTGTTTTCATATACTGCTTTTAATTAACAGGTTTTTAAGACTCAAATTGAGCTTGTTTTTTAAGATATCAATTCATGTACAATGTCTTCTTTTAAATTGGATTATGGTTCTATATGGTATATGTAATAGATCGCTTTAAGTTCTTTTACCAAGTTTTGAACCCTCCCCTACCAGAACATCCTTCCTCGGTGTCCAACCAGGACCAGCCAACGAGATCAATCTGGAAATGTAAATCATGGTTTTCTTGAACCCTTGCTTCTTTTTGGGCGTTTATTCCAGTTCATTTTCTGCGAGTTAATCAACCCTAAGTTTTAGGCTTGGCTTCCATTCATATGGAATGGAATGTTAATAACTGGGTTTTTACCAATTAATCACTTCCTTCTCTTAGTTTGGAAGCTTCCACTACTACCCATGTATTTTGCTTCTTTTGAATTAAGTTATGAATGCATAGTTCCTATTGTTTCTTAATGGTTTCAGAGATTGATTTCTAGAGTATGCTATTAAAATCCTATTTTACTCTGAAACAATCTTGTACTCTAGTTTCGAATAAAGTAACCTCCTTCCTATTAATGTAAAGTTTTGACTGATTACACAGTCTCTAGGCTGCACAAACTCACACATTTAAATTGGTTCATATAGTTCTTACACATATATATAATCTTGCTTTAATTTCTAGAATATCGTTACTGTATCTAGATTGACATATATATAATCTTGTTTTAATTTCTAGAATATCGTTACTGTATCTAGATTGTTTAAGGTATCCTTCTTGCAACATACGTTATTCTTTGTTATAACTACAGTAGCGTCTAAGCCACTACTTGAAATTAATAACTACCCAAGTTAACTACAACAGAGTAAATGCAAACAAAGTAACACTACTTTAGTTTGAGTTTCAATAATTCCTCCATCTACTTCATACTACTAGCAGATAATGTACAGGGATGCAAATATATTTGTCTGCCAAATTTATACATCTATTAGATAATATTAACAAACATGCACTTACTACTCATCTGCTAAATTCCTACAGCTAACAGATAATAATAACTGGTATGCATATATCACTTATCTTCCATTGAAAGACCAATTTACTGCAAGATGAATCCTCTCCACCCTTCCAATGAGAATTTGGCAATTACGTCCAACAGTCCCTCCCCCCCCCCCAAACTCCTCTTTATCCTTCAGATCGGTTTATCAAGCCAACAATTCTATTGCTTCAGCCTTGGGACCCCAAGTCCAACATACAATTCCTTTCCTCCTCCAAGGAAGATAATCTTGAAAGGGTTTTTCCACTGAACTCTCGTTTAGCTCAAGGAATATTTCTTCTTCCCCAACACCTTCCCCCCCTTTCTTCCCTCTTGTAAGAGAAAAGAAGGTAAGGGAATAACTACTCCTAACTGATGTATGTCTGGTGAGAAGAGAGTTATTGAGGTTCATCGATAAATTCTAAAATCTTTCATAGAGACAGTGTTAACATTTCTATAACTTAACTTAATTATTATTCGTTATTAATAACATCATAATAATTAGTTTTTTATAATCTTACTCAACCATAATAGTAAAAAGAAAATGATCGAAAGTAAATTAAAAGTCTGGGGTTGTCACATCTCTCCCCAGTTAGCAGAACACTGTCCACGAGGTCCATTCTTCCATCTACTCATGAAATAATCCAGGATATGCCTCCTGCGTAAAGCATTTATCCTCCCAAGTGGCTTCTTTCAAGCTCAAGTGCTTCCATTGCACTTTAAACTGGATGATAGCTTGCGTCCGCAATGTTAATTCTCTCTAATCGAATATGTGTAGGGGCTCGACTAGAATTTCTCCTTCCAGCTTGACCTGCCATAAGTACAATTTTTTTATAACTGACATGCACATAAACATATATGCAGATAACAAACATATATATATATATATATATATATATATATATATATATAATACCCTAAGCTCTTGCCAATTTATGATGTGCATGGGGTCATACACATACTTCTTTGAAAAGGAAACATGGAAAACATTATGAACCCGAATGTGACTTCATAGTGCTAGTTAATAAGCCACTAGTCCTATTCTTTCTAGAATCTAGAAAGGACCATAGAACCGGGGGGGCATCCTGGAACATTTCCCCCATCTCAATGTGCTTATATTTGGTTAAATCCACACATATACATGATCTCCTACCTGGAACACCCGAGAGGTTCTTTTCTTATTGGCATATGTTTTTTTCCTATCCTGAGTAGCCTTCAATTTTTTCCGAACTTTTTCATGGTTCTTTCCATTTCCTCGAGCATATCCGGTCCTAATATCATTTTCTTCTCGGGGCTATTCCAATTTGCAGGGATGGTATATTTTCTTCCATAGATCACTTCAAAGGGAATCATTTTCAGTCACTCATGACAACCATTGCTGTATGCAAACTATACCAAATGTGCATACTCTTCCCATTTTCCGGGTTGCTGCATCAAGTACATGCGCAACATGTCCCACTTGATTAACTCTTTTGGTTTGTCTATGGCTCTGGGGGTGATAAGCAGTGCGGAAGTGAATTTTTGTGCATAACCCTATTAACAATGCTTTCCAAAAAGTAGAGGTAAACTTAACATCCCGATCAGATATCATGACTCGAGGCATGCCATGCAACAAAAATATATCTTTCATAAATATATCTTCTATTTGGGCTATTTGGTATGTGGATTTGACAGGTATATAATGAGAAGTCTTGCTCATTTTGTCTACCACAGGAATAATCGAATCATTTTTCCTTTTTGATCGAGGTAAACCAGTTATAAAATCTAAGGTTATTGTATCCCATTTCCATTCAGGGATGGGTAAGGGATGTAGTAACCCAACAAGATGCTAGTGCTCAACTTTGACTTGTTGACATTCCAAGCATTTGGCTAAATATTCAGCAATGTCCTTCCTCATACCAGGCCAATAGTATTTTTTCTTGATAGCATAAAAAATCTTTTGATAGCCTGGGTGAGGAGCATAAGAACATCTCTGAAATTCACCTAACATAATTTTCTTTATTGACAATTGATTAGGAACATATATATGGTTTCTAAACATCAGCAAATTCTTAGAGCTAACACGGTACTCTTTTTTCTTTGCAGAATTTTGTGTAGATTTAACTTGTTGCCATAGATAGCCATATTCAGGGTGCTTCTCAGCCGCTTCCTTTATTTGCTCAGAAAAATTGAATTCGACTTGACTAAATGAAATCTCATAGATATGATGAAGCTTCCTACTTAATGTATCTTCCACTCAGTTCTCTTTTCCCTTTAATTGTTTGTTTCGAAATAAATTCACTTACGAATGCAATCCACCAAGCTTGGTGCTCGTTCAAGGTGGGTTGGTTAAAAAAACTTGTTAAGTTGTTGTGGTATGTTCTGAGCAAAAATATTTTCCCCAGTAATTATTGTTGCCATACTTTGAAGGAACGAACTACATCATTTAACTCCAAATCATAAGAAAAATATTTTTGCTCATGCTCTTTTAACTTACGAGATTTGTAAGAAATTACCTTATCATTCTCCATTAAAACTCCACCTACACCCTTTTCACATGCATCTGTACAAACTATAAAATCTTCCTCAGGGTCTGCAATCTTCAATACCGACATAGCGGTGAGTAAATGCTTTAATCTTTCAAAACTTTCTTGATAGTCTTTGGACCACTTGAAACATGTTCCCTTTTTCTACAAGGAGATAATTGGATAAGCGACCTTAGAAAACCCCCTTATAAATATCTGATAATAACTAGCAAGGCCCATCAAGGAGAATATATCTACCACATTGGTTGGAATAGGCCAATCCATGATGGTCTTAATTTTATTTGGATTGATAGTTATACCATCAGAGGATATAACATGTCCTAGATACTGAATCTTATCCTTAAATAAATCACACTTGCTAAATTTGGTGAAAAGTTTGTGTTCCCTTAAAGTTTGTAACACTATCCAAAGGTGTTCCTTATGTTCCTCTATCCTTCTAGAGTATACGACAATGTCATAAATAAATATAAGAACGAATTTATCAAAGGAAAGGTTGGAAAATTCCATTCATCATACTCATAAATGTTTCCAGAGTGTTAGTGAGTTTGAATGATAGCACCACAAACTCGTAATGGCGATATCATGTTCTAAATGCAGTCTTATGTGCGTCTTCATCGTTAATTTGAATTTGATGCTATCCTGATTGTAAATCAATTTTGAGAATACCACCACTCCTTTAAATTGATCGAAGAGGTCATCAATTCGAGGTAAGGGGTACTTATCCTTAATGGTTAACTTATTTAGTTGTCTGAAAACTATGCATAAACGCACAGTACCAAAATTTTTCCTCACGAATAAAATTGAGGCTCCCCAAGGAGACATGTTGGGTCGAATATAACCTTTATCCAACTGCACTTGGAGTTGTATTTTTTGTTCAGTTAACTCAAGGAAACTCATTCTGTAGGGGGCTTTGGAAACTAGAGCACCTCCAGGGAACAATTCTATGGTAAAGTCAAGTTTCCTCTTTGGTGGTATCCCGAGGATATCTTTTGGAAATACATCTTTAAATTCTTGAACCACTAGTGTTTTCTCCAAGGCAAATAGTTTAACTTTAGAGTTTGTATACCCTACTTGAACCGCATAGGTTTGACACCCTTTATGGATGCATCTTGCTAGTTGGTGGGTTGTGACAAGTCGTAACTTGACTTCTCTTTTGACACCTTGAATTTCTATTCGGATGCCACCACTTTATAGAAAATTAATGGTCTTATCCTTACAGTTCACTAAGTTCCATTGTCGTTCCAGCCAGTCCAGGCCTATCAAGACATCATAGGAACCTAATGGTAGTATATTTAAATCTGTCTTAATCTATTGTCATGCCAATTCTATTTCACAATCCTCTATTTTTGCATTAACTCTACTTTTAGCACTTGTGGCTTGTTGGACCAGCGACGGGTTTTTAAACTTTATACTTTTGAGATGGCATAAATCAACTATTCTGGGAAAGACATATCTCAATCTTGCAACCTAATATAATAAAATGGAAACACGGTGATTGGATATTTTACCTTTGAGTTCCCCCATCAATGGTATGCAAGAGCATTGGCTCAGAAACATCATTGTATTTCAGTAGACATAGGGGGTCTTGTATTTTCAAGGAAGTTGAATTCCTATGTATGTAATTATTAATGTTTTAAGTGATTAGAATATGAATTAATTAGATATTGTGAGGATATTTGTAAATTCCCTCGAATGTAGGAGAACATGGGTGATTAATGATGATGAAAGACTTAGAAGTCAATTGAAGGTCTTTGACTAGAAAGTGGTTTCATGATTCGAGGAGCTAGAGAGGATTCTTAGGGATAAGTAGGAGTCAAAAGTGGACTTAGAGGATATTTAGGATTTAGTTCAGAAGATTAAGGATCTAAACTAGAATTAGTTCAACAAAACCTTTTGTATAAATGTAAGCCTAAAAGGTGTAGAGAGAGTAGTTAGTTAATAGCTAGAGAGTAGCTAGTGAGTCAAAGAGTCAGATTGTAAGCCTACGGGCAAGAGAAGAAAGGCCACTGATCATAAAATCAAGCTAGGGAGAGAGACTCTTGTGTAAATACTTGTTTATTAATACAAATAACTGAAGTCAGAGTTTGTACAATCGCACTATGTAATTGAATTATAATCTATGTGTGGCTATAGTGATTCTGCGTAACTTATATTGAAGGTGCAGAATAGAGTCGAAATACAAAGAAGCATAATAGAACAACTTCCAATTGCGGTTAGGTAGAAGTTGTTGAGGCAACTCCACAGTTGCGATTGTGGGTAGATTTGTCTTAGAGATAATAGTTCCAACAAAAGGAGTATTGGGTAGAATTGTTTGTCAACAAGAGGTTTGAGGAGAGAACCATAGAGTTGTATTACCGATTTATACACATGGAAAATACAAAAGAAAGCCTTTAGTGTTATAGTGAAGGTAGAGGAGCATAAAGGCGCCAGTGGATTTAAGTTAAGGAGAGAGTTGTGGAGGAACAGCGAAGGACCGGAACCCTGAAGAAAGCCAATTCCATAGAAGGATATTGAAGAAATGGCATAAAACCAAGTGAAGAGCTGTGAGGGTAGAGAGTGTACAGAAGCTTGATCGTATTTGAAGTCCTGTAGTAAAACTAAGCCGTCGATCACAAAATTCAATGCGACGTCACAGTCAACTGTGGGATTAAGCTGATTGATAACTTGTGTGCGAGTTGGAGGGCCATAGATCATAGGCAAGCCTTCAAGAGAGACTTTAGGTTGTTGGTCACTCCCTTACCCATCGCATGAGAGAAATTATGGACTAATATATCTAGAACAATAGTGCTATTGAGGGATAGGTTGTCTTAGTGGCTGACTTTCTCCTAAGGGTTCTGTTGATGATTTTGGATGACTGTGTGTGACGTTCTATCGAATCCACTTCCTTAAGGTCACGTAGGAGGTCGAATATTATCATAGTAGACTTTTGCCTCAATTTTACCTTGGTTGGAATCGTTACTTGGGTGGATGTCAGAAGAGGGTGTTATAGAGTAATATCAGAGCATGGTTCAACTCTCGGACTAGACGGGTGGTGTACGTTGGTCATGCATGCATGTCAGTTTCATGTGTGTCTCTTACACTTACATTTCATGTGTTGGTTGCATTGGGTTGATGATTTATTATGGTTGTTACGGAGAATTTGATATAGATTTCGTGAAATTTAATTGTCATGAGTATGTGACTGGTTGCATATGGTTACATGTTGTTTACATGTTAATTTTATGTCATATACTTACATCCTTGTATGTTCGGTTACATTCTTTAATATTTTTCTTACATGTATCAGTATTTTAGATTGATTACAATAATTGATTGCTTATTTTCGACCACCTGCGTTTATGCATATGTGTAGCTAATTAGGCATTGCATTGTGTGTTGTTGGTTGCATGTGGCAATGTGTACAATGGAGTAATGTTTGTTGTTATTCATGAGATCATAACATGCATTATTGATATGGCCTTGCATTGATAATTGTACCCTAACTAGAGTGATGTCTATGTGTTGATACATTTATTTGTGTATGTCGGCTATATGTTGTTATGAATATGTTATACATGTATCATGTTGATTTGGCGATATTGCATGTAAGATATCCTCCCCGAGCTATACTAAGGTATGTTGATTTATTTATATTAGGTTTATCTAACATATTATGCATTGCAGGAAGAAATATCAAATGGCTAGCAAGATGGTTGACTACAAAGACTCTCCCTATGAATCCGAAGAGAAATACGATGTTGGGAATCCTTTTGATTTGGTAGTTACATTAAGAAGCTTTAAGGAAGAGATAAGGAGTTGTAAGGCAGATAATGACTGGATCATACAAGAACAAGAGAAACAAGTAGAGATTAATACTATACTTCTTCAGACGTTGTCATACTTGCAACCACAAGGGCCACTTCGGATTATCTATGGATATGAGGATGGAACTAATGGGGCATATGGTAGTAGGTCTCCTGGTAGAAACAAGTCAGATAGACATGACACAGTGAGAGATGGCAGGATATTGGACACTCTAGATAAGAGGGGCGATCATTACAGATACTATTATAGTTCTAGTTTTGACGTACATCATGATCATCATCATTATCATCCTTACAGGAGGAATGATAGGGGATACTTGTTAGATGAATTCAAGAAAGAAAAAACACCTACTTTTGATGGAGATGTGAAGAATCCGTAATATGTAGAGGCTAGGATAATTGGGATGAAAAAATTATTTGTGTTGAATGAGTACAAAGATAACATGAAGGCCATAATAGATATCTTCAGCTTGAAGGGTGAATAATACCTATGGTGGGAAGCTGTTAAGTTGGTCAAATACATCAGGATAGATGACTTGAGTTGGCAAGTATTCTAGAGGCTTTCAAGGAAGAAATACTTATCAGAGATGTGCTACGACACTAAGGCTAAAGAATTCTACTAGTTAAAGATGGGATAAATGACAGATGAAGAGTACACGACGAAGCTTCTGGAGCTATTGAGGTATGTATCGTATCCTAATGATGAGAAGGTTAAACTTCAAATATTTATCAGTGGTTTTCCATTAGAATTTAGAGATCGGACAGAGTATGATGAACCTCAATTACTTGACAAATTCACTGGGAAATTGAAGAATTTCTATGAGTAGTCAAAGTGTAAGAATGAATCTCAGCATAGATGGAATTGAAAAAACAAAGGTAGAGGTATATGGCATCCTAAGAGTACAAGGCCTCATAATGCAAATGGGAAAGAATATGCCACCACAAAAGAGATTTAATGCAGCTAGACATGGACATGGGTCACAACAGTAATAACAACATAGAGGTGAGGGCACTGGTTGGTTGGAGTGTTGGAGATGTGATGAGGAATACCTTAGAAAATATTGTCGACAACATCAGGGTGGAAGGCCTAAGATATACAATGCATATGAGGAATAGATTGGTGGTGATGTTGGCTAGAGTATTCCACGTATCCATGTAGTAGTGGAGAACAGGCAAGCTGAACACCATGCATCTATCATTGAGATGGAAGGTAAGATTTCTGATGAAGCTATTTGTATTTTGATTGCCCCTAGATATAATTATAGTTATGTTAGTCCTGACTTGGTGAATAAGTGTGGTTGGAATAAGGAATTGCATGCGGAGTCTTGGTTAGTGTAGTTAGCTATAGGTACAAAGAAGTGAGTTCATCATTGAGTAATATCTTATGAATTTGACCTGAATGGTATGCCTACGAAAACAAATGTAAATGTACTACTGTTGGGATCATATAATATCTTATTGGGCATGGATTGGTTGTATCTTCATAGAACCAAGGTAGACCTCTATGATAAATCTATTGAGTGTGTTGATGATAATGGGGAACCAAGAGTGTTGCACGGTAGGAATAAAGCCACATCAGTTAGGATGGTGAAAAATATGCAAGAAAAGCGTGTCCACATGAAGGGATGCAAGATATTTACAGTGCTCATTTCTAGTGATAGGGATAACGAGGCTCAGGATGCAAATGTCTTGAACATGTACCTATTTTTTTAGTAGTTTCAGGATGTATTCCCTGAGGACATTATAGAGTTGCCACAACATAGGGATGTAGACGTTTCTATTCAGCTAGTGATAGGGGTAGCTCCAACATCGAAAGCACCTTACAGGATGATCACACTTGAGTTGGTTGAGTTAAATTTACAATTGAGGGAAATAATGGCTAAGGGATATATTAGGCCAAGTGTATCACCTTGGGCGCACTGGTCTTGTTTGTGAGGAAGAAAGCTAGTACTCTCAGATTATGCATTAATTACAAGTGGTTGAACAAAGTGACTATCAAGAATAGGTACCCTTTGGCAAGGATTGATGACTTGTTTGATCAGCTAAAGGGAGCACCAGTATTTTCGAAGATTGACTTGAGATTCGGATACCATCATGTACGCATCAAAGAGGAGGACATTTACAAGACTACATTTAGGACTAGGTATGGGCATTATAAGTTTTTTTTTTTTCATTTGGCTTAACTAATTCTCTAGCTACATTCATTTGTTTCATGAATAATGTGTTGCATCTATATTTGGATAAGTTTTTTATTTTGTTCATTGATGATATACTAGTATATTCTAAAAATTAGGAAGAGCATGTCAAGAACTTAGTAATAGTATTAATATTGCTAAGGGAGCATCAGTTGTATGCTAAGCTCGGTAAGTGTATTTTATTTCATACTAAAGTACACTACTTGGGGCATGTGGTCTCCAAGGAAGGCATTTTAGTATATCAAGAGAAGATAAGGGCCATCATGGAGTGGGTAGATCCTAAGAGTGTGGATGAGGTAAGATATTTCATGGGTCTGGTAGGCTACTATAGGAGGTTCATAAGGAACTTCTCGCAAATTTCTTATCTGATTACATCATTGCAAAGGAAAGGTAAGAAGCTCGAATGGACAAAAGAGTGAAAGGCTAGATTTAAGAAACTTAAGAAATTGTTGACACATGCACCAGTGTTAAAGATTGTAGATCTGGACAAAGAGTTTGTGGTATGCACATATGCTTTTCAGAGAGGACATGGTGGAGTCCTTATGCAGGATGGAAAAGTGGTATGTTATTAGTCTCATAAACTAAATGAGCATGAGTAGAACTACCAGAAAAAATGATATTTATTTAGCAACGATCATACATGAATTGAAGATGTGGAGGAACTATCTTCTTAGCAGGAGGTTTGTAGTTATGATTGATCCCTTTGGGTTGAGCTATTTGTTTGACCAGCCAAATCTTAACACCATGCAGGCTAGATGATTGAGAAAGATCAACGAGTTTGATTTTGAGATTAGGTACATCAAAGGTAAAGAGAACAGGGTGGAATTTTCTCACAGTAGACAGGTATAGGTACATTGTTTGGCAACTATGACCTCCTATGGGCCAAAATTTTAAGATAGGATATCGCAGATAGGTTGGTAGGATGTTAGGTATATGGATATTGTGTGTAGGTTACAACAAGATGTTGGCACAGGTGCAGGTATAGATACATGTAGTGGTAAAAGTAGAGGTAACCATACAGGAACATGTACATGTACAAGTAGCAGTATAGGCACATGTACATTTATAGGTATAGGTGCAGGTGCACAGGGTATGAATTGTCCTCTCACGGTAGATGGATTGGTTAGCTTCTGAGAGAAGATGTATGTGCTAGAAAGTAGGGAGCTCAAGAAGGTGATCTTGAGGGAGTTTCATGTAAAACCTCATTCAAGTCACCTAGGTTATTAGAAGACACTGGCAGCAGTGAAGGGATTCTACTATTAACTGAATTTGAAGAGGGATGTAACGGAGTTTGTGGGGATGTGTTTCGACTGTTAACGAGTGAAAGAAGAGTGTAAACATCCAAGTGGACTGCTATAACCGATCATGATTATAGATTGGAAATGGGAGGTTATTTCAATGGATTTCATCACAGTGTTGCCGAAGTCAATGAAGCAGCATGATTCCATCATGGTCATTGTGGACAGGCTAACAATGGTTACAAAATTCATTCCAGTGAAATCTACGTTCTCGGCTAGCGATGTGGCACAGGTATTCGTGAGAGATATGGTTAGACTGTATGGTTTTCCAAAGAATAAAGTGTCATACAGGGATGTGAATTTCACTTCCATGTTTTGGAAGGTGTTATTTTCATTTTTGGGCATAGGGTTCACCTTCAGCAAAACTTATGATCCACAGAAAAATGGATAGACAACAAGGGTCAACGGGATATCGAAGGACATGTTAAGGTTGTATGTGATGCATCAGTAGTGGAAATGGGAATATTATCTCCCCTTGGATGTCGAGTTCTCGTACAACAATGGTTATCAGGAATCATCGAGGGTGAGTCCTTTGGAGGCATTGTATGGGTAGAGTTGCAATCCTCCCATCAGTTGGAGTGATCCAGTTAGTAGGGTATTGTTTGGATTAGATATGTTGGCAGACATGGAAGAGGAGATGCAGGCAATCAACAAGAATATAAAGCTAGCAAAACATACGCAGAAGAGTTATGTAGATAGGAACATGGTGTTCAAGGAGTTCTAGGTTGGGGAGCAAGTGTACTTGCACATCAAACCTAAGAAGACCTCCTTGCAGATTGGATCATGTGCTAAGTTGGCACCACAGTTTTGTGAACCCTTCAATATCATTGAGAGGATTAGTCCAGTAGGATATCAATTTTCACTACCTCTAATAGTGAAATTCCATGATGTATTCCATTTATCTTTGCTTAATAAGTATGTTAAGAATGTTTATCATGTGATCGGCTGGTCTGTATTGCAGGTGGAACCAAATGGAGAATTACAGTCCAAGCCTCAATGTATATTGCAAAAAACGTTGCTCATTCTTTAGAACTAAGCAATCAAGCAAGTAAAAAGTGTAATGGAAGAATTTTGGGCTCGATGAAGCTACATGGTACATGGCATATCAGATGTTGGCTATGTATCCTTCCTTGCTTTCCAGTTGAGGAAAAGAAACTTCCATATCTAGGTTTGGTATATGCTCTATGGTGGTTTGATATATGCTATATGGTTTTTTAATATATGCTTAGATATGGTGTTTAATATGTGTTTTGGTATATGTTTTGGTATATATTTTTGGTAATATTTCTATATATACATGTGTATGGATGTAAATACCCCCATGAACTATGTTATAAACCTCCGCTATGCAGTATTGACATTATGTCATTATGATTATGTTTTCATGTTATTATGTTGTCGTACGGTTGTGTTATCATGATGTTATGATGTTATGTGGATTGGTAATCAGCAGGACGATCATTGTAAATACCATAATGATTTGTGTTATAAAGCTCCACTATGCAATATGTTGTCATGTTGTCATGATGTTTTGTCTTGAGTACGTCTTTCATTGTGAAAATTGCATCAAGTTATGTTATAAAGGTCCACGACGAGTATGTCTTCTTTAATCAGGTTGCTGAGGTATATGTGTGATTGAACACTGAGGATAGTGTCCCCCAAGGGGGAGGGTTCTCTAGCAGCCTTGGTGAAAATTGCATGTAATAAAAATTAAAAACAATAACCATTATCGATGGGACACTTTCCAAGTTGAATGTTGGTGTTATGAAACCAGCTCAAGAAAAGATAGATCAATGCCTTAGAATTCAGCCTCTTCGAGGGGGAAACCTCCTTTACATTACATAAATGAACAATTATTGGATGATTCAAATGAAAAAATGTCCTTTCTATATATCGGAGTCTAAGGAGTCACAATATAACCCAGGCGACCTAACAATAATAATATAAAGCCACAAAAATAACAATAGAGGGATTCTATGGGGCATAGTAATAACAATATGGGGGCAATAGGGGCACGACAATATTAATAAGGGGTATAACTGCAATAGTAATGGGGTAATCACTAGTATTATAGGGACCCAACATGCCCCTCTCCTTCAAAAAAGTGTTGTCCTCAATGCTTGAGTAGTTATGGATACTTCTGTATAAAATTCTCATCCTCCCATGTGGAATCTTCAGCGGATAAGTTCTTCCTCTTGATAAGATACTTCGAAATTGATTGATTTCGTAGCTGCCAAGTTCTTGTTTCTATGACTGCTTTCAGTTCCAATATAATTTTTCCTTCCTCGTCAAGTTTTGGCAATATTGTTTGAACTGGGAACTTGTCGCCCATAACCTTCTTTAAACATGAAACATGGAAAAATGGGTGCAATCGAGAAGCTGGAGGAAGCTCCAATTTGTATGCCATAGTACCAATCTTTTGCAACACCTTGTACGAACCATAATACTTTGGTGATAATTTATTATCCTTCTTAGCTTGCTTGAGGGACATTTGCTTATATGGTTGTAGCCATAGGAATACCCAATCACCTACATCAAAACTTCTTTCACTGCGATGTTGATCTGCCTGTTGTTTCATTCTATTCTGTGCCAACACGGGGTTATCCATTAAGAGTTGGAGGACTTGTTGTTGATGTTTGATGTGATGTTCCACTGCCTGAACCTTAGAATTTTCTCTTAAATATGATGTGATGGATGGTGGTTGATACCCATAAAGTGCCATAAATGGGGTCATTTTTGTTGTTGTATGGAAGGAAGTGTTATACCACCATTCAGCTAGAGGTAACCATTTGACCCATTGTGTATGTTTATTAGATACAAAGCAACGAAGATATCCTTCCAAACATTTGTTTACTATCTCAGTTTGCCCATCAGGTTGAGGATGATAAGATGAGCTATGAGCTAACTGAGTATCGAGACAAGAAAATAATTCTGTCCAAAAATTTCCAGTGAAAATGGGATCTCTGTCACTTACAATAATCTTTGGGTTTCCATGTAGCTTTTGAATTGTTTCCATAAATGCAGTAGAAATTGTACTCACTTTAAATGGATGTGATAATGCACAAAAGTGTGCATACTTGGTAAGTCTATCAACTACCACCATGATGACACTCTTTCCCTCAGACTTGGGTAAACCTGTGATAAAATCCATTGAAACCTCCTCCCAACGTTGGCTTGGAATGGATAAAGGTTGTAATAGACCCAGTGTCTTAATTGTTTCAACTTTATTTTGTTGGCAAACCAAACATTCCGCCACAAACTTTTGAATATCTGATTTAAGGCCATCCCAAAAAAATTCCTTCTTAACCCTGTGGTAAGTTTTTAAAAATCCTGAGTGCCCTCCTAAGGGAGAAGTGTGCAATTCCATAAGAATATTTTGTTTTAGCTGGGAATTCTTACAGAGGTATAAGCGATCTTTGTACCATAATGAATCATTTTTCCAGCTAAATGTATCAGACGTACTGGAATCTTGTTGTAACTTTCGAATAAGTGCCCACACTTCTTTGTCATTCTTCCATTCCTCCCTTGCTTCGTTTATCCAATCTGGTTGGATAATAGAAATGGCGCACAACAATGCTTCCACATCCTCATCCTTTCTTGAGAGTGCATCTGCCACCACATTTTGCTTCCCTTTTTTGTAGATGATTTCAAAGTCATAACCCAACATCTTTGTGACCCACTTTTGTTGTTCTTCAGAGGATAATCTTTGTTCTAAAAAGTATTTAAGGCTATCATGATTCGTTTTTACCTTGAAGTGTCTTCCCATTAGGTAGGGTCACCATTTCTTAAGTGCATGGAGTATTGCCAACATTTCCTTCTCATAAATAGCTTTGCTTAAAAACTTTCCCTTGATTGGACGACTTTCAAAAGCAATGGGTCTTTCATCTTGCATTAGAACAGCACCAATTCCATTTCCTGAAGCATCACATTCCACAATAAAGGTTTTTGTGAAGTCTGGTGTAGCTAAGACCGGTGCTTGGCACATTGCCTCTTTAAGATGTTCAAAGGCCTTTGTTGCTTCCGGAGTCCATGAAAATGCATCTTTCTTCAATAATGTTGTTAGAGGTGCTGCTATTCTCCCATAATTCTTAACAAACTTGCGATAATACCCTGTCAACCCGAGAAATCCTCGCAGATGCTTTATGGATGTGGGGATTTTCCATTCCTTAATGGCTTTAATTTTGCTAGGGTCTACCTTAACTCCTTCATGAGATACAATATGACCCAGATATTCCACCTCTTGGACTCCAAAGAAACATTTGGATCTTTTTGCATATAATTGTTTCTCCTCCAATAGTTGTAGCACCCTGTCAACATGTTCAACATGATCCTTCCAAGACTTGTTGTAGATTAGTATATCATCAAAAAATACTAACACAAATTTTCTAAGGAATGGTTTGAAAATTGAATTCATCAAACCTTGAAATGTTGAAGGTGCATTGGTAAGGCCAAAAGGCATGACCAAAAATTCATAATGACCCTCATGAGTTCTAAATGTTGTTTTCAGAATGTCTTCAGTCTTCATTCTGATTTGATGATATCCTGAACGAAGATCCAACTTGGTGAAGTAAATTGATCCATGCAATTTCCAGTAATTCATCAATGACAGGAATGGGGAACTTATCTTTAATAGTGAGCTTGTTGAGCTCCCTATAATCTGGACACATGCGCCATGATCCATCCTTCTTGTGCACCAATACTACTGGAGTAGAGAAAGAACTTTGACTCGGTTGAATTATACCAGCCTCTAGCATTTCTGCAACCATACGTTCAATTTCACTCTTTTGGACATATGGATATCTGTACGGCCTGATGTTTGGAGGAACACTTCCTGGAATCAGATGAATAGCATGATCATGATCACGCATAGGTGGGAGACCTTTGGGAGTCTCAAATACCTTGGAATGATTGTCCACGACTTTTTGGAGATCTGGAGAAATAGATGATTCCGATGTGGAAACATCTAGCAAACATAATTGTGCAATTACACCTCTTTGTTCCTTTTTTAGAAGCTTTGTCATACCATTAGAGCTGATTATCTTTCCTGGTTTCCCTGCAATACCCCTTAATTCAACTTCCTTTCCTTCCATAGAAAATTTGATGAAAAGTTCTTGAAAATTAAAAGCTATTGTACCCAAGGATTGTAGCCATTGGACTCCTAGTACAACATCAGCACCTCCCATTGGAATGGAAAGCATTGGGCTAGTCAATACATATTCTCCCATGGATAGCTTGATATTATGGCACTTTCCAGAGAAATTTATTGTTCCTCCATTTGCAATCATCACTTGACACTCTGGTGCTGGATATAGGAAGCAATTCAATTCTTTTGCTACCTTACAATGAATAAAATTGTGGGTGCTTCCTGAATCAATCAACACTATTACCTTTTTCTTCTTGATTTGTCCTTCTATCTTGATGGTTTGAGGAGTGGTAATTCCTGCCAATGCATTACAAGATATGGTCGGATTTATTTGTTCTTCATCTAGGCTTTGTTCCTGGAGTATATCCTCTTCTTTTGACCTTTCTTGCTCCTTTTCTTCTTCCTCTTCACAATCTATGTAGAATAATTTCTTCTCAGCACACTTATGACCTTTAGTGTATTTTCTATCACAACTGTAACAAAGCCCTTTTGCTCTTTTTTCTTCCAATTGTTGTGGTGTCAACCTTATAGGTTGTGGAAGACTAGGGGCAACAACACTTCCGTCTTTATAGTTGTGAGTGGTATGCTTCCTGGTTGCCATAATTTTCTTTCCATTTTTCTTGCTAACCTGAATGCCTTCTCTAATGAATCAGGTTCCCAAAGGCGAACATCATGTTGGATATTATCCTTTAAAGACCCTATGAACACATCAATCCTATGCTCCTCTGGAATATCTTTTACCCTTATGTTCAATTTTTGGAACTCCTCAATGTGCTCCATTATTGAACCCTTTTGTTTGAGACTTATCAATTGGCTAAAAAAAGTGTTGCTTTTGTATCCTCATAATGTGCTATCAATTCTTCCGTAAAAATTGCCCAAGTGATAAATTGTTTACGAGAGCAAAGCCATTGATACCATACAAACTGATTTGGTTCCAAATATAAAGTTGCCATACGTACCTTTTGTGTGTTTTGCACATTATTGAGATCGAAGAATTGCTCCATCTGTAATATCCATGTGGCGGGATCCTTGCCATCAAACTTCCTCATATCGATTTTTGGAATATGGTGAGTCTTCGATCCAACATTAGAGTCTATGGAATCATGATTAACATTTCTTTTGTTCTCATCATGAGTTTCCTTTGGTACCCTTTCACCATTAGTGACCATTTCTTGTAGCAACTTATTCATATTTATCTTCAATTTTTCCATCTTATCATCCATGCCATCAATTTTAGCGTTCATGCCATTCACCTTAGCTTCCATGCCATCCATCTTAACTTCTACACCTTTCTTTAAACAATCCATCTTAGCTTCTACATCTTTCCTTAAACCATCCATCTTAGATTCTGTTTCTTTTTGTGCAAGTGACACTTGTTGCACTTGTTCTTGTAATTTTGATATATCATATAGAATTTCTTCTTCTTCTTCATGAGTCATGCTAGAGCTTTTAGGTTCCTTACTAGGTGTTTGCATTTTCTTTCCTCGGGGCATCAGTTACCGATAATAATGCTCTACTAGCCCTTTGAATTCCTTCAAAATAAATTTGCAAACCACTCTTAAGCAAAAATTTTAAAGAATCTACACACCTTTTTTTTCACTTTGTAGGAGCTCGATATTGTCTCTGATGTATCTTTGTACTTTCAGATCATCTAGTTCTGAAATTGCAACCTATGGTAGCCCTCTGTGTCCTCTTTCCAATGCCACCATTCTGATCCAATTTGGATTCTCCATGAAGAGTTATGCGAAATCTCCGACAGTGACTTGATTATAGAATAGTTCAGTAGAGTGAACTTGTACGACGTGCCACGAGTCACTGTTTCATCCTCTGGCTCTAAAAAATATATACAAGAAACTACAGTCCATCCTATTTCTGCACCTTCTTACGAAATTTCAATCCAATTCTCAGGGAAAAAGTTATGATGATTTTTCCCAGGTCCGCCGTTTGGAATGTAATTCAGTAGTCTGCAAAAAGACCAACTTCCTCGGATCATATCTCATCAAATGTAGCGCAAAAAGCACTAAAATTCAGACACAAGATTCAGCGCGATGTCTTGTCAAATGGGTTTTTCTAATAGCTTCTAAAACATTTCAGAAAAAAAGTTATAGTGAAAATGCCGCAATGACCTGTTTGGAGAAGTGAAACCCTAGAATCCAAAGCTCTTATACCAAATGTTATGAAACCAGCTCAGGAAAAGATAGAAAAGATAGATCAACACCTTAGAATTCATCCTTTTCAAGGGGGAAACCTCTTTTACATTACATAAATGAACAATTCTTGGATGATTCGTTTGACCTTTCTTGCTCCTTTTTTTTCTTCCTCTTCACAATCTATGTAGAATAATTTCTTCTCAGCACACTTATGACCTTTAGTGTATTTTCTATCACAACTGTAACAAAGCCCTTTTGCTCTTTTTTCTTCTAATTGTTGTGGTGTCAACCTTATAGGATGTGGAAGACTAGGGGTAACAAAACTTCCGTCTTTATAGTTGCGAGTGGTATGCTTCCTGGTTGCCATAATTTTTCTTTCCATTTTTCTTGCTAACCTAAATGCCTTCTCTAATGAATCAGGTTCCCAAAGGTGAAGATCATGTTGGATATTATCCTTTAAAGACCCTATGAACAAATCAATCCTATGCTCCTCTAAAATATATTTTACCCTTATGTTCAATTTTTGGAACTCCTCAATGTGCTCCATTATTGAACCCTTTTGTTTGAGACTTATCAATTGGCTAAAAAAAGTGTTGCTTTTTGTATCCTCATAATGGACTATCAATTCTTCCGTAAAAATTGCCCAAGTGATAAATTATTTACGAGAGAAAAACCATTGATACTATACAAACTGATTTGGCTCCAAATATAAATTTGTCATACGTACCTTTTGTGTGTTTTGCACATTATTGAGATCAAAGAATTGCTCCATCTGTAATATCCATGTGGCGGGATCCTTGCCATCAAACTTCCTCATATCGATTTTTGGAATATGGTGAGTCTTCGATCCAACATTAGAGTCTATGGAATCATGATTAACATTTCCTTTGTTCTCATCATGAGTTTCCTTTAGTACCCTTTCACCATTAGTGACCATTTCTTGTAGCAACTTATTCATATTTATCTTCAATTCTTCCATCTTATCATCCATGCCATCAATTTTAGCATTCATGCCATTCACCTTAGCTTCCATGCCATCCATCTTAACTTCTACACCTTTCTTTAAAAAATCCATCTTAGCTTCTACAACTTTCTTTAAACCATCCATCTTAGCTTCTACATCTTTCCTTAAACCATTCGCCTTAGATTCTGTTGCTTTTTGTGCAAGTGACACTTTTTGCGCTTGTTCTTGTAATTTTGATATATCATATAACATTTCTTCTTCTTCTTCTTCATGAGTCATGCTAGAGATTTTAGGTTCCTTACTAGGTGTTTGCATTTTCTTTCCTCGGAGCATCAGTTACCGATAATAATTCTCTACTAGCCCTTTGAATTCCTTCAAAATAAATTTTCAAACCACTCTTAAGCAAAAATTTAAGAGAATCTACACACCTTTTTTTCACTTTGTAGGACCTCGATATTGTCTCTGATGTATCTTTTTACTTTCAGACCATCCGGTTCTGAAATTTCAACCTATGGTAGCCCTCTGTGTCCTCTTTCCAATGCCACCAGTCTGATTCAATTTGGATTCTCCATGAAGAGTTATGCGAAATCTCCCACAGTGACCTGATTATAGACTAACTCAGTAACGCAAACTTGTATGACGTGCCATGAGTCACTGTTTCATCCTCTGGATCTGAAAAATATATAGAAGAAACTAGAGTCTGTCCTCTTTCTGTACCTTCTTATGAAATTTCAATCCAATTCTCAGGGAAAAAGTTATGATGATTTTCCCCAGGTCACCTGTTTGGAATGTTATTCAAGAGTCTGCAAAAATACCAACTTCCTCAGATCATATCGCATCAAATATAGCGCAAAAATCTTCAAAATTTAGACACAATATTCAGCACAATGTCGTCTCAAATGGGTTTTTCTAATAGCTTCTGAGACGTCACAGAAAAAAAGTTATAGTGAAAATGCCACAATGACCTGTTTGGAGCAGCGAAACCCTAGAATCGAAAGCTTTGATACCAAATGTTATGAAACCAGCTCAAGAAAAGATAGAAAAGATAGATCAGCGCCTTAGAATTCAGCCTCTTCGAGGGGGCAACCTCCTTTACATTACATAAATTAACAATTCTTGGATGATTCAAATGACAAAACCTCCTTTCTATATATAGGAGTCTAAGGAGTCACAATATAACCCAGCTGACCTAACAATAATAATATAAAGCCACAAAAATAAAAATAGAGGGATTCTTTGGGGCACAATAATAACAATATGGGGGCAATAGGGGCACAACAATATTAATAAGGGGTATAACTACAATAGTAATGGGGTAGTCACTAGTATTATAGGTACCCAACAGTTTGGCAAGACATCCTAGGGGGCATTCATTTGGTTGTTTATGGCTAAGGAAATAACTAAAGCTTTGGAAAGGCAAAATGGTATTTTTGGCACATTTATTTGTGAAAATAATGGAAATTAGGAGAAAAAGGAGGTGGAGGGTCACATGTTGTAGGTGAGGAGGAAAATGAAGGAAAATAATGGAAAATGAAGAAAATAGACGCCTCATTCATAAAAATCCTTTTGAGGATCAGTTGGTAACCTTTTTTTCAGTTGAGTTTTGGAGCTTTCTTATTATTCTCCCTCTCTCTCTCTGTCTCACTCTTGGACACTTAGATTTTCTCGGATAAATTTGGCATTGGAGAAAGAAAGGAAAAGAAGGCAAGAGGAAGAAAATATCAAGTAGGGAAAGGCAAGATCAAGTAGCTAAAATAGACTTCATTGCATGTATCGACTTCCATGTATATTTTCCTTGCTATAATTGGCATGCAAGGGATTGCATGTGCTTCTTTTCTCCCATGTCATGGGTTTTTCCATAGGTGATAGTATTTTCATCCTAGCCTTGTCATTTGCTTATAGTTTTAATGAGATGGGTTATCTCATACTATTTATGTGGGATGGCTGGATTAGATTCGAAGCTGAGTGGGGTGGATCACCAAATTGAGAAACACATGGTATGAGTGCCCCATGAACTAAACTGAGGATCATGAAGCCACTGGCCTAGTAACCCTTCAACCAAACAATGGGTTATGGTAATGCTAAATTGTGTGCCTCGATGGGCCTAGGAATCCTTGTTGGTGAATGGATGGATATATGGCAAAGCTAAGAGGTGGATTTTATCTCCGTTGGGCCTAGTGATCCCGAGATGGGATGCACAGTAAATCATGGAGAGTATGTCTCAGTGTAGGACCTAGTGATCCTTGGATCGGACAGTGGATGCATAGTAAAGCCTAAGAGATTAGGAGACACTCAAATTCCTCACGGTGTAGGCAGAGAAATCCAGTGATATCCATGTTCATTGGTGTTTTTAATTTTTTCTATGAGTCCCAGATTCATGGTTGGAATATGGCTTAGGGGTGATTGGCTGGAGAGAGACTTGGCTTAGCCAATCTATGGTCGGGCGGAACATGGTAGTCCCATCTATGGTTGTTCATGGCATTCATTAATGAGAAATTCATCCCCTTTATTTTCATGTGTAAATATATTAATGTATACGTGGATTTTGATGGTTGACATGTCTATGGTAGTTATGTTCCTATTACGCTGGTTATATGTATATATTATGACAATAGTTATGTATGGCTCTTAGCAAGTTTTTACTTGTATATAAATGGATAATATGTGTCTATGAACTTGTTGGGGAAATTATATGTGTTATAATTCCAACATTAAATTATCAATCTGGGACTCGTAAGCTTCGAGGCACAAGCGCAGGTAACACAGGATCAAATCATCTAATCTAAACTAAAATCATGAAATTTGAAATATACTCCTATATTAAGTATGGAATTTCTATTCCTACTTTTAAACTAACCTATTTATGCAAAGGAATAACTTCAATCAAATAATGAATTAATTAAAACTTACTGAGAATTCAGGGAAAATAATGAATGATTTGTTCAAATGAGTGCTACTTGATTCAAAACAACTCGACATTTAAAAGATAAAATTTATGCCTAAAGTTAATTGTTCACACGACACAATTTATTAACAAATGGTCTTTAATTCCATAAACTGCAAAACAAACAAATGATTAACTATGATAATTACTCTATTGAAATCACACAATTCACACTTTCAAACTAGATTTTTCTAATCAACTAAATCAGAGCAATTCTGAGTACATAATGCAGCTAAGTACAAAACACGGCCTGAGTACATAATGAAGTTGAGTATAGAATGTGGCAGAGTGAAAAATGCGGCCAAGTACAGAATGTGGTTGAGTACAAAATACAATCGAGTGCTTACTCCACAACCTGCAAAGTGAAACCAATAGAAATGCACTCCCTGCCCTCTACTCAAATTGTTTCCCTCTACTCAAATATATAAAACATAAATGGATCTAGAATACAAATTGAAGTGTTGGAATTATGAAAACTATTTAGCAAACAATTTGGAAATGAAATAAAAATCTATTGACTGAAACAAAACACACTTCCTAAAAGTATTCCTGGGATCACATCATAAATCAGAAAGCAATTACAAAATCTAAAATGCAGAAATAAATTGAGAAAACACTTAAATCTAATTCAAACCATTCGCAAGAAATTCAATATAAAAAGGAAATAAACACACTTACAAAATCTATATTAACCCTACAAACAGGATCGGTTCAAGCAACCTTTCCTGTCCATGTGTTACAGGTGTAAAATCAATTCATAAGATGGACACCAAAGCTACAACAAATTCATCATCCTTTATTCATCCAAAAAAAAAGTTTTAATATCAAACATCCAACAAATGTAATTGTGCTTCCTCTCCTATGTAACTCTTTTTAACTCTTTTTGTAACTCCCTACCTATGAATGACTGAAATATATACTATGCTTTTACAATCTGAGATCCCAAGCTCAATGATTTGATCTTAGAAAAATGCTAACAAAATTACAAAAATCCATTTCAAATGATGTTTTTGGAATTGGTTATGGCAAATTTGTCTTGGGAAATATCATGATCCATGCATAACATGATTGCAATATAGAATATCTGATTGTAGCTCCATATATCTTGAGAAAGTAACAAAATAAATCTTCAACACAATATATGGAATTGTGGCTGATCCAAAATTGTCAAACCCAATGAATCTGT
Organism: Pinus tabuliformis; assembly: GCA_031772625.1. Lineage (NCBI taxonomy): Eukaryota > Viridiplantae > Streptophyta > Pinopsida > Pinales > Pinaceae > Pinus > Pinus tabuliformis. The sequence goes on along the minus strand of CM062806.1, from coordinate 749,122,947 downwards.
ACTTAACTTAGAATTTCGGCACCGATTTTGTACTTAACTTTCACTTGAATATTCCCCCGACAATAACTTCTTCTCAATGACGAATATTCCCAAACAATTTTTGGGTTACCTAAATGACGATGCTGTAAAAAAAACATGTCCATCAAAATTTCAAGATTATTCTTCATTTGATCACAAATTGAGATTTTAATCAACAACCAGTATGTACTTAACCTGTAGAAACTAGTTTAATTGACTTATGAACAATTTCGACAATCAATCCCTGAAGTAAATAGACATGGAAAAGCCATCATTAGTAAATCATGAAAAATTCATCTCTAATCACTGAATAGTCAAGAAAACTAATGATAATCAACCACGAAGTGTAGGATATGAATTAATGACAAAGTGTGGAATTAGAGTCTGAAATGAGTTAAAAACATAGGAATTTAGGGTATGAATAATGGTATTTGTATGAGGGAAAAATGGGAATATTCGAGGCCCAACAAACCAAATAGATGATAATGTAGAAAATGACACAAGTGAATAATGGTTCATAGTGATTCCCAGATAAGTATGAGATCCCTACACTTAATTCTGTTGTTTACACTTATAGGTTACATGTTGATGATATGTTTGACAAAATGAATGTCATGGATAGTAGGAGTTTGGTTATGGTCTTGTTCATTTTCTTGATTTTACATCATTGTTTCCTTGTACATTTACTGATTTCAAGCTATTAATCCATTTTGGGTAGTGGACTGGGCTCTTGGCTTGAAAAAGTGGCTTAAATCTCGAGGTCACTGGCACATAATTGGAAGCTTTGGTCTCTAGTCATTGGCAGGTAAGCCTGTGAGAGCAAATTTAGGTTGTTGGTTGCTCCCTTTCCCATAACACGAGAGCGACTATGGCCTAAGATATTTAGAACAACAATGTGACCGAGGGACAAACTGTCTGAGTGGTTGACGTGTCTCTTGAGGGTTTTTTTGACGATGTTGGATGATTGTGTCTGATGTTCCGTTGGTTCCACTTCATTAAGGTCACATAGGAGGTCGAATATGATCATAGTAGCCTCTCGTCTCATGTTTACCTTGGTTGGTATGGTTACTTAGGTGAATGTGGGAGGATGGTGTTACAGAAAGAAAATGTTTCACCTTACAAGAAGTTTAATGGGTCATGACATGGAGGGTGGTAGAATAAAGGTGATGTTATAGGATGGTTGCAGTATTGGAAATGTCTCAAGGAGTATGTTAAGAGGTATTGTTTGCAAAACTAGGGTGGTAGGCCTCATATTTTTAGTGCACTCAAAGTGCAGACAATTGGGGATGTTGGGCATAACATTCCACGGGTTTGTAAATTGTTGGATAAGAAGCAAGCAAATCACCAGGAAATCGTTATCAATATTGACAGTAAGATATTCGATCAATTTTTTTCCATTTTGATTGAACCTAGATATAATTATAATTAAGTTAGTCCTGACCTGGTGGATAAATGTGGCTTGAGTAAAAATGTTCATGTATAATCCTGGTTAGTGGAGTTGTCTACAGGTACAAAGAAGAGAGTGTATCACCAGGTAAGAGATTATGCATTCGAGTTGAATGGTATGCGTGCCTCAACACATTTGATTGTATTACCATTGGGATCATGTAGTATGCTTTTGGGTATGGACTGGTTGTATCTTCATAGGACGAAAGTGGATTTTTATGACTAGCATAGATCCAATTCCTTCACGTGCAAATTTTTTTCTGAATCAACATTATTTATGTATTTTGTATAGTTTTTTTTTTTTTGGTTTGCGAAAAATTTCAACATTGATGACTGGCAAACAATGTTACACATTATACTGGGATGCAGAATGAGTCTCTTGGCTCAACAAGGCCATTGAGTTCTTGGATGATAATGGAGAGAAAAGGAGCTTGCAGGGTAACAAGAAAGCAACATAAGTTAGAATGGTGACAGCTACGCAGACAAAGCACAGTCACAGAAAAGTGTGTGTGTTATTTGCAGTGCATATTTCTAGTGATAAAGGTAATAATGTTGAGCATGCAAAGGTATTGAGAAGGTACCTGATCTTGAAGCAATTTCAAGATGTGTTTCCAGTAGAGATTTTAGACTTTCCACCTCACAAAGAAGTGGACTTTCCCATTGAGTTACTACCATGGGCAGCACCAGCATCAAAGGAACCATACACAATGAGCACACCAGAGTTAGTAGAGCTAAATTTATAGTTGAAGGAAATTCTTTATAAGGGATACATTAGGCCAATTGTATCAACTTGGGGTGCACTGTTATTGTTTGTAAAGAAGATGGTACTCTCAATTTATGCATTGATTACAAACATTTGAACAAGGTCACCATTAAGGATAGGTACCTATTGTTGAGGATTGATGACTTGTTCGATCCATTGAAGGGAGAAGCAGTGGTCTTGAAGATTGATCTAAGATCCAGATATCATCAAGTACACATCAAGGAAGAGGACATTTACAAGATAAATTTCAGGACCATGTATGGTAATTATGAGTTTTTTGTTGTTCCATTTGGTTTGAATGATCCTTCAACTATTTTATGTGCTTGATGAATAGTGTATTGTGTCCTTATCTAGACATGTTTGTTATTATATTCATTGATAAAATCTTGATATATTCCAAAAACGAGGAAGAGCATGTCGAGCACTTAACAACAATGTTGATATTACTCAAAGAACATGAGTTGCGTGCAAAGCTTAGAAAATGTAGTTTCGTTCAGGCAAAAGTACATTACTTGGGACATGTTTCCGAGGAAGACATAGCAGTGGATCCATGAAAGTTAGGGGATATCATGGAATGGACAGATGTTAGAAACGTGGATGAGATAAGATCATTTATGGGGCTAGAAGGTTATTATAGGAGGTTCATCAGGAACTTCTCTCACATTGCATATACTATTACATCATTGCAAAGGAAAGGTAAGAAATTTGAATGGACAGAGGAGTGTGCAGCCAATTCGAATAGTTGAGGTAGTTGTTGATGAATTCTCTAGTGTTAAAGATTGCATATTTGCATAAATAGTTTGTGGTGTGTACATATGCTTGTAGGAGAGGACTTGGTGGATTCCTTATGTAGGAAGGATAGGTAGTATGCTATGAGTCATTGAAACAGAATGAGCATAAGAAAAATTATCCAATCCATGATATTGAGTCAGAAAATATCATCCATGCTTTGAATATGTGGAGACACTATCTTCTGGGAAGGAGATTCATCTTGATGAGCGATCATAGTGGATTGAGGTATCTATTTGACCAAATGAATATGAATGCCAAGCAAGCTAGATGGTTGGCCACAATTATTGATTTTGACTTTGAGATCAGAAACATCAAGGGTAAGGAGAATAAGGTTGCAGATGATTTTAGCAGGAAAGCACAAGTGAATCATATAGAAACTATGAGTTCTTATGGCATAGACTTACATGATCAAATATTATAGGAAGAACAACATGATAGCAGGTAAATGGAGCTTATGCATAGGTTACAATAGAGTAGAGCTGATCAAGATGTGGACTATCATCTCAAAGGAGATGGCTCAGTCAGATCTAGGGACATGATATATGTGCCAAATGATAGTGACTTCAAGAAGCTTATATTGAAGGAATTTAATGCTAAGCCATATTTAGGTCACCCTGGATACCAGAAGACATTGACAGTTGTAAAGAAGTTCAATCATTGGTCAAATCTAAAGAAGGACATGCTAGAGTTTGTGGTTAGGTGTTTGGACTGTCAACAGTTGAAAAAAGAATGTAAGCATATATATGGACTACTACAACCAATCATGATTCCTGATTGGAAGTGGGAGGTCATATCCATGAATTTCATCACAGGTTTTCCAAGGATATCTAAACAACATAATTCCATCATGGTTTTCGTGGAGAATTTGACTAAGGTAGTGCACTTCATTCTAGTGAAGTCTACTTATTCAGCTAGTGATGTGGCACATGTATTCATTAGGGATGTAGTGAGGCTACATGGTGTTCCAAGGAATATTGTGCCATATAGGGATGTTAAGTTCACTTCCAAGTTTTGGAAGCAGTTGTTTGGAGGTTTGGGGACAAGGTTGGCCTTCAACAAAACGTATCATCCATAGAAAGATGGACAAACAAAGAGGGTCAACAGGATATTGGAGGACATGTTGAGGATGTATGTGATACATCAGTAGAGGAGATGGGAGGAGTACCTTCCATTGGTTGAGTTTTCTTATAAAAATTGGTATCAAAAGTCACTACGGATGAGTCTGTTTGAATCATTATATGGGTGGAGTTGTAATACTCCCATTAGTTGGAGTGATCCAATGAACATGGTTTTCATTGGACTAGATATGTTGACAGAGATAGAACATGAAATGTAGATAATCAAGAGGAATCTAAAAGTAGCACAAGATATGAAGAAACGTTATACATATCAGAATGAGTTGTTTAAGGAGTTTTGGGTTGGGGAACAAGTGTATTTATGCATCAGTCCCAAGAAGAGATCCTTGAGGATTGGACTGTGTGCCAAGTTGGCACCTCAATTTTGTTGACCTTCAATATTCTTGAAAGGATTGTACTAGTATCTTATTGACTTACACTACCTCTCATAGTGAAAGTCCCTGATGTTTTCCATGTTTCATTACTTAAAAAGTATCCTAAGATGTTGATCATGTGATTTAATGGTCGGTATTATAGGTGGAGCGAGCTGAAGAATTCCAGCTTGAACCTCAATGTATATTGTAGAGAAAGATGCTCATGCTCCAGAATCGAGCAGGTTAAAGTTTATTGGAAGCACTTTGGGCTCGATGAATCCACATGTGAGATGGCAGGACAAATGCGATCTATGTATCATTCTCTATTCACTAGTTCAGCAAATTTTTTTGGTATATGTTTTGGTGTGATTTTTCTGGTATATGTACATATGTATATGGATGTAAATATCATCATGAACTATGTTATAAAACTCCAATAAGCAGTATGAGTGTAATACCATTATGGTTGTCATGTTATTATGTTTTCATGTTGGTTTGCTTCTCATCAGGTTGATCTTTATAAATACTCATCAAGCTAAGTTATAAAGCTCCATGGGTAGTATGTTTTGCTCTCAATAGTTTTGTTATTTGTAGGTGTCATTGAACACCAAGGATGATGTTCCCCCAAGGAGGAGGGTTCTTTAAAAACATTGGTCAAAAATCCATGTAATAAAGTTAATAAAGGAAAAATAATAACCAAGCTCACAGGACACGTATTCAAACCTGAGTGTCGGGAAAAAAATCCTCACGTGGGTGGTCATTTGGTTTATTGTGGCTAAGGAAATTGACAAAGGAAATGGCAAAGGCTTTGGAAAGGAAATGTTGCATTAATTGACATTTTATTTGTGAAAATAATGGAAATTAGGAGAAAAGGAAGGTAAAAGGTCACACGTTTCATGTGACAATGAAATTGAAGGAAAATAATGGAAAATTGAAGAAAATTGAGGCCTCATTAATGAAAAGGCTTCTGAGAATCAATTGGTATATTTTGTTAGTTCATTTTTGGAGCTCTCTCTCTATTCTCTCCCTCTCTCTCTCTCTCACTCTTGGATGGTTAGAGAATTCTTGGAGCACTCTAGCATTGGATCAATGAACGCAAAGGAAGGACTAAGAAGGCAAAGGAAATCAAATATCAAGCAAGGAAGAGCAACATATAGTATCTACAGCGGGATTATTTGTAGGTATTAAATTGCATGTCTAATTTACTTGCTAGCTTTGGCATGCATGGTAGATGCATGTTTATATTTGATTCTCTTGCTATCATTGGCATGGGTTTCACTAGGTGTGACCTTTCTATTCAAGCTTGCCTTGCCATTTCTGGACAAGCATAGTGGGATGGATTCTCTTTTATTTGATTAAGATGGATTGTCAAATGGTCACAAAACAGAGCAACATGATCTCTGAAAGTAATAACAAAAGGCCTAAAAATGCATGAAATGGATTGAGATTGTGGTAAAGATGAATTTTGTGTGGCTCAGTGTGCCTACGAATCCTTAACTAGTGAATGATATGATATATAGTAAATCCTAAAGGTGTGTGCCCTCAATTAGGCCTAGGAATCTTTGACTGGTGAATAACAAGATATGCGATAAAGCCTGGAGGGTGGAGCCTTGATCATGGCTAGGAATACTCGACCATTGTATGGTAGGATATATGATAAAGCCTAGAGACTAGGAGATAAGAAAATTCCTCACGGTGTAGGTGGAGAAATCTGGCGGCATCCATGCTTGTTTAGGGCCTAGTGATCTCGTGGGGATTGTGGAAAATACTGAGGAAACCTGGTTTGGTTTTGTTTCGAGTCCCACATTCATGCTTGGAACATGCCTTGGGGGTGATTAGATGAAAGAAATATTTGGTTCAACGAGTCTATGGTAGGGCGTTTCATGGAAGTCTAAAACTTGTCTGGCTTTTGCATTCATTAATAATAACTTCTTCTTCCTTGTATTTCATGTGTAAATGTATTGGGTTATAGCCTTGTTATTTATGTTGTTTATATGTTAGCTATGAGTATTTTTTTATGATAGACTAGATGTATGTCTCTTATCATGTTTTGATTTGTAAATGTATGTACAATGAATATATGACGTAATAGATGACAATTAAGCTATTGTGATATGGGAAAAATGATTCTTTACGAATCTCAGATATGCATGAGACCTCTATGCTCAGATATGTTGTTATGACTTGTAGATTTTATATTTGTGACATGTTTGACGATATGTATATCATGGCTAGTAGGAGTCCTGTCAAGTCATTGAAGTGTTTTCATTTTTACCTTTTTTCTAATGTCATTTATCATTTCTAAAAGTTTCAAGAAGTTTTGGGCAGCGACTTAAGCCTTGGCCTTGAAAAAGTGTCAAATAATATGGGGTCGTAGGCTTAGAACTAGGTGGAAAAGTCGAAAATCTCTAGCATGTCCTTATTATGGCAACGCATGGAAGGCCTCAGTCACATGCATGGCTTGTCATTGGAGTAGCTGGGGGTCCATATCAGTGAAATGTCAAGTTGCCTCAGTGGTTGATCACCTAGAAGGGTTGGTTGGCTCCTAAAGGTTTTGTAGCATGTGTGAAAGGTCAGATTGGGTTGTTTTTGTTGGTTCCACTTCCTTAAATGTACATGGGGAGTTGAATCACATCATAGTAGCCTCTCATCACATTTTTACCCCATCAGACTGGTTAACTTGGGTAAATGTGGGAGGAGGCTATTACAATAACTATACCTTAAAATTCATGTTCAGTCATAGTCAAGCATAGGTGACCATAGTTAACCATTGTCAAATAAGCTCAGTGATAGGAAAACACACTCAAGATGTCAAGCTGGAAAACAAATTCAACCATGGTAAAACCATCTAAAATATAATCAAGCTTGGTAACCATGGGCACAGATACAACACTTGGTTAGCCATGGTTAGCCATATTTGATGATGGCTTAAGAGGTCAACATATTCATCCATTATCGACTATAAATATCCGTAAACAACATGGTCAACCATGATGAACTCATTTAAAGGATGTTTGGGCATAGTTAATGTCGCCAACATAGTCAATCATGGACAACCATGTTCAACCATAGCCCACATGGTCAATTATGAACATTAATGTTACATTGTTATATTAATGTCACGTAAATACATTGTTATATTCATGGTTAACCAAGATAAACCAAGGTCAACCACTTATTTATGGTTGACCATAATGAACCATAGTCAAATAATTTCACTGATTGGAAAAAAATTCCACCATGGCGAATCATAGACAACAAGTTCAACCATGGTCAAACCATGCTAACTATAGTTAAGTATGGTCGCTTGATCCAGGTGGATATTGGCGGCTACCCACCAATTCCACTTGGACCACTACCATTACTTCTTTCAGTGTTTTAGTTTCCTTACTTGTAGCACAGTTTACTATTTTTAGTAGTTTTTCGGCTCCTAGACTTTAGGAGCCATTTTGAGGCCCTAAACAACGTTCTTTTGGAAATCTACCGCTAGCGATTTTATGTCTAAAATTTAATTTTTCGTCAGTCCTCAGAGAGATCTTTCCAACGGGTTATCATGTGCGTCAAACGGAGATAATATGACCAAGTCACGACCTCGGGAAGTTGGATGTCCAACTCACCCCAATGGGGCCCATAAACTCTTGGTGTTACCTCTCCTCGGGTTAGGGTTTTGGTTGCTTAGGGTTTGCTCTTATTGTTCAATAATAAAAAGGCCCTTGAGCCTCATTGTAAGGCAGTTCAGAGGCATGTAGCCGCCATATCTCTTCTCAAAGATAAGCTACGATTACCCTAGCTAGTTTATTTCCATTTCTGTTTGTATGCATATTTCAGTATTTTGCATTAATGAAGTGAAGTATTATTTTCGCCGCATCTCTGTGTTTATGGTTTTTTTTGTAATTTGTTGTGTTCTTATTTAAATGCGGATCATTGCTATGGTTTTACATACTTTTCATGGTCAAACTCGTCAACCACAGTGACCTTAGGTCAACCATAATCTTCTCCTTAGTCTCTTGTGAACCATGATAATCATTGTGAATCATGGTAAATTGAGGTCAACCATGGTATTCATTATTAGTCATGTTCAACTCATGTTATCCATGGTCTGCCTTGAAAAACATGGTTGATCCTCTTCAACCATGTTCAACCTCATCCACTATGCTCAAGCCCATCAACAAACTTCAACCATTAATGTAACCATTTTTCTAACATTAATGTAACATTATCATTAACTTTAATGTGACATTAGTGTTAACTTTATGATAACATCAACCATGGTCAACTATGGTCAATATTAATGTAGCATTATTATAACAATGTAACAATGGTAAAACATGGTCAACCATAATCTTTCCTTTTGATCCCTGGTCATCCATGGTACTCATTGTCAGTCATCGTCAACTAAAGTCAACCATGGTTTTCCTTAACAAACAATGATTGACCGTCCTCAACCATGCTCAACCTCATTAACAATGGTCAACCTCGTTGATTCACTTCAACCATTAATGCAAACATTTGTTTAACACTAACATTAATCTAACATCAACCATTATCAACCATGGCTAACAATAGCCACTATGGTCAACATTAATGTAAAATTATTAGATTAATCGCACATTAATAGTTGAAAAACCTAGTGGACCATGATCAACCATTATCTAACTTGATCACATATGTTCAACCTTAATGAACCTTATCAATTCATGATGAAATTCATCAACCCTCTTCAACCATAGTAAACTTATCAATTCTTTTTACACATTGTCAACTATGGTAAACTATAATGAACAAATCCGCTTCACACATCAATTCTCAACTAACACTACTAATAAGGTTGATATACTCCAATACATCTCGTATATATCAGTTAAGATATATGAAGCACAAGTATTTTAATTGTGCTAATTATGTTGCTTTTCAACAAAGTGTATGCGACAAAATATTTTATATTCAAAATAGAGCCATCGTTATAGGATATTATAATTCCAAACGATACAACCTAACACCGTTGGTTCCGTTCACATGATGGCTACAAGCAGCAAGAACAACTTACCATAACGACCACTGGTTATCCGTGGGTTTTAGTTAATGCTTGATTAGGATATGCTTTAATATGGATTAAGAAAAGACAATACGATTATAAACGTGCGATGAAATATTAAAAAATAACATCCCATAAATAATCATTACTAGACAAAGACGAGATACAAGGCTATGTAGACACGGACACCGAACGACTACGCTACTGAAGTGCATAATAAAGGCTATGAGGTGTACATTGCCGCTTCATTTCAAGCAGCCAACGGAAATGTGGCTGCCTGAACCTGAATATTTAACACACGCCAAACGAAAATAGAGTTCGCTTCGATTATCTTCATCTTTTTTCACCTCTTCGCGAGAAACTGCGCTATCTGAACTCCTCGTTCTAAAAGAGTTGACGTATTCAGTGGCGACTCCCACAACTTCATGTCTAAGAATCTTCAAAGGCATTAAAACTACGAAAGCACAAAGTATAAAAGTATAAAAGCACGCAAATTTGAATCTACTCTGCAATATTTCGACTTTTCTGTGAAGATAGAAAACATGACACAAAGTATATATATGACCCAAACTGGGAATAACGATCAGGATGCGCGTACCTTCGCTCCGTCTGGTGAAGCGTAAAATGATTGCAAAACCTCTTAACGCTTGTTTACCGCCTCTACCTGCAATGACAAAGAATCATTCTAAAAAAAATTCTAAAAAAAATTGTGTATAGCCCTGACAGAATTAAGGGCGTAACGTACTTTCCTTTTTCTTTTCGAGCAACAATATTCGTAGAGTAACATGAGAATGCCTCGGAATTGAGAACTAAATGATATTTATATTGCTCCATTATAGCGACTGCCAAGTCTCAGCAGAGATCTGATCACAAAGTCAAACCAAAGATATCGGATGGAATAACACTCATCTTTGAATTTGACAAATTTCTCCTTTTCTTCACCTCAATATCAACCTGGGTTCCAACAAGTAGCTGCCAGCAATGCTATTCATACACTTCAGTTTGCACAACCAAAGAACTCCGTAGTCCAACTATAAGGAATTGCATTGAAAGTTATGGAAATTAAAGTTATGGAAATTTTGGTTATAGAGAAAAATTGGCAAGGATTTTTGTAAATCTAAGTTATAGTTGTTAAATTTCAAAATTTTAGGTGTCTCAGATGTTTTTGATGGTGCTAAATCCATTTCCACTATCAAAAACATGATTCAAACACTATCTCTACAAAGTTTTCTGAACTTGTTTTGCCGAAATTCTAGCCACTTTTAACCGTCTCGACAATTCCTCCACCTCAATAAATAACTCCTAAAAGACTTATATATACAGACACACACGAAATAGGGATTTAGGCCATACTTCATAACCATGTCAAAATAGAGGAACCATTCTTTCTGAGTTTCAATCAGAGTCTTATTTTGAAACTAACTGCTGAATATTTTGAAGTAGGAACCTATCCACAGGTTGCAAGGGCTGCTTCGTTGATAGGAATAGAGCATATTTTAATTCATTTATATTAAATTAAAAGTATCTATAATTATGTTTGATTGCTTGAATATAGTTCATTACATTGACCATGTGTGAAAATGGTTGACCATATTTGATCATGATTGTTTATGATTAATTATAACTATGGCACTCATATAAATCAAATGGATGGTAAAAACCAATAGACATCAATCCATAATAAACATAAAAACACCTACCTCATCATATGTATTGTGTGAGTATAATTAAAAGATAATAATATAAACTAAAAATGGCCCAAAATATTGAGTGGGTAGGCATCAAAGCATTTACCTCATAATATGTTTTCAAAAAATCATGAAAATCAACTAAATAATAACTATTTCAGTAATATATTGATTATTATTAATTATAAAAATATTTAGTGTATGAGTTAAACATATATACATTTGAAAAAAAAAATGTAACAATATTTTAACAATAAAGATTCAATTAGATTTTATTATAGATATGCTTAGTTACCATATCATGAACCCATATCATTGCTTACTAATACTACATACCCAAAAATCTATAACCTTTCTTCATGTAACATTCTTAATTAAAAGAATAGAAAGAATATACCCAAAAATCTATTACCCTTATTCATATGACATTCTTAATTAAAATAATAGAAAAAATATAACTATTTTTAGAAAAAGTTCAACATTTGATTTAACTATTATTAAAAATATTCTGAAATATTTCAAAAAAAAAAAAAAAAAAATACAACTATTAACCTAAAATTAATAAACCAAGATTTAACCATGTAATTAAAATTCCCTATAAACCTGACAGGGTTAAATATGAAATTATAGACGTGCATTTTTCTATCTTCACATTTCAGAATGGCATAATCTAAGCGGTCGACTTAAATAAATGACAGGGTAGAAAGCTAAATAGTTTTGATACAACATTTAAGAAAATCCGGACAATTGAAACTGCCCAAATGGAGAAAAAAATCAACAAAACTAGTTCTAAATGATAAATCATTCAAATTGTTCCAGTGCAGTGTATATTCTTATCAAACTACTTCGAAAAGAAAATACCTAATAGGACTTTTGCGAATATCTAGATGAAAGATGAATATCTGAATAAAAGATGTTGTAAACCACGTAAGACTATCTAAACTTGTGAGCAGTAACCTTCGATGAGCAACCTGCCCTGCTAAAGCGTTGAACAGCTGAGATGGTGGCCCACCTCCAATCGGCAATATGTTATAATGGTCGCCAACCTTTAAGTTTACAATCGATTTAGAGTTTTATGATTACATATATAAAATTATTTACCAGATTCCAAGGAGACTGGTTATCCGCGAGTCCTTTGCACTTCTGGTGTATTTGAATAATATGCTAACATGTTATACCGCAATAAAATTTGTTGTTCTGCTTCAAGATACAAGGACCCCCAGATACAACTAATCTATAAAAAGCCTTGTAAATAATAACTCATACCTCTAGGCTGTGCATAGGAGAGGTTGCTGTGTCCTGAATTAATAGATCATCATGCTCATGTTTTTTGAGCGTTCTCATTTCATTCTTCCTTGGAGCCACGTACGCCAACGAGCAAGATGCAATGCATTCCGAATCCCCATCTTTATTGACATGAACATCAGGTTTTCTTGTAGCAACTGACCAATATGAACCAGTCGTCCGCCGCCCTTCCCCATACTCAATATCTTGCACAGGCAGAGGAAGCTTCTGGGGACCAGACGAAGCATCGGAAAGCAGCGAGGACTCCTCCTCCCTTCCAGTAATTCTTGATGCACGACAGTGATAAATTCGATATCTTTTTGCATCCTCTGTAAACATCGAACTTTTCTTTTGCTTCTCCTCAATATCGTCATCGCTGGTTCTATACATATCGCTCCAATTATCTACATACTGATCCAAATACATTGTCCACCCGGACTCGGACATCTCAGTTTCCATGGTCTCTGCGTCTTCACTTTGCAAATATTGGCACTGAGCAGCAGAAGCAGGTCTCAGTTTTTCAATTGTAAGACAGATTAACGGTCCCTGCAAATTGCTGTCCATGTTATTACTCGACATACAGGAAAACGATTGGTTCTCGATACTTCCCAACTCAGAACCTAACATAATGTTGGAGTTCATATGAACAAGTCATGTGCCCAAATTGTAGCAGAGCACCTAACACGAGATTGGAAATCGTATGAACAGGTCATGTGCCGAACATGTAGTCTGCTGCTTTGCCACTAGTGTCATTATTTAACATTAAAAAAATCCAGGTTTAACGGTCTATCTCTTAAAAATAGTTCCGAGTTTAACCACCTATACCTCAGTTTCCTTGAGGTCTTGCGTTGGATCCATTTGTTTTTTATGGATAATTCAGTGATCTAAGTTTTTGCTAGCTTTCAATTCCATTAAACTCCTCTGTATCAGGGAGACATAAAATAAGTACACTTCACGAGTTAGTACGGGATATACCGTCCACGCACAGCTGTTAATTTTCCTTTTCCCGTCGTCCTTATTCACTCAAAGATTTCATTATTTATTCGTTGATATTTATTCAGGATGTGTTCTTTTAAACATTAAAATAATTATTTCCTTAAACGTTGAAACTGTTTGTACTACCTTTTTCCAGGTTATTTATTTGTTTTTATTAATATTGTGTAAACTTTACGGATCATTCCTCATTAATTTCATTATTCCTTTATTTATAAATATATAATTCATATCATTTATCATTAAATATATTAATTTATCATTAAATATATTATTTAATTATCAAATTGTCAAATCAGTAATGGGACAGTCAAATTATTCACAAATATATGCTAATTCATTTTTGTTATTCAAAAAAAATCATGTCACTTAGAATTACCCATAAATAATCCATAAAAAAATAAGCTAATACTCTATAAATAAACAAACTTTCACCACTACTATATAACCCTTACTCATAAATTATTACCCTATTTCCTTATATCCAAAAAATACAAATTCTCAAACAACAATAATTTTAATACATACGGGAGTCCTTCATTTATATATATTCATAATTTGTTAAACAAACTTAATACATACTTGAGCCCTTCGGTCATATATATTCATGATTTGTTTTCCGTTAAACATTGAAAACATTGTCTACTTAAACATTATAAATGTCAATATTATATTTGTCTACATTATCTATTTAGATTTTATTAATTTAATTTTAAACATTCTTTCCTTTCTACTTTCCAAGAGCACGAATTCTTCATTAGCTAAATCAAATTGATAAGTTGTGATTAAATCATGTCTTTTTTGGGTAAAATTTTTAGAATTTTAAATTAATTATGGAAAACTATTAGGTAAAAGGTAAGTATTTTATTTTTATGAAATATTTTTTTATTTAGTAAATAATATTTTATTTAACAATTATAAAATATATTAGAATATTTTTTTATAGTATTAATATATTAAAAGTTAAAAATTAGTTAAAAATAATTATGTTTTTCATTTTTTAATTGAATTGATTAATTAAAAATAAAATTATAAAATTATTTCGAATATGAATTATGGGTTTTTTTTCTTATATAGTATTATTAAAATTATTATAACAAATTCAATTTAAAAATTAAGAATTTAACCAATAAAATCAGGAAAATAATTAAAAATTTTGTTATGTGTCTAATAAATATATTGTTTTTTAATAATAAATAATTTCCATTTAAAATAAAAATATAATTTAATTAATTTTTATGAGATTTTTTGATGATGATGATGATGATCGTTAACATCCGCTGAGACCAAATAATGATCTATCGGACCTAAAAAGACAAATTATTTATTTTGATTTAAGATTTTATTCCTATGCTCAAAAAGCTTGGAGAGAAGCCTCCCGAGCTCACTATAATTTTGGCATTGTAAAAGGCTAGGAAGGTTAGTATTGTAACAAAGGTTGTGAAATTGAGATCTAATGTGGTTGTATGCAGGGCACTCTAAGAGGAAGTGGTTTTCATCCTCGATGCTCCTATTCTCACAAATATGGCAGATCCTTTCCATCCATGGCGTTTTAGGAACTACCCAGCGGCGAGTTTCACTATGGAGATCATGAGAATTCGTTCTAATCTTTGCTATATTAATTTTCTTTTTTGAGCTAGTTAGAATAGAGAGATACTTTTGATCTTCAAGGGCGGGGTTGATGACCTTCTTATAATAACTTAATTTTCTTTTAGACACTAAATCTTTCTCACACCACAATTTTTCTTTGAACTTAGAAGTAACAATATCTTTAATGTTATTTATGTTTTGCAAAGCATCATTCTCATTGATCTCCCAATAGTTTAACCAAGCCCTTGTGTCCTTATGCCATCCTCGGTTAAGCCTTAGGTGATTTTGGTTGGAATTTAAAGCTAGCTTAGGAAGTCTATGATTGTCTATGTTATTGAGCTTGTGCTTGTACATCAGAAACCTGAGCATAGCTAGGCTTTCAATAGAAGAAAGACCTGCTTCTATAAGGAGAATAGGATAGGGTGTATTACTTTTAATTTTCAGGTTATAAGTTATAAAACGCTTTCGGATTTGCTCAATCTTCCTCCATGATTCTCTGGAGATGCTGCAGCCCCAAACTTCACAGTCATATAAGATAACAGGAGTGACTAAAGTTTCAAAGAGGAACTTCTTTTTATCCCACATTACGAGGTTTGCCGTTTTACAATTATTTTCAAGACCAAAATAAGCTTTCCATCCACCATTGATCCTTTTCTCAATGCTATGGTTCCAGTTGAGCTTGTGATGGATATCAATTCCTAGGTACTTGTAAGAATACACTTCCTCCAAGTTATTATTGTCATACGTAAAATTAGCGCAAGTGTCCTTCTTAGATTTGATAATCATAACTTTTGTTTTGTCTGTGTTAACAGTCATACCCATGGTAGAGGAGAAATCCTTAAGAAGCTTGAGTTGCTTATCAAGATCAGAAGGGCACCTTGCCAGAAGAACAATATCGTCAGCATAGAGAAGAAGGATAATGACTATCCCTGCCACCACATCCTGCTTCTTAAAGATGTGGTAATTTTATTATGTGTTTTAATAAATTTAAAACACATAATAAAATTAATGTTTAGATATTGTGGCACATCCTGCTTCTTAAGGATGTGGTAATTTTATTATGTGTTTTAATAAATTTAAAACACATAATAAAATTAATGTTTAGATATTTATTAAATTCCCTGAGTTTTAATTTATATGACTAACTTAATATTCGATCTTTTATGTATAAATATTTATAAAAGGTTATTTACTTAATTATATTGATATTTTTAATAATAAATAAATAAAATATTATTAATATGAAACGGATTCCTTTCACGTATATTAATGGGTGGCAAAGCGTTTTATTGGAACACACTTTATAGAAAAGTTACGGGTTTAGACATCAATTTACAAATGAGCTGAAATAACCCTGATAGGAATATAAAACCAACGTAGCTACTCATTATCCTAATCACCCTCTCACGAGAATAATAATAAACAAATATATATTATATAATAATACATTTTCAGTGAAATTAAATGTTTCATATAATAAAATATTATTTCACTCAAATTATATTTCAACCTAATATTTATGCACATAAATTATTAAAAAATAATAATCATCTCAAACATTGGTGGATGGTATTTCACTCTCTTTTATATATATAATTTATAAAGATTAATAGTTTTTTAATATTAATAATTTTTTAATGATGATGATGATGGTGGTTAATGTCTATTAAGACGAAATGTTGGTTTATGAGACCTACAAAACGAATTATTTAGTTTGATTTAAGATTGTATTCTTATGCTCAAAAAGCTTGGAGAGAAGCCTCCCGAGCTCACTATACTTTTGACATCGTAAAAGGCAAGGAAGGTCAGCGTTACAACAAATATTATGAAACTGAGATCTAATGTGGTTGTACGCGAGGCACTCTAAGAGGAAATGATTTTCATCCTCGATGTTCATATTCTCACAAAGATGGCAGATCCTTTCCATCCATGGTGTTTTAGGAATTGCGCAATGACCCATTTCACTATGGAGCTCATGAGATTTCATTTTAATCTTGGCTATATTAGTTTTCTTCTTTGACCTAGTTAAAAAAGAGAGATACTTTTGATCTTCTAGGGTGGGGTTGATGACCTACTTATAATATCTTAATTTTCTTTTAGCTTCTAAATCTTTCTCACGCCACATTTTTTCTTTGAACTTAGAAGTAACAATATTTTTAATGTTATTAATGTTTTACAATACAACATTCTCATCGATCTCCCAATGGTTTAACATGGCCCCGGTATCTTTATACCAACCTCATTTTTGCCTTAAGTGGTTTTGGCTAGAGTTTAAAGCTAGCTTAGGAAGTCGATGGTCTCTTATGTTATTGAGTTTGCGCTTATAGAATAGAAGCCTAGTCATAGCTAGGCTCTCGATATGGGAAGGCCCACTTCTACAAGGAGAATATGATAGGGTGTATTGCTTATAATTTTGACGTTATACATTATAAAACGCTTCTAGATTTGTTCAATCTCTCTGCAGGATTCTCTAAAAATGTTGCAACCCCAAAACTCACATCCATATAAGATAATAGGAGTGAGTAAAGTTTCAAAGAGGAACTTCTTTCTATCCCACATTACAAGGTTTTTCGTTTTACAATCAAGACCAAAATAAGCTTTCCACCCCCCATTATTCATTTTCTCAATGCTATAGTTCCACTTGAGCTTGTGATGAATATCAATTCCTACGTACTTGTAAGAAGACACTTCCTCCAAGTTACTATTGTCATACATAAAATTAGCATAAGTGTCCTTCTTGGATTTGATAATCATAACTTTTGTTTTGTCAGTGTTAACATTCATACCCATGGTAGAGAAAAAATGCTTAAGAAGTCTAAGTTGCTTATTAAGATCAGATGGGCACCTTGCGAGAAGAACAATATGGTCAACATAGAGAAGAAGGATTATGACTGTCCCAGCTAAGATCGCGCCAGTACAACTTGCTTCCTCTAAACAACCTTCTAGCCTGTTGATGTAAATTCCAAATAGGGTAGGGGAGAGGGGGCAACCTTGTTTAACTCTAATATTACACTTAATATATTTCAACCACCCCTCATTGCTTGTTAACTTAGCAATTACATTCTCGTATAACCTTATTGCGGGATCTCTTAACTCGAAAGGAACCTGTATCCCTTCTAATCTATTCCATAGGTTGTTTTTAGGAACTGTACCGAAAGCCTTTCTAAAGTCTACAGAGCAACAAAAGAGATTGGATTTATTATTGCGGCATTCCTCCACAATGATCCTAAGCATAATGAGGTCCTTCGTTATTGAGTGTTGCATTCTAAAACCGCTTGGCCTTTAGCTCGCTTATCTTCACTTTCAAGCCATATGCTCAACTTCTTTTCCAAAATAATACCATATAACTTGGCTAAGAGAGGGCTGATCATAATTATCCGATAATTAGAGGGGTTATTTGTATGCCCACTTTTAAAAATAGGAATAATTAGGCTCTGAGTCCATGGTTTAGGGAACCCTTTCTTGACCGCTTGATTGAAAAGATTATGGATGTGGGGGATGGGGATGAGGTTAGGACTTCCAATTTTTAAGATTTCCGCTTGGTAACCTTCAATGTCCTTAGCTTTCCCATTTGTCAAGAGTTTAACCTCAAAATCAATGTCTTCTAATGAGAAAACTTCTTTCATTGCGAGAAGGGTTTCAAAGTTACCCATGACATTTGGAGATTCATAAAGCTTTTTAAGATAGGAATTCCAGTTATCTAAAGAAATTTTATTATTATCTTTAGTTTTCCTAGTAAGAATCTTCCTCCGGAATCTCTTAGGAGCTACCTTAGAGAGGTGTAAGAGATTCTCTTGTCTTTTCGAATATACTATCTTTTTTCCTTTTAGTTAGAGCTTTGTATATTTTTATCTTGCCAATTTTAGGAGATTCATCAACAACTTCCTTAATTTCTCTCCTCACACTTTTACAATCTTTGTCATACCATGGGTTGGTTTTGCTATTTCTTTTATTACATGAAACTTCAAATGATAACTTGTTAATATAATATGAGAGGATTATAGTAAAATTATGATAAAGGTCTTCTATGTTGTCTATACTAGATAAAGGAAGCAAATTACTTTTTAATTCATTTAGAAAGATATCATTTTTATTTCTATCAAAGATTAATTTCTTTTGGATATGAGGATTATCTTCTATGGGATCTTTATGCATGACAAAATTGAGAGTTATATGTAAAGGCCTATGATCAGAGTTAGGCTCGTGGTTGTTTAAAATGTCAAAATTTAGTATTTCGTTGTATAAAGGGACATCGGAAATACCATAGTCTACCACGCTACTACCAAGCCCATGGATGCATGTCATCTAGCTAGAATTGGGCCACTTCTTTAGACCATTGCAAATTATGAGATCCTGAGCATTACAGAGCTTAACTAGGTCCGACCCAAACAAATTATCCCCGAGGTCTTCAGAGCTCCTTTTGTACTGGCTAGCCATAGTAAAGTCTTTGTCTAACCAAAGAGGATTAGGGTTAGAATAGTTTCTTAGAAAATATCTTGGTTTCTTGAAATTCGATCATTAAAATCACCCATAAAAAAGATATTACCTCCATTCCTTAAATTAGAAATACATGTACTACTTAAATGATAGTAATCAATAAAAATATGTTAAATATATATACAACTTTAAAATGAAAAATGAAACTATTTAATTAAGAAATATATCAAAACTTTTAAATATATATATATATATAAAAATATAAATTTAGAATTGTTTTATTATATATAGGATTATGTTTTTAAACCATCTTCAATTAAAAAGAACGCGAATAATATAATGCCACAAAAATATTTTAAAAATATATTTTTGTAACATATTATAAAAAATTATTTAATTATATAATTTGAATAGTTCAAACGTTTCAGAATATATACTTGGTGGCATCATATATGAGTAAAAAATGTTAGTATATATAAGTTGACTATAAATATAGATAAAGTGATTTTATCTTCACACCGATTAAGAATATAAAACGAGTTGTTGATTAACTAATACTTTTTTATTGTCATTGAAATAGTTATAATTTTTGAAATAGCTATAATTTTTATAAATATCAGGTAAGTTTTTTTATATTATGGTAATTTTATTTCAAAAAAAGGGGTAGTTTAGTGAGATTTTTTATATTATGGTAATTTTTTTTTTAAAGGTGGTTTATGGATATGAAAGGAAAACCTAGGTAGATCAATTTGAAGAGATTTATCCATTGGTTAAACTAGAAAGGCCTAACTCCAAGGGAGTTAAGGATATTTGACCCCTTCACCTTCCTATAGGCAAAGTACTTAGTAATAAGAACTCAACCAATTGAGCTGTCCTTGGGGCTTTAATTTTATTTAGATTATATTTTTATAGATGTAACTTTTTATTTCATTTATGTCATTAAGTTGCTTACTTGTAATAGATATTTCATAATTTTAATTTAATTACTAATAATTATTAAGTTGTTGATAGGGATTTATTTATAAAAACAAATTCCCCATTATATTTAAGCATTTGCTAGCATAAAATTTTCTATATAAATATAAATTTCCATTTTTCTCTTATTTAACTATCCTCTTTTCTAAAAGAACAATGTAACATTTTCCCGTAAACATCATGTAAAATTCCATAGGATTAGAGATTTTTTACAAAATTTATTAGCATGTAATATTCTCAATAAGTTATTATATATTCTTTAACTAACCATTACATAAATCATTGTAATTCCATAAAGTAACTTTAGAAATAGAATAGCATGTCACATAGTGTAACAACTATTGTTGTAACATATTAACATAAATCCCCATGTTATAACTTTACGTCATTATCGTTGCCGATTTAACTAGGTTAGTTAATCACATATTTGATGATCTAAGTGTCAATGGTATATAAAGAAGCAATATCATTAGATTGAAATAATAGGAAAACACATCAATGGACACTGATATACCTTGGATAACCCGTAGGGAAAATCTAGCAAATGTTTATTTTATTAAATATTTCGAGAGTGTTTTAACCCCATTCAATAGATACAATAGAATCCATCACTTGAGCATTGTTAAAAAATTTACATGGAATATCATCTTAAATTCAAACATAGCTAGCTAGAGGTCATGACATTAATCATAATATTATTTACCCCAAATTTCCTCGATCATTGTGTCTTTGTGGTCTAGTTGTTCCCTGCAGTGGATTATCCTGCATTTCACAATCGCGCATCTACATGGGTCATTAGTTCATATCTGGCCATATTGCTAAATATTATCCATGCTTCGAGTAAGTAATAATCAATTACTTCAATTACTAATGTCACAACTTTTGACATCATTGATCATATAAATTTTCATTAATCAAACACAAGAAATTATTCCTTACTAGTTATTATATAAACATATTTTCATGTTCCCCTTTCTTGCACATGGATAATAATGTTAAGATATTTATTTGATATTTTCTTTTACCTACCTCCTCAACTGCACTACCACTTTCTGACACATCCATAAATAAAATGTATGAAGAGTATCAAGGCATGCCTTTTGTTGACACACACATGCATTAATCAAAAGCTCATGATTACAAAATAAATCTATTTATCCATGCATTTGTATGGTTATGAAGTATTTCTAACCATCCAAATCCCACATGCATAACGTAAAGTACATAAACATCGCAAGGCATGCTCATTTATCCCTACTTAATGTATATAATGGGAAAGGGAATTAGTTATTAGTTACATTCTAGTTCTCCCCATAAGAATACAATAATATTTACAAGAATCACCATGGTTATCACTATCTCTTCGCGCAAGAACAAGAAAATATTTCCAATATATAAACACCATAAAAACTATTATTTCTTTGCACAAGAACGCATTTCCATAATAAAAGCCACCGCAACTATCCATATTTTTAATGGAAAACTAAAAAATTAGCTATGATATTTGTTCATGTAAATACACATTCCTTCTCCAAAATAACTTAGCCCAACAACTATTATATTAGGGCATATAAACCCATATTATTGTAGAAAAATATTTATTATTTTTGTACATGAAAATACATATTTCCTTTTTAAAAAATCTAACACAATAGATATTCTTTCATACTTGTGAATACATATTTGATTTCCAAGAAACCTAATGCAATAGCTATTCATTTTGTACATATGCAAATACATATTTGTTTTCCAATAAATGTAACACATTATATATTCTTCTTGTAAATTGAAATACATAGTTCTTTTACAAGAAATTCAACCACAATAATTGTTCTCTTTGTGAATGTAAACACATTCCATTTCCAAAAAATTAACACAATAACTAGTAACTATGTACATTTAAGCACATATTCGTTTCCCGAAGAAAATTGTCATAATATTTCTTATTTTTATGCATATAAGCATGCATTCTTTTTTAAGATTCTAATAATATGAAACCATGAGAATATTAATAAAATAATCTAGATTTCCACTCATAATTCCCTACAATATTTCTCAATGACATGATTTCTTTATACGTTTATGTGCAAAGTTCACAAGCATTGTTTTTTCAAAGAAAATATCATGACTTCATTATATTTTTATGTGCAGGGTTCACATCTGTTCCTTTTGAATCAAAGATCATGACTTCTTTATCTTTTTATGTGCAATGTTCACATGAACTCTTTTCCAATAAAATTTGGAAAAATAAACACATAAATCCACGTAATATTTGAGGGATTTTTATTCATAAGAAGCATAAAAATATTTTCAAGGAAGATAACATATTTAACTCATTCCCCCAAAAATCATGTTGACTTCTCCACCAATGCAGCGATGGTGGCTCACAACTAATCGCACACAAAGAATGACCATGGATCGAGTCTCAAAAAACATTCAAACCCTTACTAAAATCTCTACACTCAAAGCCATGTCTGCTGCAGAGGTAGTATCTCAAAACCTTGGCTTTCTTTCATGTTGGGATCACTAGAACAATGAATCCTAGCAAACAAGAGTCACTCTTGTGAAAAATTGTAAATAGTGACTGTGCAAACAACACACTGAATGTCTTTCCTATGCTAGCCATTTTTTTTCTCCCTTTAAAATATAGAAACCCTTGTTCCTTTTCTTTTTAAATGAATGGTAGTCTTTCTATTTCCATTGGCATCGTATCGACCAAGAAAATAGTGAAATGATAAGGTAATTCATATGGGGGTCCTTAACCACTCAGAAACCTAAATACTTCTTGATGACTATTTTTTGTTAAAAATATAATAAATTAATAATATTTTATGAAAATTGACTGTAGATATATAGTTATATGGATATTACATACTCCCCCCATTAAATATAACATCATCGTTAGTGTTTACCTTGTTATCATTATATGTTCTCCTCGTCTTTTAACTTTCACAATCTCCTTTTTATTGATCTTTTACTCATGACATTTATCTTCAGTCATGATTGTTATGTAAGTAGAAAACCAAAAGGGGACCACTCCCCTTCAAAATTAATGATTCTATGTTCAAGAAATACCAATAAGTAAAACCAATAATGTTTTATCAATAATCATAAACATTTACAACTACAAAAATATTCAAATTTTACTTTCAATCATTTAGCCATTGTTCAATTTTATAACAAACAAAAAAAAAAGTATATGTACCAACTTATTATTACTTTATGATTACTCTTGTAAATCATGGTCACTTCAAGCAATAATTTTAATTACAAATGGTTTATCAGTTGTGTCAAGCACTTTATGAGTAGTTTATTAGCTTAACAACAAGCACCTTGTTTCATTTAATGACCTCCTTGGAAAGCACCCCATAGCATAAGACTAACAATTCCAACGTAATCACATTAATCATAATATTTTTAATGAAATGATATTCACTATTTTTTAAATATCAATCATTTATCATAGTACCTCTCAAAGTACTAAGACGACACCTAACTCTTTAATCATCAAAATGAACAAAGTTGTCATAACGACAAAAACTGCATACTGTCGTAACCCATGCTAAAGGCATCCACAAGACTAGAAATAAAATAGAGGGAACTACACTTCTAGTAGTTCCTTCCCTAGCTCTAAGCTCTTTTCCTATCAATATGTACAAAAAAAATCTTACAAAATCATACAAAAAAAAACATTTTAACACATCACTTACTTGGTTAGTTAACTTGGTTTGCAACGAAAACCACGATGGAAAAAGGAGTGCTTCTCCCAACCAATGATAACTTGTTTTCGTTAACCATATTGAGCCAATTTCACATTTAAATAAGTTCCCTCACAGTGACCACACTTTTAGGAATTTTATCTCGACAACTAACTCTTTTGGGCCTCCCCTAACAGACTCCAAAACCGACAATGTTACCTTAGGAATTTCCTCTCTCACCATCTTGCCTAACGTTTTTCCCTTATCGAGATTATTTATCTCTAGGGAGAGGAAATCTAGGCAGGGAACTGCCTCTACCCATGGACCTCCTCAGGCCTTTCCCAACTGTCCTATAACTGTCTAGGATGTGAAATTCTATTTTAGCACATTTCCCCACTATAATTTACAAAATTTACCATATTCACATTAACATTGAAGTAGAAGGAACATTTATCTACATCATGTGTTTATACTTAACCCTCAACATGGGCGCATACTCTATAAAAGTAAATTTGAGAGGAAAGCATGACTAACATCTCATGTCATACAAGTAGTATTCATTTCAAATTCTCCACGTAATAATCAACATGAAATTTAGAAAAACATTACGATATCTTCTATGCACGAATCTTGCATGTCATAATGGTAAACATTATACATTCACATTTTTAGTTGCAAATGACATTGCAACATTTTATCGTTCACTGGTTGTTATATTCCATGTTACTAGAATCTTGGTGACATTGTTATGATGCCATTAATTTATCTGTACTTAATCAAAATAACAACATTAGTCACCAATGCTTTTGACAAAACCATGTCTTCTACAAAATATTTTTATTTACAAAATATCTTGACAATTTTACTTTGCACATACATTAATGTTTTCACTATTTCAAACTATCTAAAATGTTGTTGATCTTGTTTATTTTTAATATACCATTCCATTCATTAGGCGTAAACATAGAGAATTATAATACCTCTTCCATACTATATATAAGAAAATTAAAATCAAGTCTCAATGAGGTTGTTTTCCACGACAACAATTAAGGAAACATGACCTTATAAAAAATATATACCCATTTTAATTCAATCATTGATATTCACCATGGTTCTAATTCATTTAATTTATGCATATGGATCTAGTTAGAAATCATTATGAAACATTTCTAATTTCAAATTAGTCACCCATACTTTTCTTGCTTAAATAAATTAGTAATGTTAATGGATTCAAAATTCCATTAATATTTTTGTTTAGCAATGATAATAAAGACACCACATTTCAAATTCAACGCATAATGGAATTAAGTGATTAGATTTAAAATGTAGTGTCACAATAATATTCACATGCACTAAATGAATTTCTTACAGATGAAATTAACATATTTATTAGATGTATGATGCATACTAGCTAACAACATCATTCAATCATCAACTTGTAGAGTTTTGAAGTTTGAACAACAATGTAGTCAAAAACATCTGATTATTACTAGTTCTAACACTAAGTTGGTAGATCATACAAAATCTATTTTGCCTTATGAATTTGAAGACATTATTAAATTTTCAAATAATCTTGACTTCTCTCGTCATTCGAATTATCATGTATGTATGTTCATTTGCAAATCCAAAACCCTTTTTCCATTTTGTTTTTATTATTGATATAACAATGTTTTTCAATTGAATCAGTTTCTTAAGACACTTTTGTTATCACAATCTAAGTTCTTTATAATCAAGAACTTATAGTTATACAATACTAAATCAATAAAGATAGTGTGGTATACTAAATAATCAATGCTACCACCTATCATAAATTTAATCAAGATTCTGAAATAAGACACAATCGACAATTACCTATTACAGTCAAGATCTACCACTTCACTCTTTGTTTATTCTCAACATTCAAATGATTTCTTTCAAATAATATGCATGTAAAGGTTGGTAATTATTTCACACTATCAGTAATTACACTGTGGGTATTCAAAATTATTCATGATTTAGCTACAAACAATGAAACAAAATTTCTTATTGCAGTTTATACACATAAATACTCATATGTCATGAGCACAATTATTCTTTAAAATAGACATTACAGTTACCATTATTTGATGTTGTTATTTACACCATCATGCATCTTATATCAAATGTAGTCTATTTCATACCTTTCCATGAAACATTTGTTAGTGTCATACCTGAAATTATATCCATTAGCATCATAGATCTACTTTTCATCCTTATAGAACCCAAAAAGTGCCAATGTTGCAACCTTTTGCTGTTATACCACTTGTAACATTCCCCGATAAACCTCGTGTAAAATACATGGGATTATAATTTTTTTAAGGAATTTACTAGCATGTAATATTCCCAATAACTAATTCCATATTCCTTAACTAACCATTAATTGAAATCATCGTCATTACATAAAGTAACTTTAGAAATGTAATAGAAAGTTGCATAACATAACAACAATTCTTGTAAAATATTAACATAAAGCCCCATGTCGTAACCTTACATCATTATAATTGTTAATTATGCTACTTAATCACATATTTCATGATGTAAGTGTGAATTTCATGAAAAGAGGTAACATCATTAGATTGACATAATATGAAAATACATCAATAGACACCAATATAACTTGGAATCCTTTTAGGGAAAAACTAACAAACATTTATTTTATTAAAGTTTTCATGAGTGTGTTCACCCCTCACTCAATGGTTGTAATGGATTCCATCCATTAACAATTGTTAATAATTTTATATAGAATATTTTCTTAATTCAAACATAACTATAGGCCATTACATTAGTCATGATATCATTTACCCAATAATTCCTCAAACACTGTGTCTTTGGGGCCTGATTGTTCCTTTCACTAAATTATGTTGCGTTTGATGATCCCTCAATCTATAAGAGCCACTAGTTCATTTCCTACCATAACTTTAAATATAATACCTCCAACGAATAATTCATAACCCTTTCCTTCAGCTAATACCATTAACAAGCTCTGACATCATGGATTATATAAAATGTCCTTTAATCAAATTCAAATAATTAGTCTTTACTAGTTATGCTTTTATGCTTTAAACATATTTCATGTTCCTCTTTATTTCACATGCATAATAAAATTAAAAGATTTCTTTTATATTTATTTCACTCGCATCTTCAAGTGCATAACTAGTTTCCGAGACATGCACAAATAAGATGTATGAAGAGTATCAAGACATGCATTTTATTGACACCACACATGCATTAGTCAAAAGCACGTAATTACAAAACATCTTTTTATACATGCATGTGTATGATTATGAATCATTTCTAACAATCAAATTCCTACATGCATAAAGTAAAATGCATAAACATCACCAAGGCATGCTCATTTATCCCTACTTCACACATATCAAAAGAAAGATAAATAATTACATTCTGTTTATACCCATAAGAACATGATAATATTTACAATAATCACCATGGTTATCACTCTCTCTCCATACAAGAAAAGGGAAATATTTCTAATTTATAAAAACCACAACAACTATTTTTCTTTGCACAGGAACACATCCATTTCCAAAATAAAAACCACCATAACTACCCATATTCTTAAAGGTAAACGAACACAATAGCTATGATCTTTGTGCTTGTAAAGACATATCATTTTTCTAAAATAACTTAACCCAACAACTATAGTTTTAGCACATCTGAATGCATATTCTTTTAGCACAATGCGCATCTGAATGCATATTCTTTTAGCACAATAATTATTCTTTCTGTACATGCAAATGAGAATTTCTTCCTTGACAAATCTAACACAATAACTATTTTTTTTATATAAAAATACATATTTCTTTTCCAATAAATCTAACACAATAGATATTATTTTTCTACATACAAATATGTATTTGTTTTCTAAGAAATCTAACACAATAGCTATTATTTTTGTACATGCAAATACACATTTCTTTCCCAAAAAATCCAACACAATAAATATTCTTCTTTTTGTACAAACAAATACATATTTATTTTACAAGAGATTATAACACAATAGTTGTGATTTCTATGTATGTAAATACATTCTTTTTCCAGAAAATTAACACACAATAGCTATTATCTATGTGTATTTAACCTCATATTCTTTTCCTCAAGAAAACTATCACAATAGCTTTATTTTTATGCATATAAGTGTATTTTTTTCAAAGGTCTAATGTATACAAACCATGTGAATATTAATAAAATAGTGTAGCTTTCCACATATAATTCCTTGTAATATTTTTCAATAACATGGTTTCTTTACCCTTTTATATGAAAAGTTCACATGCATTTTTTTAAGTAAATACCATTATTTCTTTGTATTTTTATGTGCAAGGTTCATATACATTCGTTTTCAACAAAATATCACCACTTCTTTATATTTTTATGTGTAAGATTCACACACATTCTTTCTCAATAAAATTTGGCAAAATAGACACATAAATTCATGCAATATTTTAGAGAGTCTAATGCATAAGAACCATGCAAATATTTCTATGGAAATTAGCACACTTAACTTATATTTACTTATCTTTATTTTGAACACTCTCATGTTTCTCCCTTTTGGTTCCGCCGAAATAACTGAACCTTTTACTTTGACTTTTATTTAATTAAATTACAACTTTATTTTAAATTATTATTATTATTATTTATAGAGAGAAATAACATATCAATTATAATTACTATAAGAGTTAGTTATATATATATATATATATATATATATATATATATATATATATATATATATATATATAAACAAACATGTCACATGATTTTTAACCATGGAGATTCATCATCATTTCTTAATGGATATTTTTAACATGTAAATAGACATTGCTACAATATCATGGATGAATACCATAACTTACTATCTACAAAACAACAAATCATGTGAATATGCCAATTTCCTTTTTTAATTAATCAATTTAATTAAGATATAAAGAGGACATAACTACTTTTAGAAAAGCTCTGGACCTTTAATATATAACCAATATTAAAAATTTTCTATTAAAATTATATCTCTACTATCCAACTAATAATTATTGATAATAAAAATGAAATTTTAAAAACTTTATTTTAAAATGGGTATAAATATAACATATATTTTTGTAAAAAAACAAATCATGTGATTTAAATGTTGTATTTTATTGAAAAAATTAATGTAATATATCATTATTATCCAATTAAATTTGAAATTAATTATTAAATTAAATATGTTAACTAAATTTTACAAAGTAATTAATTATTCAAAAATTAAAACATTTATAATTTAAACGGTATATTTAAAAATGATGAAGAGAATAGTGTACGCGTCTCCATACTAACTACATTTCAACATTGTTAAAAGGACTGAGTCCTTCGTACCAGAATTCCTAAATAAAATGCCGAAAACAGTAACTACAAAGGATAGGGAACCCTCAATAATTTAAATTATTATTTTTTCAAATATAAAGAACTGGAAAAGGTGTTGAAGCGTGTATAAGTTTTCTAAATGTAATTTTTGTTTTTAAATTTTTAGAATATTGTACCAAATAAATTTGATTTATATGAAAAAGATGATTATAACTAAAAGTATATCTAATATTTATTTTCAAAAAATAATCATTGTTGTTTTAGGAGTTGTCTACCGAGGTGGAGGAATTATTCAGATGGCTAAAAGTAGTCAAAATATGGAAAAAAAGCTCAAAAAATCTTGTAGAAACAGTGTTTGAATCGTGTTTTTGATGGTAGAAATAGATTGAGCACCATAAAAAATGTCTAGAACACCTAAAATTTTGAAGTTTAACAACTATAACCCTCAGGCTAGTTAGACTACAGCATTGTTTTATTCTTGTTTTAAGAAGTGTATCCTACAATTTAGTATTGGGCTTATATGTTATTTTGTCTATATTTTTAATGTGAAATTGACACATATCTCTTTTAAAATAAAATTAAAATATTTTGTAAATAACACACATACGCGCCCACACATACACACACATATATATTGTTGGTATGAAGGAGATGTGGTAAAATTACTCCACTCTAACATTTCACTATAAAAAAAATATTTCGATGTCAATGTGAAGTAACATAGTTTTATATTAATTTTAGAGATATAAAATAACTAAAAGTAAAAGAACTTATTATTTCACTTTTTTAGTCTAAACCAGATATAATTCTTATACTTTTTGAAAATATTTTAATTTTAGTATTAACGATAACCAAATATCTCAATGGACACAGAGGAACTAATATAAAGGGAAAAAAATAAAAATAAGCCCTATAATTCATTTAATTCTTAATATAAAATTATTATATGACATTTTAAATATACGATTAATGATAGTGGAATAGAATATAGGTTATAGATTATAGATAAAATATTTCAATATTAATATCTCTCTCTATATATAGTTTAACCCTATACAATAATACTAATTTATAGTTAAACATTTCAAGCAGCCTCACTATTCTACATCCTAGCTCATTTCAACATATATATTTTGAGTCATTCTGTATGAAATCTAACAATAAAATCTTAAGTAGTGTAGTATACACAATCCAAGTGGCCAAAGATATATTCAAGGTATGAATATTTTTATGCATACAATATATATCCACCTACTAATATTCTTTCAAGTTTTTTACTCTAAAAAAAATTGCAGTTCAAAAGATTTAATATGTCTTAGTGTTTGCTAGATCCCTGATCAAGACACCTTTCACATATATTATCTGGTCACTTTGCATGAAATCCAACAATAAAAACTTACGTTGTGTAGTCCACACAATCCAAGCAGCCAAAGTACACACATGATTAAAACAAACTTCACATATATTCTTTGTCACTTTGTATGAAATCCAACAATAAAAACCTAAGCTATGTTGGCTACACCATCGAAATGGCCAAAAATATTTTCAAAGTATGACTCCTTTAATGGTATAAAAAATTCAAATTTCAACCATGAAAATTATATTTATATATATATATATATATATATATACATGATTAAAACAAACTTCACATACATTATTGTCACTTTGTATGAAATCCAACAATAAAAACCTAAGCTATGTTGACTACACCATCGAAGTGGCCAAAGATATTTTCAAAGTATGATTCCTTTAATGGTATAAAAAATTCAATTTCAACCATGAAAATTATATCTATATATATATCTATATATATATATATATATATATATATATAAGGGTAAAGAGCACCATTTTTTTCAAGTTTTGCACTCTAAAAAAATGTGTATCTTGAAAGATTTCAGATTTGAGTCCTCTTCGCACCTCATAGATCAATTATTAAAATGAATCTATATTGTTTTAAAGCATATGAAGGGTGGCTAATAACTTCTTGTAATAAATGTTACACTAAGTATGAATTATATTCTAATGCAATAAGGTCATAACCACCATATTTCTATTAAGCTAGGTAGTTGAATTTACTAATTTGTTCATTCGTTTGGTATTTTATTATTTCGATAGGTATATTTATTTTGAAATCCAAATTTTAAGAATTTTAATTTAATTAAAAATAATTATGAGTTGCATGGTATGGATTTAACTTGAATAAAATATCCTAAAATATTCTTGATAATATACAAAATTAAAGGTTGAAATTTATTTCTAAAGTAGTTGTTTCGTTTTTCCCTTTTAATTAAATTCATTAATTAAAAAAATTATTAAATGCGCAAGTGTCACATTAAATGACTTATAGGTTTAGAACATATAGTATTGATAAACTATCATATTAGAACAAAAATTATTTAGAAACCAATCTAGATCCATCTTAATACCAGATCTATCAAGCACCGACAAGGATCAAATCTCTCGACGTGCAAACCTCTTTTTTGAGTGCAAAACTTCAGGAAAGGTTTTCACCTTGAGATATTTGATCTGTCTCGGAGTTTGATAGATATGGAGTTAAGATGGATCTAGGTTGGTTTCAGTTGTGTGCGTCCAAAGAAAATCTAAGAAACATATGATTAATTTTATCAATAATATGTAAATTCATGCAATATTAATATAATCGTTTTAAATATGCTAAATATGTGTCACATTAATACGGTCATTATAATTTTAAATTTTCTTAATTACCTCAATTTGTTGAGATGATGAATATTGTTAATAACTTTAATGACGAAATATGATGAAACAAAAATTTTGAATGTAAAGTGACAATGTAATAGTGTTGAATGATAGAAAATGTGAATAATAAGAATATTGATTCATAAATAGCCTTCATTGTGATTATTCTCAAACTATTTTCTTCTACAATTCTTATTGTCACCCTTGTTGCTTTTGTCATATTTTCATATCCATTGTCATCCTTTCATATTGATTATATGAAAATTATAGGTTAAATCATAAACCATTTAAATATTTAGCTCGAGTTATTGTAGTAAGCATCATACATTATCTCTCTTTCTCTCCAATATTAATAGGTTCAATTACTATAACACAAAAATCAATCTACATTGTCAATATTTTTCTATTCTTACACTAAAATCAATGCACAATGTTAATCCAATCGCTTTAAAATTAATGTACCACAATACATCAAATCAGAAATCATCATCTACATTGAAATCA
This sequence comes from Pinus tabuliformis, assembly GCA_031772625.1. Taxonomy (NCBI): domain Eukaryota; kingdom Viridiplantae; phylum Streptophyta; class Pinopsida; order Pinales; family Pinaceae; genus Pinus; species Pinus tabuliformis. The sequence continues at coordinate 749,090,138 of CM062806.1, read as the reverse complement.
ACGCATCTAATGCAGGCAATCAAATAAGATTACAAAACAACATTTACACTCAAATCATTGCATCTAGTGTAAGTAAGCAAATAAGATTACAAACCAGCATCTACACTGAACTCCATGCATCTAGTGTAAGCAATTAAATATCATTAGAAATAACCATCTACATTGAAATCAATGTATCTAGTGCAAGAAATCAAATATGATTAGAAATCATCATCTACACTGAAATCAATGCATCTAGTGAAAACATTCAAATAGGATTAGAAACCACCATCTACACCGAAATCAATGCATTTAGTGCAATCAATTAAATAGGATTAGAAGTCATCTACATTTAAATCAATGCATCGAGTGCAAGAAATCAAATATTATTAGAAATCAACATCTACATTGAAATAAATGCATCTAGTGAAAACAATCAAATAGGACTAGAAATCACCATCTACACTGAAATCAATGTTTCATTTAGAGAAAGCAATTAAACAGGATTAGAAATAGTCTATATTGAAATCAATGCATCTAGTGAAAGCAATCAAATATCATTAGAAATCAACACCTACACTAAAATCAACGCATCTAGTGCAACAAAGAAAACAGGATTAGAAATCACAATCTACAATGAAATCAATGGATCTAGGGCAAGAAATATCCTTCGCCCTCTCCCCCCTTAATATATATCAATCTCTCCCTTCATCTCTCCTCCCTTGTCTCTCTATCACAACCCCCCAAACACATATTCTTTCTCATTCCATATATATCAATTTCTATATCCCTCTCTCCCTCTCTCCCTCTCTCTCTTATTCTCTCTCTTAACTTTCCATCTATATCTCTATCTCCCTTTATCTATCTATATCACCCCCAAAACATACACTCTCTTTCTCCAATGTATCTATCTATCCTTCCCTCCTCCTCTCCTTCTCTCTCTCTCTCTCTTCCCCTTCTCTCCCTCTCCCCTGCTTCTATCTCTCCTCATTCTATCCTCTATCCCTCTCTCTCTATCTTCATTATCACTCCTCTCTCTCTCTCTCTCCACCTTTCTCCCTCTATTTATTTCTTCTTAACTGCCTCTTTCTCACCCTCAAACTCCATCTCTCTTTCCCTCCCTCTCTCCACTCTCTCACATCCTCTCTGTCTTCCTTTCTCTCTCCCTCTCTCTCCACCCTCAAACTCTATTACTATATCCCTCACTCTCTCCTATCTATTTCTCTCCGTCATTCTGTCCATCTCTCCTCCTTTGTCTCTTTATCTCACCCCCCAACATACACTCTCTCTCTCTCTCTCTCTCCATATATATATATATATATATATATATATATATATATATATATATATATATCTTTTCTGTCCAATCCTCACTTCCCCCGGCACTCTCATCCTCTCTCTCAAGTCTTGTCTCTCATTCTTCCTCTCTCTCCCTTTCTCTCCTACATCCCACTCTCTTCCCTCATAACTCCTCCCCTCTCTCTCCAACTATGTTACTATATCCCCCCCCTTCCTCTCTCATTCTCTCTCCCCTTCTATCTATCTCTCCTTTTTTGTCTCTTTATCCCACCCCTAAACATACATACTCTCTCGAGATCTCCCTTGTCACTACCTCTCTCTCTACACTTCTCACTCTCTATGTCTTTCTTCTTCCCTCCCTCTCTCAGCGTCCAACTCCATCTCTCTATCCCTCCCTCTCTTCTCCTCTCTCGCAAGTCCTCCCTCTCATCCTTCCTCTCTCTCCCTTTCTCTCCTACCTTCCTCTCTCTTCATTCCTCCTCTCCTGTCCCATTCAGTTTATCTCGATCTCTCCCTTTTCACTCCCCTTATGTCTCCACCTCTATCAATCTCTCTTTGTTCTTTCCTATCATATATTTCTAGACTTATAATATATCATGATATATTAATATATATTATAATATAACAAATTTAATATTGTATTAATGCAAAGTTATTAAATATAATAATATTAATATTATAGTATATTAATATGAATATTAGATTTATTAATAATAATATTATTAATCTCTTAATATTAATATTAGGGTTAATAATGCTTTTTTTGCATGGTAGTAATAATAATTTTCCCTATAGTCTTCACCTAAATAAAACCTCTTTTTTTAGTGTTAGTAAGTATAAAGAGGTTTATGGAGTAAATATGAAAAGAGGCTTGGTATATAATTCCATGTTGGTTTCTAATCCTATCTGATATATTTGTATTTATTTACCATACCTCTTTATACTTCTTTTATATTTATTTGTTTACCATACCTCTTTTATAAATATGGTATTTGGCCCATGGTATTAATAATTATTTGTCCCACCGTAGTTGGTCCATAAGATTTACATAAATAAAACATGTTTTTTGAGTTTTCTTTAAATATAAAGAGGTTTATGGAGTAAATATAAAAAGAGATTTTATTTATTTAATAGAATTTTCGAGTAAATATAAAAAAATGCTTATTTATTTATCATACTTCTGGTTTATTTATATTTTTATTTAAATGCTATACCTTTTTTGAGTGTTCATAAACCCATTTATATTTTAAATTTATATTTTGTTTATACACGATAATAATTAGATTGATTTTTAAATAGGGATGACATTAGATTAAAAATGTTAAATGTTAAACATTGTTTATGTTTACATGTTTATTTGTTTCCGTGTTTATGTGTTTCTGTTTACGTTTTTAAGTGAGATCTATCCATCTGTAAAGTGTCTCTAGGCAAAATAACAATTATGAGATAGTAATAAATACTCCATAATTCTTAATATATATAAAATATATATTAATATCTATATATGTTTAAATTGTATATTAATTCTTTTTATCATTATAAATAACCATTATTATTTAAAATAAAATTACGATTAAATATCTATAAATATAATGATGCTTATATTGTTGATTGAATATCCACCACTTAAATAGCTATGCTGATTTATGTATTACGTATATTGGTAAGTCATATTGTTAAATATCTACTTAATTAGCTGGTGTACCAGGTATGATTCACGCAAATTTGAAGGATTAGCGAAAAGATCAAAGGGTAGTCCTACATGGTTTCCTAACAGGTAAGATTTTTCTATGGTTATGGTTATGATTAGCGATGTATGGGGCACTGCTAAGAAAATTTAGACCTGCTGGAAGTGGCGGAACAGCCGGAAATCCCAGACAATGAAGAACCTTCTTTCCGAACGTGCCTTCGCATATTACTGTTACAAACTGGTACCATTGGTAAATGCATTTTTTCTCGGGAAGTTCTGTGATCCTATGTCACCAAAGAACTTGCTCGTTCATTTATCTAATAATGTCTCGTGATTCTACAGAGAAGTGGATAACGTCGAACCAACAGGGTGTGCGTGGACTGTCCTTGGCCATAATTTAATAATACCCCCCATGTGAATTTTGACGGCCAAGTCGCCCTTAGCCGAAAATAATCTGCTAGTAGTGTAACATTCGCGGATGAACATTTTCCTACGAAGTGTCTTGTAGGCATCTCGAAAGAAAGTTAAAGTTGAAAGTCCAACAATAATCTCCTGCTATGAATATGACATGTTATGAGCAAAACTGACATGGAATGGGCCATCTGAAATCTAGTCTGTGTAAGGAACGTACCGCCATGAATTTTTTTTCCTCTGTTGTTAAAAAGCAAAATAGTATACTACAATATGGCTAGATTCTTCCCTTTGGATGGCAGAAAGCGAAAAGTTGAGTGGACTGTTTGTCAAAGTGGTGTAAGGACATGATGTTGAAGGGTAGCATATTGCACCCTATTCCTACAACGAATGCGAATCCAAAAGAGAAGGCAAACATTATCAATCACGTCGACCATATATTTAAACTTGCCATCACAGGTACAACGTACAGTATGGTTTTTCAATCTTTGGAATTTAAGGAATATCCTTTACAAATAACAAGAAAATACTCCATTTTCATGTTTTATTGATAATTTTTTTGGCTACGAATGTGTTAGTTGAAAGTCATTTTACATAAGTGATTTTAGAATAGATAAAATAGTGCAGCTTTATGATCCTGGTTCTCATCAACTATATTAAATTGTCACTTCTAATAATGTTTCATCCAAATTTAAAAAACAAAATCTGGAGCAAAAATATCTCTAATTGCCTATTGTCACATTCAAAAGTCCTCTAATTTAACCGTTGTCACATTCAAAAGTCCTCTAATTTAACCCTTCTCACATTCATAGCTCACTTTAGATGTAACGCTTACGCTTATTTTTAATTACATGTAACGTTAATGCTTATTTTTAATTACAAACATGGCCGTTTCAATAAAGAAGAATTAAATTGAAAATCGAACTCCAAATTCAAAATTTAGCCGTGGGGCACTAGATTCCACATTCATATCAAATCAACAAGGTCGGTGTCACTGTCCTCTTTGATTATCTATGTTACGAGGGATGACACTCATACTCCTCTTCATATCACAAAAACAATTAATTTTTTTTTTTTTTAATATATTAGATTTCTGGAAATCATTTAATAGGTTGTGGCATTGAAATTTGAAATAAAATTCATTTTTAATTCTCAAAGCTCTTTTTCATTTGAGGTAAGGAATTATCTTATATCATGTTATTCAAAAGTATTATTCATGAAGAGAAAGATGTCCCTTAAAGATGTTGATGGACATGGTTTTAACGCCCAATGGGGACATAGGTTAAACACCCAATAATTGTTGTCATTATAGCCAATTTCACAATTAAATTATGATAACTTTTTAATGAAATTTTTGTAATGTATCCACCTACTTCATATAATCTTTACCATGTTTATTTTTTTTTTACATATAAATCAAATGTTTAGCCCCAACTTGCATATTAAGTTTTACATGATAACTTTACATAACTACTAAATATCAAATACGCCATTCATGCAATATCAGAGAATTTGTGTGTGTTGAGAGAAAAACTTTTCGGTAGTAGTTTTGATGATGGCATTAATGTTGGGTACTCTCACCCCTTTGCTGTCAGCTGCCAGCACTGTCTGCTCTTAACATCTAGCTTGGAAATTTATTTTTCACCGGCTCTGTCACATGATAGGGTATGGCCAACATACACTCTGACTTCGCACCACTTGGGCTTCTCCCATCATCGACGGTATGGATGCATCTACACCCATTTGAGGGTTGTGCTTAGTTCAATGTACTCCACCCTTGTTTATCTGGTAGCATGGAGTCTCTCTATCCATTTACACAGGGTTTTGTTTCAGCTCCGCCTCTTCTCCTTCATGCCAAATGGTCTAGAACACCTTCGCGTTGAATGAACCAGAAAGTATATAGACACCGCCGAGCTCAAGCCTATAATCGACCTGGTTCTTGCAGTAGTAGTGTTATGGTAAGGGTTTATCAATGCAAAGTTCTTTAATTCTTCGAATTTTCCTTTCTCTCAAGTTATCATTACATTTTATATCCAAATCTCTAACAATTTCTTTGTTTTCATTTGTCCTATGGTTGAGGAGACATGTTTCCAGCCTCCAGAAGTCATCGAAGGTCCCAAACATTGCTCCCCAGGTTCTACCCCTTCAGTGTTGGCTATCGGGTAAGCTTCCTAGAATTTTTCTTCTGAGGGTTTCAATTTCTATATCTGTTGAGAGTTGCAAATTCCGGGTCATTGAAAAGAAGGGGTTCTTCCAATTTTTCTAGAACCCTTCGAACCATGTGTTTATGATTTCTACTTATTTTATTCTATGAGATTGGTGGCGATTTCTATAATGTCGATCAGGGTTTTCTCTGCGGCCCTTTCCAGGGTTAATGGAATTTGTTTCCCAATTATTTCTCATAACCGTGGCCTTGGTTATCCTGGCGCACTGTCCAACTTGACATGCCCTTGGGCTTCTTCTTAAATTTTGCTGATACCCTGTATATTTCATCCATTATAAATAGGAACTGCTATGGATATAATTTCTGGGTTAAACCCATTGGGTAATAGCTTGTTTCCACAGCATTACTTCTCTCTCGTCGAGGATGTTCAATGGCTCGACCAAGATTTCTCCTTCCGGCTCGACTCGAAACATGAAAATCTTAAATCAATTTTTTTTTCTTTAAACTCATTTGGATTGATCTACCAGAGCTATTCTTTACTTGTATATCCTTCCAGTTGATTACGTGCTTAGGATCATAAACACATTTTTTTAACACGGAAACATGAAAGACATTATGGACTTGTATATGACTCGACAGAGCGAGATGGTATGCTACCGGCCCAATTCTTGCTAAGACCTAAAAAGGTTTGCAAAATTGGGGTGCAAACTTAGCGCACCCTCTCCATTGTAATGTGCTCTTTTTTGCTCGAATTCTCACATACACATGATCCTCGACTTGATACTCCTTAAAGTTAATTTTCTATTCAGCAAAGTTCTTTTGCCTATACTGAGCTGCCTTTAGATTGGATCGTACCTTCTTAACCATTTCCTCCATTTCCTTAACCATTTCGAGACCTAACATCAATTTGTCTTCCAGTCCACTCCAGCTTGATGGTGTGCGATACTTCCGCCCATACAATACTTCGAATGGGCTCATTTGCAATGATGTGTGATAGCCATTGTTGTACGCGAACTCGACCAAGTGTAGATAACCTTCCCAATTGGTTGGTTGCTACATTACATATGCTCTTAACATGTCTTCCACCACCTCGTTCACTCGTTCAGTTTGTTTCTCAATTCGAGGGTGATAAGATGTAGTAAAATTCAGCTGAGTCCCCAATTTTTCAAATAGTGTTTTCCAAAAGATTGATGTAAAGTTTACATCACGGTCTGAAATTACTGTTTTTGGTAGCCCATGCAGCCTAAATATATTCTGCATAAAAACATGGGTGATCTGCACAGCTCTGTAAGTAGATTGCAAAGGTATAAAATGTGTTGATTTACTTAACTTTTCCAACACCGCCATGATGAAGTCGTTATTTCTATTTGACTTGGGAAAACCCATTATGAAGTCCATAGAGATGATTTCCCACTTCCATTCTGGAATGGGTAATGGTTGTAATAACCCCGCAGGGTGTTGGTGTTCTGCTTTAATTTGTTGGCACTCCAGACAACATGACAAGTATCCAGCCACATATTTCTTCATACCCAGCCAATAATATTATTTTCGTAGTGTAATGATCATTTTCTGATATCTTGGGTGTCCAACGTAGTGACTTTTATGATATTCATCCAAAATCAAGTTTTTAATGATGTTCTGATTCGGCACATACAACCTTTTCTTGTAATACAACATTCCAGCAACATCCAAAGCATAACCTGGTTGTTTTTCCTTGCTGGTTGGGTGCTAAACTTGCTGTTTTATTTGTTGATATGTGGTATCTTATTCTGCTTCCTTTTTAATTATTCCTTCGAAGGGGCTTTTCCCTTCACTACAAAAAATCTCATATAGACATTGTAACTGTCGACTTAAGTGTCTGCCACCCGAGTTTCTTTCCCTTTCAAATGTTTGATCTCGAAATCAAAAACACTTAAGAAATCCACCCACCGTGCTTGCCTAGAATTTAAGGTGGGCTGGCTAAAATAATTGATCAAACTATGGTGGTCTGTCAATAATAAAAAATTTCTTCCCATAAGATAATGTCGCCACATTTTTAAAGCATGAATGACGCCTGCCAACTTTAGATCATAAAAAAAATATTTATGCTCATGCTCTTTTAATTTTCTTGACACGTAAGAAAACCTTCCCTCTTTCATTAACACGCCTCCTACCCCTTCCTTACTTGCATTCGTGCACACCACATAATCTTTACTAGGATCAGCTATGCTTAAAATGGGTGCGGTGGTGAGCAAATGCTTAATTTGCTCAAAACCTTTTTGGCATTCTGGGGTCCACCTAAAGGTTCTTCCTTTTTTCTGTAAGGAAGTGATTGGATAAGCTACTCTCGAAAATCCTTCTACAAACTGTCTGTAATAACCTACTAGTCCCATGAAGGATCTGATGTCTGCCACATCCTTCGGTACTAGCCATTCCATTATCGTATTTATTTTTTTGGGATCCACCGTGATCCATTCTTTAGTGATTATATGCCCCAAATATTGTCTTTGTTCCTTAAAGAAATCTCATTTGATGAACTTGGCGTATAATTGGTGAGGGTTTGCAGTAATAATCTGAGGTGCTCCTTATGCTCCTCCATAGTTCAAGAATATATCAGTATATCATCAATAAAAATCAACACAAACTTATCCAAATACTTATGAAATATGTTGTTCATTAAACACATAAAGGTTGTGGGGGCATTGGTTAACCCAAAGGGTAACACCACAAACTCATAATGACTATACCATGTTCTAAAAGCAGTTTTAGCTATGTCTTCTTCTTTAATTCTGATTTAGCGATACCGTGATCGCAAATCAATCTTTGAGAATACCGTTTCTCCTTTTACTTGATCAAGAAGTTCATTAATACGGGGTAGGGGATACTTGTTTTTGATTGTCAATTTATTCAATTGACGATAATCCATACACATGTGAAGGGTCTCGTCTTTCTTCTTAACAAACAACACCAGGGCTCTCCAAGGTGACACACTGGGGAGAATGTAGTTTTTGTCTAATAGCTCCTGTAATTGCATTTTTAACTCTGAAAATTCTGGTGTGATCATTTCGTAGGGTGCTCAGGACACCGGGGTTTCTCCAGGCACCAATTCTATGGTAAAATCTATGTCTCTCTTAGGTGGTAGTCCATGAATCTCTTTGGGAAACACATCAGCAAATTCTTGTATCACATGAATGTTTTCCAATGTGGCTATTTTATTTTTTGAGTTGGCATAACCCACTTGGATGGCATAAATCTAACATCCTTTCCTAATGCATTTTTCCAACTGAGAGGCAGTTATTGGCCGAATCTGCACTAGCCGCTTAATTCCTTGCATCTCTTGCTTTGCTTCAGGCTCATCTTTGTAACATATAGTCTTAGTTTTATAGTTAATTATGGACCAATGTTTTTCGAACCATTCCATACCAATTAGTACGTCATACGAACCAAGGGGAAGCACGTTTAAATTTGCCATCACTAGCTGTCCTGCTATCCTTAAACGACAGTTATTGACCGTAGCAAGCACTTGTCTCTTTGCCCCTGTTGTCAGCTATACTAGCCAAGGGTCCTTAAAATTAATAGGTTGCAATTTACAATGCTCCACAACCTTAGGACTAAATAACTTAACATAGCAATAGGATCAATTAAAACAGTTACAGCAAGGTCTAAGAGCTTACCTTCAAATTCAACCATGGTTGGCTGGTACTCCACCTGGCGATTTTCCAGGGTAGCATTAATCTTTGGTAAACTCCGTCCTATATCGCCAACTGTAGATACTTCATAGATCTGGGAAACCTGTTCAATTCCTTTTCATTGAAGACAATTTTTTACGTAATGAGGTCCACCACAGCCCCAACATTTCACTGGAGGCCTTGTTGCCCCTTCATTATCTATTTTTCCAGGTTGTTCATTGGTTCTAGACTTAATGGGTGGCTTTAATCTAATTGGATTCTTTTGTATATTTCTATTGTTTTCCCCCTTAGCAAATCCTTTGTTACCACCACCTCAATTTCCTTTAGTATTTCCAGCCAATTTGTTGCTTTTCCTATCAACCCAACTTTTACCCAAGATTTCTCCCTTCTGTTTGCTTTGCTGGTAACAAATCCAGGCTTTACATATTACCTCGTCCATCGTCTTTGGGTTTTCAAACTCAACTCTTCCCCTCATGTTCAAAGGTAAACTAATGATCAACCTCTGTACTTTAGCCTTTTCCTCTCGGATATAAGGCACATAACGGAGCAATGAAGTAAAACGAGTGATAAATTCATCTGTAGTTTGTTGTCCCAGTCACAGGTCATGGAATTCTCTTACTTCTTCATCATAAATATTGTTTGGTCAGATATCTTTCCTTAAAGTATTTTTGAAAATTTTCCCAAGTTATAGTCTATTCACTTACTCCCCTTACCATCTTAACTTCTTCCCACCACAGGGAGGCTTTTCCTTGTAATTAGAAAATGGACAACTGTGCCTTGAGGTTTTGATCATATTCATATAGCTGGAAGTATTTTTTCATATTAATCAACCACACCTCAGCTGCTTCGTCCAGTTCTCCATCAAAGTGTGGTGGTTTGATCTTACAGAACTCCCCTTGCAACTCTATTCGTTGCCTTTTTTATGTATGTTTCTCGGAAGCATTATCAGATCGTTCCTCCTCCCTTCCTTCTAACTCTTCTGGTTCTGTGTGGTGATTTTGTTCCTCCAGCTCCCTTTGCTATTCAACACTGGGATTCAGTGGTTGTTGCTTCTGCTTGTTAGATAGGCTCTTTATGATCCTTTCCTATTCCATGGTTAACCTCATGTTATCCTCCCACAATTCGGCCATTTCATTTTCAAACTCCTGTACTGTCTCTAATATTGCAAGATTCGTATTGCGAGCCTCCTCTCCAAGTTGTACCCATAATTCTGGGTTATTTTCAGGGCCGGTTGTAGGTCCCTGACCCACCACAAACCTATGTGAAGCACTGTCTGCTCTTCTCATATTGACAGTCTTCTATTTTCCTGTACTTAACATAAGAAAAGTAACAGAAGAAGGGTCAACGCATTAACTATTTTTCTTTAACTACTCAATAGAGATGAACATAAAATGAATACAGTTATCTGTTTTTTCCCCAGAGGCCACAGTTTTTGACACTTGGCTCTAATACGACTTGTAATGTACCCAACTACTTCATATAATCTTACCATGTTTAAATATTTTTTTTACATATAAATGAAATGTTCAACCCCAACTTGCATATTAAGTTTTACATATTAACTTTACATAACTAGTAAATATCTAGTACGCCATTCATGCAATATCAAAGAATTTGTGTGTGTTGACGGAAAAAATTTCTGGCAGGATTTTTGATGATGGCTTTAATGTTGGGCACTCTCACCCCTTTTTCGTCAGCTGCCAGCGCTGTCTGCTCTTAACATATTGCTTGGAAATTTATTTTTCACCGGCTTTGTCATGTGATGTGGTATGACTAGCATACACTCTGACTTCGCACCCCCCAAGCTTCTCCCATCATCGACAGTGTGGATGCATCTACCCCCATCCGAGGGATGTGCTTAGTTCAATGTACTCCACCCTTGTTTATCTGATAGCGTGGAGACTCTCTATCCATTTGCACAGGGTTTTGTTTCAGCTCCGCCTCTTCTCCTTCGCACCAAATGGTCCAGAACTCTTTGCGATGAATGAATCAGAAAGTCTATGGACACCACCGAGCTCAGGACTGTAATCGACCTGGTTCTTGCAGTAGTAGTTTTCTGGTAAGGGTTTATCAATGCAAAGTTCTTAAATTCTTCGAATTTTCGTTTCTCTCAAGTTATCATTACATTTTATATTCAAATCTCTAACAGTCTCTTTTTTTTCCTTTGTCCTATGGTTGAGGGGACATGCTTCCGGCCTCCAGAAGTCACCGAAGGTCCCAAATGATGCTCTCGAGGTTCTACCCCTTCAGTGATGGCTATCGAGTAAGCTTCCTAGAATTTTTCTCTGAGGGTTTCAATTTCTAGTTCTATTGATAGTTTCAAATTCTAGGTCAATGAAAAGAAGGGGTTCTTCCAATTTTTCCAGAACCCTCCAATCCACGTGTTTATGATTTCTATTTCTTTTATTGTATCAAATTGGTGGCGATTTTTATAACGCTAGTCAGGGTCCTCTCTATGGATCTTTCCAAGGTTGATGGAATTTGTTTCCCGGTAATTTCTCAGAACCGTGGCCTTGGTTATCCCGGTGCACTGTCCAACTTGACATGCCCTCGGGCTTTTCTTAAATCTTGCTGATACACTGTATATTTCATCCATTATAAATAGGAACTGCTATTGATATAATTTCTGGGTTGAACCAATTGTAGCTTACTCCAGTTTCTCTTTTCTGCTGAGTACATTCTTGCATTTTCCAGCTTGAGATAGGGTCCTTGGGACCCGGGGTGTATGATAAATTTTTAAATGCATGTCGAGATATACCAGAACCCTAAGGCTTCTCTTTATTCTAAGTAATGATCCGGACTCCTTCAGGACTCTTTAAGTTTAAATTTTGTAAAGTTTACTGTATATTCAAATGCACAGTTCGTTTCCAAGAAATGTTATATTCTATATTCTATGTGTTTTATGAGGTTTCTGGGTATGCAGTCTTTAGCATGGTTAATGATGGTTTTGGTTTAATAGCCCTTGTTAACTATGGTATAGACTTTTGATTCTGAACCTTATGGTACTGCTAATCCTCTTAAGCGTACAACTTTCACGTAACCTCTTATGCTTTTAATCCGCTCCTCAGAGCTCTGGTTATGTTTTTTTTTTTTTTTACATTTCTCATAATTTGCTTCACTACTGAATGTTAATATAGCTACATGATTTACTTCACTGTTGAATGTTAATATGGCTACAGGATTTACTTCTCTACCGAATGTTTAATATAGCACATGATTTACTTCGCTATCGAATGATAAAATAGCTACAAGATTTGCTTCACTGTCAAATGTTTAATATAGCTACATGCATGTAGGAAAAGAAACGGTTTCGGATTTGGGTTTGATATTCATGTGAGACTGCTTTGCCTCTCTGCAATTTCCTTAAAATCTTTCATAGTTGTCTCTCCATTGATTGTGCTTTGAGGGTTTGGATCTTCCCTCTAGATTTTTCCTTCATTTCTTTGTCTTTTGGCATAATTAAATAAAGAGCTCTTATATGGTCATTCTATTAGTTAACTATATAGATTCTTGTCTTCTACGAGGACAGTCTCTTGCTAAACCTGAGTCTGCTATATTCTTTGAACTCTCTACAAATAGTTTATGGTTAGTTATCTACAGACTTCTCTTGTAGTTATTTCTAGTTCATAAATAAAAAGAAAACTCTTACACAGACTACTAGTTCATACTTTGTAAAGATATACAGAAGAGGACTCCCATCTCTCCTCTCGAATTCCTCTACTATTCACTGTAGAGAAAGCCTTCCGCACCTCTTTTAACAGAAGTATGATACATAATAAAGTTCACACAACAGTTTCCCTCAGAGGTTTCTTTACTTACCTGGTTCTTCCGGCTGGTAAAGATCTCCTTGAAGGTTCACCCGAGCCTGGGACTTCTGCTGCCTCTCAACCGCTCGACCATGAGATTCGTCTTTCAGGACTAGAATCTCCCCCTAGCTTACTTGCTAGACAACAGTCTTCCACAAGTTACTTGCACATTGTGCAGGGCTATCTGATCATCACCAGACTTAGCCTCTTTTCTCTTTCTCTGCCTGTCCCTACAGCGCAGATTTTCCTCCCCTCCCCTCCTTTTCTCTGGAAACTCTTCCAGTTAGAGGAGGTAGTTAGGGTTGCAATCACAACAACTATCTTTTCCCAAGAGAAAACTTCCTCCTTGAGAAGTTACCAGCTTTTAAAAGAAAACATTTCTTATCTCTCATAATAAAACAAATATTATTAAATTTCAAACAGATAATAATATCAGATTCAGTTTGTATTTACCACAGTAAACCAAATATTTACATTCTTCCCAGGACATTACAATTTTTTAAATTTTGTTTACCATATAAAAATTTTATATTTTTAAATTATAAGATTAATTGAATATATTTTTTTTCATTTTAAAAATAAAATTATTTAAATTTTCATTTAAAAAATAAATTTTCAACACGTGGAAACCTTTACTTGAAATTTTAAAAATTCAGTAATTAACTCTTATCCCTTAAAAATTACCTATTCCCTCCTCCCTTAAGAAAAATAATAATATAATAAAATATCAAAATGATAATTAACAAAAACATCAATTATAAAACATTCTATGTGAACAATAGAACAATAATCATATGTACATAGATTAGATTAGTAATTGATTACTATAATCATGTGATAACATTATAAAATAACGATTAAAATGCATATAGTTGTAATTACTCAAATCTAAACAATTAATAATTAATTCTAGAAATCTTAGATAATATTATAACAAAATAACTCACAAAATCTATAAGGATTATTAATTAATAAATAATAATAATAATAATAATAATAATAATAAAATTAATTAATTAATTAAATAAATCAAAATAACCAATAATAAATAATAAAATTAATCAATTAATCTATTCTTTCAATTTATTAATCAAACAAATTAGTTAATTAGTTAAACATATTAATGAATTAGCCAATCAAATTGTTTATATATATATATATATATATATATATATATATATATAAAATAGTTTTTCATAAAAATAATAAACAAACATAGGCTGAGGGGTGTGATCCTAGAGATCAGCCTTAGAATTTACGTGGACATAGCCTGCACCCCCTAACCACGTGAACCACCAAAAAAATAAATAAATAAATCAACAAACACCAAAATTAATTAATTAATTTATCGCTTTAAACTTATTAATTAATGAATCATTTAATCCAATTAATAAATTAATAACTCAAAATAGTTAAATTAATTCATTTTAGTAATCAAACAAATTAAATTATTGGACAAATTAACAAATAAATTAAACCAATTACTTAGATAATTAATTTCGTATAAAAATATAATTAATAAAAAAATAATAAAATTAATTAATTTAAGTTATCCCTCTAACTTGTTAATAAATTAATTAATTTATCCATTAATAAAATAAATAAATAAATAATTAAACAAATAAATGATAACTAGTATGATAAGAGCTCTCGGATGTGGGTGTTTGAATGCATTGAAGGCTGGAAGGTGGTGTGTCACATGGGCAGGTGTCCACCCACGCATGCCACTGGGTTCAGCGCAGGACAAGCGAGCTCGCCTTGCACAAGATTATTAATGCGGGCTCTTAACTCCTCCACCTGCCTCATGGTGAACTATGTAATGGTGCACCATATATGCCTTATTCCTATGACTCCATTGCTCATTCCTACTGCTTCATGGATAACAGTGGTCTGTGTCATTCTCAGCTGCTCCACTAGCGTGTCTGAGCCCGACCCCTCTCCAGGTTCAAGCGCGTTATTCAAACGCCGAGCTCGGGTTCCAGGGGCCTGCAACATAGGGGGAGTTCAGTCTCAATCTGATTCAGGTTCCAAGGGCCTGTGACAGAGTTGGAGTTCGATTGCAATGCCACAGGAACGACTCAAGATATTAAGCAGGCGAGGAGGCTCCAGAGGACGTGCCATCTCTCAGTGGTCAACCCCTCAGACACACTCTGTCACGGAAGTGTTGGAACTAGGGTGCAACAGTCCCCCTGCTACTAGATCTGGTCGAGGCAGAGGACGCAGGCGTGGTAGGAGGGATGATTGCGAGCACACGGACCACCCCACGGTTCGCTATCGCATCCCCTGTACTCTTGCTAATTCCACCTTTATTGTCTCCGTTACGATTGAAAAATGCGAAGATCTCAGAGGCCAAGGAGAAGCACTTCCTGAAGTTCCGGTTGATCAGAGGAGGGCGCCTCCAATTGATAGTCAGCGTCCAGTAACAGGAAGCTCCTCTATGACGAATTAGGCTATCTCTGCAGGTCCAAGCGAGCCAGCTCAGAGAGAACCAACAGGCTCCGTGATTCTTCACTCCGACTCGGATGACTCATTATAGTTTGGTTGTTGGGTCGTTGAGGAACCCTATACCACTGACAATGATTGACCTTGTCCGGTTTTCCGCTCTTGGCAACTTCAGAAGTAGGAACATTACTTTGTTTTGTGTCTTGAATTATGCCAGTGTCAGGTTTATGCATGTCTTTGTGTCGTTTATGCACCGTTTTACTTTTTCTATGTTCAGCAATGTTTCGAGTGCTACATTGTCTAGGTTCAGCAATGTTTCGGGTCTTATAAGAGGCCAAATCTCAGATAGCGGTCCACTAAGAACTGAGAATATGAACATTTGTGCAAATTGCCAACTTCTTCGCAAGATTTTCAAGGCCAAGGCCTCACTGTAACTTTTTGATCCTTTTTGTATAATAATAGAAGTAGACAGATTGAGAAAAAAAAAGTAGTATGATAAGAGCCGACCTATTTTCTTATTACCATTTTTTTTTATAACTTATATATATACCCTAATTATAGCTCTTGGATACATCATTAAGATCTGGATAATATCTATTGATGCATCCCCTGATGATGGACTCACTTGGTAGTCCGAAACGTTGGGTTCACAAAAACTCTATAACAGGTCATTCCTCCTCTATCTAAAACTATCCTCACCTGTATGGATTCATTATTTAACAAAAATATAATATGTTATAAAAAACTAGATAATTATTTTTTCTCATTTTCTTATAACAACTTTAAACATTTGGGTAATGTGTAAAATATTCTTCATCAATCGAGTGAAAATAACAATAAAAGCACTTAAGTATTTAAATTCACCTTAATTTTCAAAATATATATATAATTATCTAATTTACCATTATAATTTAAAAAAAAAAATCACAAATCAATATTATTCTATCTTAATTGCAATAACAATTTTACAAAAAAAAATTAGAGATTTAGTAAATCTCAATAATAATTTTAACAATATAAATGTTAATAATAAAGTATAACAAAATTATTATATTTTATTTTCTTGTTGTTTATATTAAAATATTATCTATTTATTTCCTTGTAGTAAAAATATTATAATAGGAATAATAATTATCTAATTTTAAAACTGTCTGAAATTAGACATTAAATTAACCCATAAACAATAAAAAATAGATATAATTATATTTTGTATATTTTTTAAAATAAATTATCTATAAAAGTGTGAAAGTCAAAGTTTTAAAGTAGATATTAGATATTAGTTTTAGAAAGTCTTTAACTATGGAGAAGTGTTCACTAATGAGTACATCACGCAGATGTTTTTAAGGACATAAATGTGAATGTTTTATAATTTAGGTAGTTATTATTAAAATTTGATTATATAAAAATGTTAATTTTCCATTAAATTTTGAAAATAAATTTACGATGTTTTTTTAAATTTTTAGTTATATAAGTTAAATAATTAATCTTTTTATTTTAAATAAAAAATTAAAAAAATAATATCCTAAAAAATCAAAATACTAATAATAAATTATATTTAAAAATAAATAATAGTTAAAAAATATAATAAATAATTTTAAATTTATTATTATATACTTTTGCAATACTTATAATCATAATTATAATAATGAAAATGTATTTTATGATTGATATATTTTTATTTTTATTTTTTTAACAATAAAAAAATTCTATCATTTTTAATAGTAAAATTATGAAAAAGACCCTCATTAATTTATGTAAATATTAACGTATAGAAATGTATAACAAATCATTATACTCGTCACTATTATCTATTAAAACCAATTTATAATAAAAAATAATTAAGAGAGAAACAACGACTATTTATCTATTATCAATTTGTTGGTCATTATGTTCTTTGTTGAACCATTTAAAAAATAGTTTTCCCTATTTGCTTTTATGCACTCTACTAAGTATTGTTATTTCTTATTTCTTAAAAAAAAAATTAGTTAAAGAATAGTTATATGGATTCCGATTCACAACATCCAATATACATAAATAGAGTATTAAACGACATAAATTCGTGAAGGCTTCATGGCGGTGGGTGTCGTTATTTACACTAAATCTTACGCTATAGCTCGTGCACGATCATGATCGAATAAGGTTCCTAACACCCATTCCATGTCCCATCACCTCTAAAGGTCTTCTACATTCTCTATTATTTACAATAAAGACCATAGATGTGGCTCTTCTACTACCAGCCATTTGTCAAACGTGAACATGTCATAGCTTGTCAAGGGGTCTTTAGCACATCAGTGAAGTGCTCATCAAAAAATAAAATACTTATAAAAATAAAAATAAAAATAAAATTTAGAGGTTTAAAAAAAAATTAATATTATAAAATGTCATATCTAGGGTTGTTGGACCATCACACATTTCAAAAAATAATTGTCATTTATTACCAATTTAACTTGGCCCTAGGCGAGGATCGGACCCTGACAAGTTAGAGGATTAGGCCTTGATAAGCTGTCACTGCAAGAGATTGTTGTAGTATTAAAGAAAACAAGAGTAACGGGTAATAGAGGCTGTTTAGTGCAACTTGCATTGCCAAATTTCCTGACTAGCAATAATAATGGTGCTAACAACATTGATATTTTTTCCCTAGTGAGAATTTTCCTATCAATTTTTCATCCAACTAACCAGAGAAGAGCCATTTTTATTGAGTATTCCTTTGTTCAGAATTCCAAGTTACAACCATCATAGATTCAGAGCCACATGTATTTCTCAACAATCTAAATGACCATTTTTTAGCTAAATTTTATGGTGTAAATTTGATCTAGTATGGATTGTTATTAGGATATGATACATAGTTTTTTTCTCAAAATTAAATTACATTACCATCGAGAATCCAAACCCTAAATAAAGCAAAGTTAAAACTTTCACTGGCGTTCTTTATCCATAAAAGGGTTTATCTGTATTTTCTCCTACTTCTCCAAGGTCTTTGCCTCTATTATTATGGAATTTCATTCCATATTTGTTTATTTATCTTTACAGTTCAATAATTCTAGTGATCCAATTACGATAACAACTCATTTTAGGAAAATATAGAGCACTAATAGGGATAAAATCATCTGGAAAGAGAGGAATTTGTAAGATCAGCCAGTTGTTTTTACCTAGATGAAAATTTCACCTTTTGGCTCAATATCAACTGACGAATATGGTCACGAGGATAGATTCTATCCCGATGCTTGAGGAAAGTAAATTAATGATCGTATTTTCTTCGCATCTAAATAAATAGGGGATGTGGAGTGGATGATATTTCTCACGATGTGCACTGGATGATATTTCAAGGCCACATATGTGGGCTTGGAGATAGTGTTAGATTTCTTCTTTGTGCATTATTTTCTTTTTCAAAAGGGGGAGTCTAGACTCGCAATGCCATTAACACAGTTTTCATATTTGTGGGATATGGCCTTGTATTGTGATATCCTACCAGCCTAGATCCATCTAACTCCATATCTATCATGCACCTAGAGGGATCAAATCCATTAAGGTGCAAGCCTCTTTTTTCAAGTGTATAATTCGAGAAAGGCATGCACCTTGAGGATCCCTCTCAACACATGATAGAGCTAGAGCTAGATGGATCTAGGTTAGTTCTAGTTGAGGGAAACAATGTCACATTTTTAGATTATCATTATTATGTATATGATTGAGATAAACTTCATACATTGAAATATACATTATGTTTTCTTCCCTTGACATGAGTATATCATTCTCTTATTTAATTTATTCTATGTTACTTGCCTTGAATGGTTTGTACTTCTATGTTTGGATTCTTTGAGTGGTTTGCGTGTATATCTATTTCGATTTCGATGGTATTATATGTGAATGTTACAATGTTTTTTTTTATATTTTTGTATGTGTATGTAATTATCTGTTAGTAATTAGTTGGTGATGCAGAAGGGAGACAATCTTCTCAATAGTTTGCAATAGGATTGATACCACACATATATTTCATTTAATTCTCGGTATCACAAATTTTGACAAATAATTAATTATTAAGAGTGTCCCTTTATGTATTACTAAATATATCTTGAATAGTAGTTTTAATTATTTACTACGTCAAGATTACTCCTGAAATTTTAGGTATCACAACTTTTAAAAGCTAATTAATTCTTAATAGTGTCCCTCTAAGTCCATAATGTCACAAATTTTGACATATTAGTAGTCACACTATTAGTTTCTCCATATTTTAATATCATTATATGATAAGAGCAGTTGAAATCATAAACCATTCAAATATTTAACTTGAGCTAATGCAGTACGCATCATACCTTCTCTCTCTTTCTCTCTAATATTAATAGGTTGAATTAGTATAACACAAAAATCAATGCACATTGTAAATAATTCTTTTGTGCTTACACTAAAACCAATGGTCGTTGTTAATCCAATCACTTTAATATTAATGTACCATCATACCGAAAGGTACATAAATCATAAATCAACTTCTACACTGAAATCAATGCATCTAATGCAAGAAATCAAATAGGATTCAAAAACAACATGTACACTAAAATCAATGCATCTACTGCAAGCAATCATATAGGATTACCAACCAAAATACACACTAAAATCAATGCATATAGTGCAAGAAATCAAATATAATTAGAAAATAACATCTACACTAAAATCAATGCATCTAGTGCAAGTAATCAAATAGGATTAGAAATTAACATCTAAACTGAAATCAATGCATCTAGTGGAATCAATCAAATCGGATTAGAAATTAACATCTACATTGAAATAAATTCATGTAGTGCAAGCAATAAAATAGGATTAGAAATCACCATGTACATTGAAATCAATGCCTCTACTGCAAAATATATTCTTCCCTCTCTCCCCCATATATATATATATATATATATATATATATATCCCTCCATCTCTCCTACCTTGTCTCTCTACCTCACCCCCCCAAACACACACACTTTCTCTCTCCATATCTATCTATCTCTCCCTCCTTGTCTCCCTCCCTCCCTCACTATATCACTCTCTTCTTCACACGCTTCAACTTCCATCTATATCTCTATCTCCCTTTGTCATTCCTTTGTCTCTCTATATCACCCCCTAAACATACACACTCTTTCTCCCTATCTATCTCACTCCCTCTCCCTCTTCCTTTTCCTATTCCCCTTCTCTCCCTCTCTCCCCTCCTAATCTCCTATATCCCTCTGTTTCCATATCCCTTATCATTCCCTCTCTCTCACTCCACCTTTTTCTCTCTATGTATTTCTTCTTACCTCCCTCTCTCCCCCTCCAACTCCATCTCTCTCTCTTCCTCCCTCTCTCTGAAATTTTCTCCCACCTCCCTTTGTCTTTCCCACTCATATCATCTCTCTCTCTCTCTCTCTCTCTCTCTCTCTCTCTCTCTCTGCACTCCAACTCTATCACTATCTCCCCCCCCCCTCCTTCTACCTCCCTTCTCTCCATCTCTCCTTATTTGTGTCTCTAGCTCACCCCTAAACATACACACTCTCTCTCCTTCTCTCCCTTGTCACTTCCTCTCTCTCTCTCTCTCTCTCTCTCTCTCTCTCTCTCTTCATTTTTCTCTCCAAATTTATTTCTCTTTCCCTCCCTTTCTCCTCCTCTATGAATCCATGTCTTTGTTCTCCCCTCCAATATATATCTAGATTAATATATATAATCATATACTAATATATATAACTAATATTATATTTAATAATATTAATATGAATATTAAACTTTTAATATTAGTATTAAATTTAAAGATGTCTTTACAAGGCATGATAACAAAATTTATTGTAAAACTACTTCATTATTTCCGAACATTACAACTTTCACGTGGAAATATTTATATCTTTAAATATTTTAATATATCCATAGAATATGGTTTTTCATTTTAAATATCTATTTTACAAATATTTAGCTATAAATATTAGAAGATTTTGCAACACTTTTGTGTTGAATTAACATTTTTCCTTTAATTTAAGAAATAGTATTGGCTTTAGTAAAGAGTATAGATGTTTAAATTATTACCTAATTTGGAACCTTGTTGTGGTAAAAAAATGCGTTAAAGGTAAATTTATGATGCATTCAAATTGAACATATATGATAAAATAACTATTAAACCAATGAGATATTTGTATTGTAGTTTTTTTTTCATTTTTGTTTAGGGCCAACATTAATTTATTATTATTATTATTATATTATTTTACATACATATTTACACAAGGCCCCCATACTTGATTGTAGAATGCGCCTCTCCAAGCAATAATGAATAATATTTTCTTTATATATATATATATCATAAAACAGTTTCAATATATTTTTATGAAAAGTTCATAATATCTAAGAAACATTGAAATGTAAAATGAATGGTTTATAAATACCTTCTAATTGAAATAAATATTAAAATAAAGTAACAATAATACAAATATATCATTTAATTATATCCTATGTTTTATTATTTTCTAAAATTTTGAATGAATAATATTGGCTTCTGTAATCATGTTTTGAACATTTATGATGAGGAGTGCCTTATTAAATTATTAAGTTTGGAAATCTAGGTTATATTTCTTTCCTATTTGCAGTTATTTACTTGTTGTCACCCTAGGTGATATTCACATGTGTTACTACATTGATAGGTGGATAGTTTGATCGTTATGGTATGTGGCTTATTGCTCATCGAGACTAGGCTTTGAATTGCATCATTTGAACCCTCTAGAACTCAAGTATTTTACTCTATCGAGAATTGAAGGTTACAAAGAACTATCAATCATATTCTAAAAATTAGTCTTGATGATGGACCCCCTTTGGGGTTTGAAACGTCGACAGAATGAACATGATACTGTGGATAATCCGGATCATACTACTCCAAGAAACAACCATAGAAGCTTAAAGTATAACGAGATTTGAGTTGTCAATCATCCGCAAGGTGATAGATTAGGGTTAAACTTGGATTGTTAATCATGGGTCAAGAGCATTATGAGGGTAAGCCCTCCCTCCCAACCCCTACAATGCTTAGCTCATTTGCAGAGGTACAACTTGGATCAAGGTTCTCCAACTCACAACCCTTGCTATCTCATATGGTATTTTCTTGCCCCCTGAAATCACTAGAGTTGTTCTAGCTAATCTTCCTCTATCCACAAATCTGACCGCATTTGCAGTTATTACAATCTAGCTTGTGTTCCCAAGAAGTAGTTGGAGGTGTTGGTCCCAGAGTCGAAGAGAGTAGATCTCTACCTTTTGTACCCATGAAGGTGAGTCTCAGACTTCGGATTATGGTTGCCTATTTACTATTCTAGGGTGTCAACATTTCTCACATTTATTGTTGTATGTAGAATGGAGTTTTGGAGATTGTGGTGACCTTACCATCTCTCAATAGGTATTCCTAGTTTTCCTGAGTGCTAAAATTTGATACTTATTTCAAGGGGTATGTCTCTTACCAATTTTTCATCTCCCTATTGCAGGTATATTTGGATGGTGGGAAGCTTGACAAGAAAAAGGGGGTTCACATCCTCCTACACAACCAGATTCTTACCCACCTTTTGAATGTTGTTTGTGGGTCAATGTTGTTGATAAAATTCTACAAGGGTTATAATCATTCTTGCGCGGCTTGACTCCGTTGGAACTCAGGTGGTGTTTTTGCTTCCAGGCCTAATGGCCATTAGTATTCTAGATAACTGTAATTCTTGTTTTCCAAAATCATACTTTTCTAGTGTTAAATCTATTGTAGAATTATGACTTGGAATTCATTAGCATTTTCGGCCTTCTAGGAATCAAACCTTATTTTTGACTGTTTATTAATATAGAATAGGACATTTTAATTCCACAAGGCCTTCTTGTTGGGCATACCCACTCGATACAGTGTTAACAGTCATGAATTTTCAGTCTATCCTTAATTAATTACAATGGAATTTTTGTGTATACAATTGTTTTTGAAATTTATATGAAAAGTCTATTGTCCTTATACTGCACTGGTTGGGATTTTCACATTCGAATATGAAACATTTACACATATATAATTGTTTTCTTGGGTTATATGGCCTATGACCACTATTCTATTGGGTACTAAGTACTTAAGTATATATATATATATATATATATATACAATAAAATTTTGTTAAACATATACATATACTCTTCGTTGTTAAAAAGCTTCAGTGTACCATCTGGAATTATGTATTGAATGACTTTCTTGTCTACCAAGAAATTATGCCATTGCATTCCGCAACTTGTTGAGTATGTATTGTTCCTAAATATTTGGTCGTTTAAAATCAGTTTTAATTTTGTAAATTAGTTCTGAATATGTAGAAATCATTCATCTCTGGTGTTACAACTTTTAATAAAAGCTTTATTATTACTCAACTCGAGTTTACATGTAACTACAGGCTTCTACGATAATTCCACACTAGTTAATGGGAGACTGTATGGTTAGCACCAAGAGATTTTTCTTTACTATGACAATTTTATTTTGGTTAGATTAACTACATATTTATCATGTCAAAATTCATTTAAGGTTAACAAATCGGGTTTGTAATTTCGTTCTATGTCTAGAAGTAATTTTTGATCTGTTTCCCTTTGTCATGAAAATCTCTTATTGAAATATAATGTTCCCTTTTGAATGTTATTTTAATGGGCTAGGAAATGACTTTTGAGCTATCCACTCTTTGGACTCGACTCAAGAACTAACTGAAGTCTAGCTTAGGGTTAAACCCAGATTCCACCATTACTAGTTTTCATCATTTCTTTTCAAATGTAAACTTCCTAGACAATATACAACAATCATTATAGTGATTTCCTCATAGTACTATACAGTAATAGTAATATAGACCCTATTTATAATTACAATTATCTAACTGTCACTTACACTGTTCTTCTTCATAAATCCCATGTAACACCCCTTGATTGTATGTAAAACTTTGCTAACCTAAGCTAAGGAAAGCTAGGTCCAAGGTGTAACAATGAAAGTAAATACTTTATTGTTAAATAAATAAAGATAATATAAAGTCTTGGAATGGAGACACCAAGGGATGAGGTTCTTGCCAAATAAAATCCCATTGGTGCATGAGAATGGATAATTCTTTCATGATAAGACTTCTAGATCCAATTCTCGATAAGCTTAATGGATTTGTAGAAAAATATCGATTAAATTTCTTAGCTAGAGAAATATTATAATTTTAAGAAAAACATAAAAGCCTTGTGGGAGAGAAAGGAAATCTTTTATGAGGAAAAGCCTCGTGAGAGAGAAAAGCGAGCTTTTCTGAGACAAGCCTACTCAAAAGAATGAAAAGATGCATAAAAGTGGGACGCTGCTAATGGAAACCATATCATGAAAGAGGGTAATAAATACCCATTGAAGATATCAACAAGAGGTGGTTGATCCATTACAAGAACTCTCAACTTGGTGGTGAACTAGAGAAATCCAGTTCTAGGTTGGGTGGCGATGCTCGGTTTTCCAAGTGACATTCTTTCAGATAGTCTAGTTTTCATGGGATGTTTTGTATGTTGCTTCCTTACCCTCAATGTTGAAAATTCATTTAGCATATGGGTTTTTTTTTTTTACTTTTCCTTTCTATGAGATGATTGAACGAATTGCATGTGACTAATATGCATGAGTAGATTTTCCTGTGTTAATTGCGTTTATGAGATAATTATATATGGATTCATGTGAAAATTATGGCACATAATGTAATCCGAGCTAAATTCAGTGAAGGAAAAAAATATGCAGGTTTTATGCATTAGTTGTTATGTTTTCACATCTTTAAACTTATGTGCTATCTCAGTTAAAGAAACAACTGCAGACCCAAAACTAGAATTTCCACTTGATGTACTCTTTTGGTCTGACGGAATTCATTCCCAATATGCATCTGTGAAGATGCACAAATTTACTCCCTCTTCTCCTCTATACCATATTCCAAACTGGGTAGTGCCTCTGAGGTACCGTAAAATATGCTTAGTTTCCTTCCAAAATAATTTAGTTGACCTAACCATAGATTGGCTTGGCTGGTTGACTGCACAACACATATATGGTCATGTGTTCACAAGATACATGGGTGAACCCACTAGCTGCCGATAAATGGTAGCATCCACTTCTTCACCTGAAGTGGCATGCTCCTTCCTCTAGTTGTTCGCTAAAGGTGTCTCCATGGATTTACAACTCTCCACACTAGTACAAAATGACTAATTAGTTACTAAAAAAACAACTAGAATTTGCATGTAAATGACCATTTTTCAGTGGGTGACCAATAGTAGCTAATTTACAGTATTTTATAACTTGACCAACTTTTAGTCATTTTTAGCTTAGTCATTAATTGGTTTCCTCAATTTTACCATCTATAAGTATATTTAGTCATTAATTTTTCACTGGTTTAGTCATTAATTGTCGAAATTAATGACCAAATATATAACAAAATATATTAATATATGAATCCTCGAGAAAACTAAAAAATGACCAAACAAATATGACCAAAACGTTGGTCATGTTATAATATACTGTAAATTAGGTACTAATAGTCATATATATGCAAATTTTAATCATAATTTAAAACCAATTAATGAACAAAGAAATATGACTAAATTTTAGTCATGTTATAAGTTATAAGATGTTGTAAATTAGCTACTAATAGTCATATATATGCAAAATTTAGTCATCATTTAATAATAAAAAATGTATCATCTGCAATAATCATTTATCTTTTTTTGGTATTTTCATATTCCTTATATAAACAAATAATTTAGTAGTTTCTATTCATTTCATTTATTCATGTTCATCATTAATTAATATAAACTACTAATTTAGTAGTTTTATATTGATTTTATGTGTTTATTATTAATCATCAAAAATTAATTAGTATGATTTTGCGACTAAATTTTAAGAAAATGGCATACAATGAACATGTTTATATAATATGATAACATAAAGTTACATATCTTAATTACAAGGCTAAATAATATCAAGTGCAAATAAAAATAATTTCAACCATATAAATTTTATTATATAAAATATCAAGTATTACAATATGGGTTTCCACTTAATATGAGTTGGACTACAATTTACACATGAAATATTGTTTCATCATTTCAAAACATTATCATTGTATTTCCAAAGCATTGCAAGTGAATTCACCAACTCTTAAGGCTTGACCATCAGTCTCAATGAGTGTTTCTTATGCAAGATATTGGCTCTAAGGGTATCACTAGACCGATTCTCTTCTCTCACACATTTTGCATTTTTCGCTCCAGCGTTATTGTTCCCCTCTTTATTCAATTGCCGCTTCTTACCATCAATATTGAGTTCCTCTCCTAAAAATGAAAGAAGATAGAATGAAGAGTATAAGACATGAAAGTCGATGAATACTTTAATATAAAATAAAGTAGACTATAAAAGATTTATATGAAATATACCTCAACATTCGATAGTTTCCACTATGTGGCTAGATGACCTGTATAAAGAAAGCAAATAAAATGTCACCATAGAAAATGTTATCGGAGGGGGATTCATCATGCATGGTAGGTTTTTTTTTGTGTGCACACATCATATTGCTCACTTCTAATTGTATAAAAAACAAAGAGATTGCACAATGACATGTAGTGACATGTGGGTGTCTATTTGAATCAATGATATGCTTGGTTGTTTTACCTATTCTAATCCTACCAAAATGAAATTAAGAGAGACAAGGACACAAGAAGGACTATCAATAAATGAAATTAGAGACTTTAGAATGCAACTCAATTGTACCTGAATGTAACGATAAGTATTTGCAGCTTCCTAGTCACTGATGAGCATCAAATCACAGTGTGAAAAATTCCTTTCATTATGATAATTTGGTTGCACCTACACTAATCCTCTATAGTAGTCCCTTGACTTCCCTATAGATATAATTTTAGAAACAATCCTACTCCTACAATTCTTCCCTATATGGATCATCTTTGGCCCCCCCTATTGATAGTTATTTTTCAAGGCAACAAAATATAACTCTCCAATTGCATCATTGCCTTTCAAAACAATGTTTGATCATTTCCAGGTGGTTGTGGAACAAGTTTCTACTCAAGTCCATGAGATCCTTGATTTGTCTCCATCGCAAAAACCTCTTTTCATAATAAAATTATCAATCCCACATCTGCATTCCTCGTCCCCAACATACTTTATCATTTCTCCCTCAGTGCAATAGAGATCCACTACTATGGCATGGAGATGATTGATGTCATAAAACTGTTGAAAATAATACTGAGAGGGGGGGTGAATCAGTATTATCAAATTCTTTTACAACTTATAAAGATTAGCATATCTGACTAATGAAACTTGTGTATACCTTCCAGACTTATAATTTAATTTATTCTTCAGATGTTGATCATTAATCTGTGTGTCACAACCATATAACAATAAACAGGAATAGAAAAGTAGAGCGGAAAGTCACACAAAAGAACACAAGATATAAGGTGGAAACCCAATGTGGGTGAAAACCACCTACTGTAATATGTCTCTATCTTCTTTCAATTAGAAACTTCCTTATACAATGATTCTGTACTGGCGCAGTCTTATACCAGCACGCAAGCTTCAACCTGAAGAAGGCTACAACCTTCTCTCGTTCTCCAGACTCTTCTCGAAGGGAGCTACAACCCCCTTAGCTCTTGTACTAGCTGAGGTACTAGTACGTAGGTGCTAACCTACAGAAGACTTCTCTTTTCTTCCAGGGACCACGTTTCATAAATTTTCAAACTGGATCCATGAATATCATGAAATAGATCTACAATCAACCAACTTCCTTGTACAAATACTAAATCAATAACTTCTCAGAACACAATACCAGTAACCAGACACCAATTCAGAACCCTGAACACTGCAGTAATAGACAAAAGCAGCTAAAACATATTTAAAGAAAAAGTCCGCAACTTCACCAATAGAAACCTGCGTACGTCCGCAGTATTCAATTCTTTGACCTGCAGGTATCCGCACCTCCGCTGTGTAAAGAATGTGGTATCCGGACCTACGCTATGTCGAGCCTACGGGTATCCACACCTACGTTGTGTCGTGCCTGCAGATATCCATGCTTGCGCTGTGTCGAGCCTGCGGGTATCTGCACCTGTGCTGCATCGAGCCTGTAGATATCCGCGCTTGCACTGTGTCGAGCCTGCGGGTATTCGCGCATGCACTGTGTCGATCTCGCGGGCATCCGCGCCTGCGCTGGGTCACACCTGTGGGTATAGATAATTTATCAGACTTCACTTATACCCTAGATTATCATATTTATAGATCTCATCATGCACCAAAGAGATCTCTACCCATCAGTAGATCCGTCTTGTAATGCTCAGGTTTCTCCTTCATTCAGGGCCAGCTATAACTCACCAACCGATCACCAGTATTTCAGATCTAGCTCATCTCAAGATATTCAACACATTAGCTGCCCAAGCCAAATGATCTCCTTTCCTTTTTATAGTATAGGCCTTACTCAAACCATAGTCCAAAAGCATAGAGATCCAATACTAGGGACCCAAAACCTGGGTTCAATACTTTAGATGCAAACACCACGGACCAAAACCATAGGATCAAAAATGTTGGACTAAATACCATGGATGACCAATAAGATTTCCCACGTGCGTGCTTTTCTCTACATGAAAGTGCGTGTACTTTACGTCCGCACTTTTTGTTTGGAGTACCTGCATACGTGTCCGCATCTTTTGTTCAACACACCTGCATATGTCTGTGGCTTTGTGAAAAAGAACCTGTGGGTATCTTATTTTCTACTATTTTGAGAGCCTAAACTTATGATTTGCTATTTGAGTGAGTTGCCATCAAGGACAATACTTATGTCATTGAGCCAAACCTGTGTCATAATGCCAACAATCTCCCCTTTTGGACTTGATGGCAACCCAAAGTCACTCAAAGTCTTTTCTGCCCCTTTGACATCAAGGGCAAAGGGTTATGCTCCCCCTGAGTACATGCTAAAATCTCTGCTCTACTGTGCTGTCCAAGCTCCCCCTGAAATATAGGCAAGATCTGTAAAAGAAATATGACTTTATACATCATAACTGACCTTCCTATCACCAAAGACTCATACATACGACTCCCAACCAAGTCGGGATACATGATATAATAAGCATATTACAATATCCATCCCAGGCATAGTGGGGCACCAAGATAGGTCGTTACATGACCTTGACAAAAGAAAGATAGAGACAAATATCAGCAGCATCTGTCAATCATTATTCAGATCAGTATTCATGTTCTCCTTCTACACTTGCTCCTCCTGAAATCAAAACAACTGAAGAATTGAACCAAGATCTTCTATGATAATGCAAACAATGCATTATTAGAAGAATATATGTTGCCCCTAAACCTGTGCCAGATTGTCTCTAACAGACCCATATCAGACTCTTCTCATCCTTGTTTTTCTTCAAGTCAATTGTATCCACATAAACCAGCGTATGTATGCGTATACCCCATATGAAACTCGTGTACAACCAACAATCTCTGAAACAGACAAGATTCAATAGCAAGATGATGATTCAACTACCCCTAGCTTTTGTCTGAGGTATTCAAAGGTCTCGCTGGGCAGTGGTTTGGTGAGAATATGAGCAACTTGTTCCTTAGAGGGAACATACACCAATTTGACCTTTTGTTCAAGCACTTTTTCTCGGAGAAAATTATACTTGATCGGTATGTGCTTAGTCTTTGAATGCATGACAGGATTCTTTGAAATACTGATTGCACTTGTATTATCACAAAAAATGGAGATAGGTGGAGTACAAGTGATTTGAAGATCTTGCAATGTTTACATCATCCAAACGAGTTGTGTGCAACAAGATGCAGTAGCTACATATTCTGCTTCAGCCGTAGATAATGCAACAAAGCTTTGTTTCTTGCTGAACCAAGAAACTAATCTAGGACCCATGAACAATGCACCACCACTAGTGCTTTTCCTGTCATCCACACTTCCTGCCCAATTCGCATCAATGTATGCATGAAGTGTAAGATCTGTACCTCTAGGATACCATAAGTCATAGTTTTCAGTTCCTTGAAGATACTTGAAAATTCTCTTAATTGCCTGAAGATGAGTTTCTTTTGGATTTGCCTAAAACCTTCCAACTATTCCCACTGCATGCATAATGTCTGGTCGGGTACTTGTTAGATAGAGCAGACTATCAATCATGGATCTATAGGTTGGTTGATGTACAACTACCGATTCATCATTTGTGCTGAGGCTGCATCCCGTCACCATAGGGGTACATACTGGTTTCGAATCCTCCATCCCATATTTCTTCAAGATCTGCTTCAGATATTTAGTTTGTGATAGAAAAATGTTGTCTTTGTTTTGTTTGACTTGTAAACCAAGAAAATATGTGAGCTCACCAAGCATGGAGATTTCAAACTCTTTCTGCATCACCAAGGAAAAACTTTGACTCATGTCTTCTTCGTTGCTACCAAAGATGATATCATCAACATACACAACAAGTATCAACAACTTATCATTGCCAATTTTTATATATAGATTGCTATCAATCGATCCTTTTATAAAACCTTGTTGATGGAGGTACTTATCCAACCAATAATACCACGCCCTTGGAGCCTGTTTAAGGCCATAGAGAGCCTTTTTGAGTCTGCATACAAGTTTTGGATCATTTCCAAGAATAAACCCATATGGTTGTTCAATATATACTTCTTCATTTAAGTCTCCATTCAGAAAGGCAGATTTTACATCCAACTGAAATACTTTGAACTTCTGAAAGCTAGAGAGTGCAAGGAACATTCTTATAGCCTCAATTCTGGCAATAGGAGCAAAATTTTCTTCAAAGTCTATGCCTTCTTCTTGCACATAACCTTTACAAACAAGTCTTGCCTTGTTTCTAACCACATCCCCATTTTAATTCACCTTATTTTTGAAAATCCATTTTGTCCCTATGACATTCTTATGTTTTGGTATAGGAATCAACTCCCAAGTGTTATTCTTTTCAATCTGCTCAAGTTCTTCCTCCATGGCCTTGACCCAGCATTCATCTTTGCAAGCTTCTCTTACATTCTATGGTTCAGTGGAGGAGAGTAATGCTAGATAGCTTGAAGCTTCTGAAATGGTTCTTCTTGTTTGTACACCGGCCTCTTTCTGCCCCAAAATTTGAGATTCTAGATGATTCTTCTGAACGTATCTGGATGTAGTCTTTTCTTCTATCCTTATCTGTTCTTCTGGTGCTTCATGGGTTTCTTCTTCGTCATGAATCTGATTTGATGTTGACGGATAGTCTTCGCCATCTTTGAGATCTTCAGATTTTACCTACCTAGGAGTGTTTCCTTCTTCACCAACCACTACATCAATACTTTCAACAATTTTGCCAAGTCCTTTGCTGTAACTTTTGTAAGCTTTTCTGTGGGGAGAGTAGCCAAGTAAAATTCCTTCATCTGCGCTAGGTTAAACATGCCAAGATTTTCATCAGTCCTTTTAATGTAGCATTTTCTTCAAAAACTTTTGAAATATTTTACCGTGGGAGTCTTACGTACAAAATTTCACGAGGATTTTGAGTGTTGTTCACCCAGATGTTTCCCTTGTTGAGAATAGTGTAGCGGCAAATGCGGCTTCACCCCAGAAGGTTGCAGGAGTTCCAGACTCATCAAGCATAGCACGAGCCATTTGTTGAACTGTTATGTTCATCCTTTCCAATACTCCATTTTGCTAAGGAGTCCTTGCAGTAGAAAATTCCCTTCTTATTCCATGTTCTTCACAAAAATCGAAAAATTCATCTGAGCTAAATTCCCCTCTTCGATCAGATCTCAGGCATTTGATTCTACGATCTGATTCATTTTCAACCAAAGCTTTGAATGACTTGAACTTTTCGAAAGCTTCATCTTTATACTTCATGAGTCCTATCCAACAAATCCTTGAAAAGTCATCAATGAAAAATATGAAATACTCTTCTCCTCGAGGTGACCTCTTCCTAGTTGGACCACATATATCGGTGTGGACAAGGTCAAGTGGCCTGCTAGCTGATCCTTCCTTCTCAGGGAAATTAATTCTGGTTTGTTTACCAAATTGACATGATTTGCATATTGTATTGTCTGGAATTCTGATGTCAGGAAGATCACGAACTGCCTGATATTTGCATGCTTTCCTTATCTGAGAGAAGCTAAGATGCCCCAATCTTCTGTGCCATAGCTAGTGTTCATCATTCTTGCTTAAATAGCATTGTTGTTGTTCTACCTTGTGTATGTATAAGTTATTTGGAGTTCTTATGCCTTTGATCATTGTTTTTCATGTATCAAGCTCACGAACAATACAACCATTTGATCGAAATATTACCTCAGTTACTTGATCACACATCTGACTGACACTCAATAGATTATGCTTTAAGCCATCAACATACATAACATTTCCAGCCTTGACCTTTTCTTTCAAACAAACAGAGCCTTTACCTTTTATGAATGCAGTGGTGTCATTTCAACATGAGAGCTTCTTTTCCTTTTCTAAGGCACTATATGACTGAAGTTTTTCTTTATTACCTGTCATATGTTTCGATCATCCACTATCGATGTACCATTGATTTTCCTGTCCTTCGACATATAAGTCTATCCCACATCTTTTCGGTTGAATTTCTTTCTTTTTCCATGATTTGGAACTCAATGAAGCTTGCTCCTTCTGAGTTGTTTGCCAAAACCTGCTTCTGCATTCAGAATCTTCATGACTGAAGTTGTTACAGATAGAACATTCTCTTTCATTTTCAAGAGCAGAGAAGTTATTGTAGGTTATTTTCATGATTCCTATCATACTCCTTTGTTTTTGAGCTTCCCTGGTCATGATGGTCTTGTAGGAAACACATTGAGAAGCTTTATGACCAAGTTATGACAAGAGAAACATTGGCCATTGAAGAAATTCCTGCGATTATCAAATCTACCAACCATATTATTGTAGTTTCCATCCATTCTTGACCCAAATTGAGAATGATTTACCTGTGGTTGGTTGAGGCTTCTATTAATCTTTGACGTAGATTGCCCCAGATTTACTTGATAATCTTTGATCATTCTTGAAACAAATTGTCCCTAATTTACCTGGTGATCTGCATTATCCTTTTACTGCCGATTGTCAACTTGTTCACTTCTCCTTGATGCACCAAGATAAATTTTGGAGGTGGATGGATTTTGCGCTTGCTTCTGAGCTTGAGATGCTTCTTCGGAATATCTGAGACCAGTCTTGATTAGTGGAGAATGCTGCACTTTGATAATCTCTTCTAGAGTTTTAGACCCTTTAGAAAACCTGAGATTAAGGGCTTTCGTTTTCTCAATTTCTTTTCCAAGTCCCACAATTTCACATTCTAACTCGTCATTGTGTTTATCTCTTTCAGCAAGTTGGAATGTTAGAGTATCTATAATCATATTCTTTTCTTCTAAACAAACTTTAAGTTTAGATATTTCTTCATAAAGACCTTCTTCATTTATAGCATCCAAGAAATCATCATCTTCAAAAGCCATCAAAAGTCTATCATCATTACCTTGTTCATCTTCATCACTATTTGACAATCCATCACTGTCTTCATGCATGTAATAGCTCTTATTATTTACATTCTGTTTTCTGTTCCATCTAACAAGTTCCTTACCTTTGTCTAGTTTATCCTTATGACGACATTTTGCAGCATAATGACTGACTCTTCCACAAGCAAAAAATTTGAAAGGCATCTTACCTCTGAATCTTCCAGTTCCCCGTTGAAGGTTCTTGACAAAATTTGATTCTTCCTCTTCTTCTGACATATGTCCTGCCTCATAATAATCTCCTTTTCCTGAAGCCTTGTATGCGGCTTCCCTCCTGTCTGATGGTCCTCCTTTTCTCATCTCGTAAGCAGATAGAATTCCGTGTAGCTGTGACATGGTAAGGCTCTGTAGATTATTCTTTTCTTCTATGGCAGAAACTTTTGAATCAAACATCGGAGACAAAGATCTTAGAACTTTTTCAACCAAAACAACTTCTTTTATTTCTTCACCCAAGTTTTTCATACAATTTACGATCTCATCTATACATAGGAAATAACTAGCCACACTTTCATCATTATGCATTCTGAGACTTTCATATTGAATTCTAAGAGTTTGTAAATTTTTTCGTTTTACCTGTTCATATCCTTCATAGCTTAGAACGATCTTGTCCCATATTTTTTTTTCACTTTTGAGCTGCATAACCTTGACGAATTCTGCTTGAGATAGACTTCCTAATAGAGTATTGACAGCTTTTGCATTTGTTTCATATTGCTTCTTACCAGCTGCATCTGTAGGAGTTGTTGATCGAAATGTGTATCCAGTTTCCAAAATATCCCAAACTTCTGTACCAAGAGATTGTAGATAAGCAGTGATTCTTACCTTCCAATAGACGAAGTTGCTCCCATAAAAAATCGGTGGCCTGATAGATGCTTCTTTTTCAAAGTTGCTCATGATGATAGATCTTCCTTCAAGCGATCAAACTTTTCCTGAAGGACCTGCTCTGATTCCAATTGTTGAAAATAATACTGAGAGGGGGGGTGAATCAGTATTATCAAATTCTTTTCAACCTATAAAGATTAGGAGATCTGACTAATGAAACTTGTGTATACCTTCCAGACTTGTAATTTAATTTACTCTTCAGATGTTGATTATTAATCTTTGTGTCAAAACCATATAATAGTAAGCAGGAACAAAAACGTAGAGCAGACAGTCACACAAAAGAACACAAGATATAAGGTGGAAACCCAATGTGGGTGAAAACCACCTACTACAATATGTCTCTATCTTCTTTCAATTAGAAACTTCCTTATACAATGATTATGTACTGGCACAGTCTTATACCAGCACGCAGGCTTCAACCTGCAGAAGGCTACAACCTTCTCTCGTTCTCCAGACTCTTCTGGAAGGGAGCTACAACCCCCTTAGCTCTTGTACTAGTTGAGGTACTAGTACGTAGGAGCTGACCTACAAAAGAATTATCTTTTCTTCCAGGGACCACGTTTCATAAATTTTCAAACTGGATCCATGAATATCAATCAAACATCAAATACATCTGCAATCAACCAACTTCCTTGTACAAATACTAAATCAATAACTTCTCAGAACACAGTACCATTAACCAAACACCAATTCAGAACCCTGAACACTGCAGTAATAGACAAAAGCAGCTAAAACATATTTCAAGAAAAAGTCTGCAACTTCACCAATAGAAACCTGCGTACGTCCGCAGTATTCAGTTCTTTGACGTGTAGGTATCCGCACCTCTGTTGTGTCAAGAATGCAATATCTGCACCTAAGCTGTGTCAAACCTGTGGGTATCCGCACCTGCGCTATGTCGTGCCTGCGCTGTGTCGAGCCTACGAGTATCCACGCCTATGATGTGTCGAGCTTGTGCATATCCACGCCTGCGCTGTGTCGAGCCTGCGAGTATTTGTGCCTGCATTGTGTCAATCCCGCGGGTATCCACACCTGCGCTGGGACACACATGCGGGTATAGGTAATTTACCAGACTTCACTTATACCTTAGATTAATAGATTTACATATCTCATCATGCGCCAATGATATCTCGACCCATCACTAGATCCTTCTTGTAATGCTCAGGTTTCTACTTGATTCAGGTCCAACTATAACTCACCAATCGATGACCAGTATTTCAGATCTAGCTCATCTCAAGATATTCAGCACATTAGTTGCCCCAGCCAAATGATATCCTTTACTTTTTATAGTCTAGGCCTTACTCAAACCATGGTCCAAAACCATAGAGATCCAATACTAGGGACCGAAAACATGGCTTCAATACTTTAGATGAAAACATCACAGACCAAAACCATAGGATCAAAAATGTCGGACTAAATACCATGGACCAACCATAAGATTTCCCACATGCATGCTTTTCTCTGCATGAAAGTGCATTTACTTTATGTCCGCACTTTTTGTTCGGAGCACCTACGTACGTGTCTGTAGCTTTTGTTTGGCACACATGCGTATGTCCGCAGCTTTGTGAACAGGAACCTGTGAGTATCTTATTTTCTACTATTTAGAGAGCCTGAACTTGTGATCTGCTATTTGAGTGAGTTTCCATCAAGGACAACACTTATGTCATCGAGCCAAACCTGTGTCATAATTCCAACAAAAATAGTATAGTTCATCCTTCAATATATGTCACAAAACTACTCTCAACTCACATAACTCCTCTCATCTACAAAAACAAGAGTCCTCTTAAAATGCCTGGTCTCCATCTCATTCATCTTGAAATAAGTGGATATTTCCATGGGTGACAAAGTGTTCTTGGAGATTTAATAGAAGGATCTATCACTAAAAAAATAAAAACGCAATGCAACATAATAGTTATTAGGAGGAGCAACAATCTTGCCAAGCTAATTCCTAAGTAGATAAAGATACTCCTTCCTAACTAGATAAAGATACTCTTGAATTACCTCTTATAATGAACAAAATATAACCTCAACTACCTATAGAGTCTACCTGTGCATTGTAGCAATGAAAACGCTATGGAAAACAAAATCTACAACAATGTTGGTACAAATTTATGCTTTGATCTTATAAACCCTCGAAATTGTTTACCCATAAGAACAAAAATCCTCTTCAGTGAAAAGGAATAACAGAGTCCAAATTCATACTGATATACCAATTACAAAGATATCCACACCCAATGACCTTGCCTTTATCATAATCATTAAACCCTCAACTCTAGATAAAATTTATGCTTTGATCATATAAACCCTCGAAATTATTTACCCATACAAACAAAAATCCTCTTTAGTAAAAAGGAAGAACAAAGTCCAAATTCATACCCATGTACAAATTACCAAAATATCCATGCCTAGTGACCTTGCCCTTGCTCCATGCCCTTATCGTAATCATTAAACCCTCAACTCTAGATAAAATTTATTCTTCAATCATATAAACCCTCGAAATTATTTGCCCATACAAACAAAAATCCTCTTTAGTAAAAAGGAAGAACAAAGTCCAAATTCATACCCATGTACAAATTACAAAAATATCCATGCCCAGTGACCTTTCCCTTGCTCTATGCGCTTATCATAATTATTAAACCCT
This sequence comes from Pinus tabuliformis, assembly GCA_031772625.1. NCBI lineage: Eukaryota > Viridiplantae > Streptophyta > Pinopsida > Pinales > Pinaceae > Pinus > Pinus tabuliformis. The sequence continues at coordinate 749,052,654 of CM062806.1, read as the reverse complement.
CAACTCCAGATAAAATTTATGCTTTGATCATATGAACCCTCGAAGTTATTTACCCATACAAACAAAAATCATCTTTAGTAAAAAGGAAGAAGAAAGTCCGAATTCATACCCATGTACAAATTGCCAAAATATCCACACTGAGTGACCTTGCCCTTGCTCCATCTAATCGTTAATGCTCTCCTAATGTGTTTCCCATGCAAACTCCATCCGGGGTTCGAATCCCATGAAACCCATAGATCACGTTGATGGTCTTCCTTCGTCTGAAATTTCCACGCAGATATAGACAAGGCAAAGAAAAATACAGTGCTACAATGCGATGTTGTAATGTGTGAATATTTTATTTGGACCGAATGCTAAACTGGAAATGAGAAAGAAGAGAAACATTTCTAATAGAAAAAATAAAATAAATATTTATAATATAAAATAAAATATATAAATTGCAATTGGGTTAAATGATTTATTTTTAATAAGAATTTGTTATTTTTTCGTAAGACGCTAAATTAAAAAGAAGAAGAAGAAGTTAAAAATGATATTGGGATGAGTGTAAACATTTAAATATGACCTCAATTAATAATAAAAAGTTAAATTAATAAAAATAATAAAATTTAATTTGTTATTTACATGTGAATAGTCTTTCTTACAATACCATGGGCGAATACCATGGCTTATCAATACTACAAGTCCAAAAACATAACTTATTACACAACCAAAATATTTTACAATAATATGACACGATTCTTAACCGTGGATATTCACCCATACATTACGGTAGATATTATTAACTTGTAAAAAATAGCCTTTGTTACAATACCAAGGGTCAATACCATGGATTATCAATACCACATTGCCAAAAAGCATAAATTATTTCACAATCAAAATATTTTATAACAATACCACATGCCCAAAAAACATAAATTATTTCACAATCCAATATTTTATAACAATATGAAAGATTGTTAACCATGGATATTCACCCTCACTTTACCATGGATATTAACATGTAAATCTGCTTTGTTACAATACCATGGCTTATCAATACTACATGCCAAAAAAACATCACTTATTCCATAGTAAAAATATTTTATTTTAATTTAATTTAACAACATTTTTTTAATTGAATATAAGAGGGAAAATGTTACAATTTGAGATATATCTAAACCCTATATCCTCACGACTACAAAAAATATTCCTATAGAGATAAAATAAGGTTTTAATAAAATTAAGCTAAGATGGATCTATGCCAGTTCTTTATATATATATATATATATATATATATATATATATATATATATATATATATATATATATATATATATATATATATAAGGAACTGACGTCGATCCATCATAGCTAAGGATCTAATGGATGAGAGCAAGCAAATTGACTAATTATAATAGATTAAATATAGTGCATGATTTTTTAAAGTTTTTCATTATTTTATTTTCTTTGACATGATTGATCCAAAATATAGGTTTAATATTTTACAACCAATTAAGTTTTTCTAATTTAGATCATTTATTAAACACAATACAATGTGATCAAATTTAAGAGAGAGTTGGGGAGGGGGTTGAGAGAGGGAGCGAGACGATGAAAAGTTGGAGGATAGAGAGAGAGAAAGAGAGAGTGATGGGGGGGAGAGGGAACGAGAGGAAGGAAGAGAGAGGGGAGAGAGAGAGAGATGGAGTTGGAGTGGGAGAGAGAGGGAGGAAAGAACAAATACATAGAGAGATAGAGGTGGAGAGAGAGAGGAGTGAGAAGGGAGAGATGGAGAGAGAGTGAGGGAGAGAGGAGAGGAGGAAAGAGAAAGAAGATGAGAGGATAGAGATAGGGAGGTAAGGGGAAGAAAGAGAGATGGAGAAGGACAAGGAGGCGGGGAGATAGTGATAAAGTTGGACACTAGAGAGAGATAAAGAGAGGGAGAGTGATTTGGGGGGAGAGATAGAGGGAGGTGGGAGATAAGGGGTAGAGAGGAAGGAAGATAGGGATGAGGAGAGAGAGATGAAATTGGAGGGGGTAGGAGAGGGAGGGAACGAGAAAAATATAGAGGGAGAAAGGTCGAGAGAGAGAGAAGGGGTGACAAGGGAGTCATGGAGAGAAGGTGAGGGAGAGAGGAGAGTGGGAGGAAATAGAGAGAAGGATATAGATAGAGAGGGAGGGAAGGGGAAGTGAGAGATAGACAAAGAAGGGGAAGAGAGGGAGAGAGAGTGTGTGTGTATGTTTTGGGGGTGAGATAGAGAGAGGGAATAACAAAGAAACACAAATACAAATATAGATATTATACAATATTATATAACCAACCTAGATCCATATTAACCCTATAACTATCAAGTGCCGAGAGGGGTCCAATCTCTCGAGGTGAAAACATTTCCTCATGTTTTGCGCTAGAAAAAAAGTTTTCACCTCGAGATATTGAACCCCTCTCAACACTTGATAGATCTGGGGTTAAGATGGATGTACGTCAGTTAATATGAAATTAAAGTAGTTTTTATTTGATATTATAGTCTTAAAAATTAAAATTTCCCTTTAAATTAATTTCAAATTAGAACTATATCCAATTAGACTTAATGAATATATTTTTTAAAAATATATAAAATAATTTTTTTATTAAAAATATTTTTTTTTAAATTACAAATAATTAGAGATACATAGTGCAGAGTTGGCTCACCTATACACCATGTGAGGATGAAGAAGTGTTTAAGGAAGGATAACCTTTCAACAAATCTTTAACAACCTTTCGATCCCCTATCACTTGTAAGTTTAGATTGCTTGACACAATTAAGATGACTAACATAAAAAACTGATTCATATTATTGTAATACTTGTTAGGTAGTTGTATTTTTGTTCTTAGACTAAATTAGTGATTCATGTTAGTCATTTTTAGTTTTATTACTTATTAGGTAGTCATATATTTTAACCCGTGTCTAAATTAGTGATTTTTCTTAGTCGTTTTTAGTTCGGTCACTTAAGATTGCTCATTTTTTGTAGTATTTCACTTAGAAAAGCTATGGTGTCTAACCTTTCTAGTCACATAATCACCAATTTCTCATTTTCTACTAGTGCCATGTAGAATCTCTACAGTATCTCATTTTCATACTTTCCTTGAGAGACAAACAATTCCCCATCACCTTGTTGTAATTTCTACTTGAGAAATTAGTTCACGAGACCCATGTCCTTCATTTCAAATTACCTTGCAAGGTCCTTTGCAATATATGATCAACTGCTTATCACTAGTTAAAATAAAATTATCAACATATAAGAAAATAATAAGCAATTTACCTTCTATCCATATGTGATGAGGTTTGCATCTCCTTCACTTATGTTGGAGCCCAAACCAGTGAGATAGTTATCGATCTTAGTGTACTAAGCACGAGGCGCTTGTTTGACATCATAAAATTCTCACTTGAGTCTGCACAAATGAGGCTTGATAAAATGTATCAAAACCTTTGGGTTTCTCTATGTACACCACCTCCTTAATAACCCCATTAAGAAATGTTGTTTTTAAACCCATTTGGTGGATATTCTAGCCCATCTATGTAGCCAGAGCAAGAATTGATCTAATGGATTAGTACCTTGCTGCAAGAGAAAAGGTCTCCTCACAGTTAATTCCCTCAACTTGAGAGTACCCCTTGGCCACAAATCTAGCCTTATGCTTCTCTATGCTTTCGTTTGTTTCCGGCTTCACCTTGAAGATCCATCTCAATTCAATTATTGGTTTATATGCTGGTCTTGGGACATTTTCCCAAACATTGTTCTTTGCAATGGATTCATATTCCTCCATCATTGCTTTAACCCATACAGGTTTCTCTATTTCTTCCTAAAAATATGATGGCTCAATCTCTATAATCTCATTCATAAGAGCCATGTACCTAGTGTACCTCTCAGGTGACCTCCTTTGCTTATGCAAATTTGAAGGATATCCCACATTCTCCTCACATTCTACACAAGTCTATCAACTTCCTTAGTTCCTTTTTTCCCTTCTTTGGATGGTTTGTCTTGAGTGAATGTCTCCACTCTCTTCTCCTCAATTTGTGGTTTCTCTACAACTTCTTAAAGTTCCTACTTTGGAGCTAAAATCTCATCTTATGGTGGGATCTAAATCTCCCTCTTAAGAGAGCACCACATAGATTTCTCCTCATCAAAATTTACATCCCTTCACACACCTATCATTCTGAATGATGGCAAGTATACATGGTAGTTATGGGGACTTTCTGTGTAACCCTCAAATACCCCCAATTCTACAGTCTACTTAAGATTATTCCTTGATTCTTTGGAGACATGGCAGTAAAGAGACTCCAAAATCCTTGACGTGTGAGACATCTTGCTTTCTTCCCGACAAAGACTCCTCTGGTGTAGTCATGCCAAGAATCTGATGAGGACTTTGGTTCCGCAAACAAAATTTTGTATTGCATGCCTCAACCCACAAATGCAAAGGTAGGTCTTGGTCATGCAACGTCACCCTCGTTGCTCCCAAAAAGATATGATTCTTTCTCTCAACCACCCCACTTTCATGTGGGTTGTGAGGCTTTTTCAACTCTCGTTGAATGTCTTCTTTCAGACATAAATTTTTAGATTCATTCGACACATACTCACCTCCATTATTGATACTGAGAGCCTTCACCTTCTTGTTGGTTTCTTTCTCAACGACTGCCTTGAATTCTACAAAGTTGAGAAATGTCTCATATTTCTTCCACATGAAGATATCCAACACTCATGTGAGAAGTCATCAATAAAAAGGACAAAATATTTGTGTTTGGTAGTGGAGGCTATCGAGAAAGGTCCATAGACATCAGAGTGGATCCCTTCTTGGACTACAAGCAGTTTGTTGTCCCGGTCATGGAATGCAAATTTTATGTACTTCCCCAAGGTACATCCTTTGCATATATCTTGTTCCTCAAGTGCTCCTTTAGGGATGCTAGTGGCTATTTGTTTTATAATATTCAAGGTGCATTGATGAAAATGGCCAAGTCTTTTGTGCTAAATTTAACCTACATCATGGCCCTGCACTTTCACTTCCTTAGTGCTTAATGCAGCACAGTCTTCGACATCTTACTTGTATAGATTATTCACACAAAACCCAATCTTCTTCACCTGTCTTGTGGCTATGTGTCTCAATAATGCTTTTCCTTTGTTGAATATCACATCATAACCACGGTCTTCCAAAACTCCAAAAAATATGAGATATTTCTTTACACCTAGGAAAACCATGACATCCTTGAGCCTGACTCCCTATGAAATGTGACTATACCAATACTGGTTATGTTGTACCTTCCATCATCCTCTAGCTTGATGTGCATCTGGAGATATTTCTCCTCCAGGTCACTGAGAAAATATCTACACCCTATCATGTGGAAAAATGCAGCTGAGTCCAAGTACCACACGCTCCCCATCACTATGCTGGACATGCATGCGATAAGGATAAATTCAAGGTCGAAGTGTGAAGCTAAGGATTCACCCACTACTCCTCCTAAGGTCTTCTTGCTTGCCTTTTCCTATGGGCACTTCATGGCATAGTGTTTGTATTCATGACAATGGAATAATTTATTTTTTGACAAATCTTTCTTCTTCCCCCTTGGCTAGATTCTAGTTTGGTTTGAGATTTATTCCCTTTTCCCTTGTTTCCCTTTCCAACTGGTGCAAAGTTCTTCATCCTTGCCCAGGATAAGGTGCCATCTCTGGTATTATTCCTTATTTCCTCCTATACCAGATCATACCATACGTGTTTCCAATTCAGTATTTTCTCCCTCCCGTTCACTTAATCTTGATAACTATGCCAACTCTTCGGAAGGCCCAAAAGGGCTATGATTACCAAATCATCTTTTGAAACAGTAATGCAAACTCCTTCATGCTCATCACGAACTTCTGTGAAACATCCTTAGATATTACACGACAAAGTCATTCTCCTACATCTTGATATTTCAAAGTTTATCCTTGAGCACCAACTTTTTCTGGTGACTACTATTCTAGAATAGATTTTTTAGTGCCTACCACATTGCAAAAGGATTTTCTTTCCCATGGATATTGTTGACAATGTGGTCTCGTACTCCCTCCAATATTATTCTCCACACCTTGGATACATCTTTCTTCGACTGAGAAAGGTTTTTCGCATCACATTTTGCTGGCTTTGTATCATCTCTCTTGACATATTCTAGTAATCCATTGTCATTAAATATCTCCTCCATGTGGTCCTTCCATTTAATTAAACTACAATAGTCTTTCAAGGCACACTCTATACTCATCCGTTGAAGGTAATCTTCTTAGCTCTTAAGAGATCTTGCTAGACTGAACTAAAAATTCAAACCTCTTGAGAAACAAATTCGAAATTCCTTCTCTAATGTGAATCTTGCTATGATTTAATGTATAAATTATGGTGTAGATTTGCAACTTCTCATGAAGTTTTTTCAAAATCACAAGACACAAACCTACTTTGATGCTCCACAGAAGTTAATTCATAATTTAGAACAAAAAGTTCAGACATGCAATAAAAAATAAAACACATGTGCACAATATTTTTCCTGGGGAAGGCAATCTACTAAAAATTCTAGTGACTTCTTGCATAAATCTGATGAATATAGATGTATTACGATTGCTTTACTCAACTATACAAAACCTGTAAGTGAATAACCTATCTCTCTACTCACTAAGAAGCTAAAACCCAAACTTGGTCAATTTCTACCTGTCCTTGAGCCCCTAATTCCTTAGGCAATTCCTTGAGAAATTAGGCCCTTATTATTTAGGAATTTTTCCAAAATGGTTTCCGCAATTCCTAAGGTTGATCATGTGACTACATGCAACACTTGTACACTCAAGACTAGTCTATAATTGATGTTACACTACCTTAGAATCCCCACCATAGCTAGGGAAATCGACTTATTTGCATGCACTAGCTATTTTGGGCTAATTGATAAGATAACTAGATGATCACTGCATTTGACTAAAGTCCCACTACAAAAGTGGCCTTCCACTAGTTCCTCCAATAGTTAGAACTATTTTCACAGAAAATAGCTTCAAATAATTGAATTTTATTGCTACAAATTAGCAATCACACATGCTTAATTAAACTCTAACTTGTCGAGCTCGAATTTATTGAGTAAAATGATTGAGACAAACCATGTCATACAAGTTAATTACATCGAAGTTGTCTGTTGATGTGGAAATTCAAATTTTCTCAATTTAATCAAGGAAAAATCAATTTGAGAATTTTTTGCCGCATTTTTCAACAATCCTTCAAGTGAAACTAATCCATATTTCCAATCCAACACAACAATGTGCTCATAACAACAACCAATGGATATAAGTAGCGTTCAAACTAAATAAAAGAGTAAAAAAAAGAACATATTAAAACACAATCAATGGAGACCCCAAAAATTACTCCAACTATGTTGCCACCTATCCACGTTCATCGAAAGTGCCTCCATCGGTCCTCTCACGATGCACACCCCTATTTTCTCCCTTCTTTGCCCTAAATCCCATTAACTGTTGTCAACCTCCATCGCTATACTTCCTGAAGAACCCATCAATAGTATAAAGATGAACCCCTAATCCTTTACCTCTTTTACTAGTGCCTCATATTGAAAACTTTAAGACAAAAGATTTATTTGTCTTAAAAATTGTCTTAAAATTCCCCTCCATGAAGTAGTGTCGAATGCAACAACATACAATTTGTCTCTAATCGTATGAACAGAGATCGAAGGGAAAAATGAGTAATTGATGTGTAGGAAATCTTGCCACGGATAGTTTTCACATTCTTCAGAGTCGGCTACCCCTACAAAATGAAGAGACCAACAAGTCATTTTCTTTATATAAGATAACGTGAATGGAATGTGAAATAACGGGATTGGTATAGGCGCAATACAATAGTAGCCTACAAGATGGCGGACTTAGGGTGCACTGTTAGAGTCAATTTCGTAGTTGTTAGATAATATTTTCTTAGATCAATATGGTTTTGTCTTAATTGTTAATTGTCTTAAATGGGTTTCGTCTTTAGTGGCCATTGTCTTAAATATAAAGTTGTCTTAAAGTATTTTTGTCTCAAACTATTTTTTTCTTAAAATATTTTTGTCTTAAATTGTTTTTCTCTTAAACTGTTTTTGTCTTAAATATAAAGTTTTGTCTTAAATTTAAAATTGTGTCTTAAAATAATTTTTCCTTAAGTTGTTTTTTCTCTTAAATATAAATTTTTGTCTTAAAATATTTTTGTAACTGTTTTTGTCTTAAATTTTATATTTAAGACAATTCAATTGATATTAAATTTTAATGTAAAATAATTAAAATACAAAGCGACTTTTTAAGACAAAACATTTCTATTGCCTTAAAAAAATATCTTGAAAGTGCCCTTGGTGTAGGAGTGTGGCCAAACAAAAACATCAATGGTCAATCGTAGCTAACCATATTCAACCATAAGGAACATGGGCAAATAAGGTCTATCATGTTGAACAAGGTAAACCATAGTCAACATGCCTAGCCATTGTCTTCGATGATGAAAATTGTCAAACATAGTGAACCATGTTCAAATATGGTCAATGCGGTTAACTGTCGTAATCATGGTCTACCATGGTTGACAACGGTTAGAAAATTTCAACCATGGTAAAGGAGGGTCAACCATGAGTAACCATGATAAATGAAGGTCAACCATAATCGATCATATTTATTCTTTATTCTCCACAGTAATCATAAGTAATCATAATCAACCAAGGTCAACCCTCTTGAACGATTAATATAACATTTTTCATAACATTGATGTAACATTAACATTATTGTAACATCAACCATGGTCAATATTATTGTAACAATATAACAATTGTCAACATTAATGTTATATTGTTATATTAATGTCACATAAATAGATTATTATATTTATGGTTCACCATGACCAACACTAGTAAAAAAAGGATTAACCATAGTCATCTATAGCTATATGATGACAACCATGTTCACTCGTAGTAAATCATACGTGACCATAATCAACCATGGTTAAATAGCCTTAGTGATGGAAAACATGCTCAACATGGTCAAACATTCAAAACATGTTTAAACCATCTCAACTAAAGTCAACCAAGTTCACCGTGGCCTTATATAGTTTACTTGATTAACTCTATCCAACCATGTTTTATGATGTAGGATCATCGACCCTCCATCAGAACTGAAATTGATTTTCGATTCTTCTAAAAAAGGAATCATCGTAGTCATTAGAAAGGGTCGTGATTTCATGGATTTTATTGTAAATTTTAATAAATATTTTAAGCCTCTAGAAAGAAATTAGGTGGAAAAGGAGGTGGTTCCTCGTGATAGGCTCAAATTAGTTTTCTTAAAAAAATTTAGGCTTTATTTTCTTTGTATGCATTGCCTGGAAATTGTCAGGGGGTGGCTAATGTAATGTGATATTAGGTTGGACGGTGCCAAGCCCAGAGAGGTTGTATGTGTAATCATCTTTATATTGAATATACATGAAGCTTGTGGTTTAAATTTAATTTTTGTTGTTTTATTTTTTTCATGTAACTGCTTTGTACTATCGAGTTTTCCCCATTTCATTAGAGGTGTCAAAGGTACAACCAAGTTACTGTTAAAATATTTTATAGGAGCTTCTTGACATATCAACCTTTCTCAATTGATATTTAAATAGGGTTATGTTTGTATGGCATGAGAAAGATTTGAGAATGGAACTCGAGAGAGGTTTAAACAAAAAAAATTGAGAGTTATAAGATTTTTCAACATTGGGACAAGCGAAGTTGGGTCGAAACAAGTTGGGTTTCCAAACCACAAAGCAAGAAGAAAGTGAGAAGAGACCGAATCAGACAGACCTCCGACTAAGGTGAGTCGTAGTTGGTTCGACGATCACTATACCAGTCAGCCTGATATGGAAACAAACGATCAGCTCGACCTGGAACTTTGTGACATGTAAAGGTCCTGTAAAATGGTGATTTTTAGGGTATTCAGAAGTAGGTGAGCCCATTTTTTGCAATTAGAGTGTGAGAGAGTCGAACCCCTGGGACCATAGCCCATAGGATCAAAAAAATTGGAGAAATTAATTAGTCTAGTATGCAGACCCCATAATTAGTTAGCGTCTAGTGGTATCAGAGCACAAGAAGAAGGAAAATATTTCTTGCATGAGGACAAGTCATAGTTATGGATGTGGCTAGAATTTTTGAAAAGGAGGTGGTAAAGTGTGAAATAGAATAGTGAGCAAGGGAAGCTCGAGAGATTATAGAGGAGGCGATCCGAGATGCCAAAATTCCAAGCGAGAGGAGGAAAGTTCATCAAGTGTCAGTCGAGGCATGGATGCAACTCACTCAGAGATACATGTGGACACTAAAGAATGAGATGGTGATGGAGAAGATTAGATTTATGAATGAAGCATATGATCAGGAGATCATGAAAAAGTTTAATCGAGGGTGTTTGATGCAAGGGAATCAACCTTCCACCCCAACCAAAATGGGTTTTAGACACTTCTACAAAAGAAATCGTGGTAGCGATTGGAAGGGACATGATGTTGTTGATTTTATTGTAAATTTCAATTGATATTGTGAGCCTCTAGAATGTGATTAGGTGGCAGAGGATGTGGTTCCTTGTGATAGGATTAAATTCATTTTTCTAAAGTTGCCTAAAAATTTAAACCTTTTTTTAATATATAAGTGGCCTATAAATTGTTAGTGTTTGTCCAATGTAATGTGATATTAGGATGGATTGCAACATGCTCAGAAATTTTATATATGTAATAATTTTTATCTTGAATATACAAGAATCCTGTGTTTCAAATACAATTTGTGTTGTTTTATTTTGTTCATCAACCCCTACATATTATCATGTTCGCCCTATTTCATTAGAGGTGTCAAAGGCAAAACCAAGTTGTTGTGAAAGTATGTTCTAGTAGTTACGTGAGAGATTAGCACTGCACAATTTAGATTTATATAGGGCTATGTCCTTATGACATGAGATATGTTCAATAGTGGAACTCGAGAAAGGCGAAAACGAAAAAATTGGGACTTGAAAATTTCTCAACATTGGCCTGAGTGGAGTCGGGACAAAGAAAGTCAGTTCGTCAAACCAAAAGGTGATACGAAACTAATAAGGGACCCGAAAAAACTGACTTCCAACTCAGGTAGGTCCGAGTTAGCTGATTATTCCATCTACGAGTTAGCCAACCATGGAAATAAATGATCACATTGACCTCTAATTTGGCAGTGTGGGTGTTGGCATTATGACACAGATTTGGCACTATGACATAGGTATTGTCCTTGATGGCAACTCACTCAGATGACAGATCACAGTTCAACAACTTAACAACACAGATTTATAGATCAGACTTCACAGAATGAGTAAAGAGAGGTATATGAAGGTTTGCCTTGACAAAGTAGCGTATACACGCGGGTTAACAGACCAAAAGGAGCGTATACGTACACACGCACTTTCATAGAATAAAAGGCGCATATATCTTGGAAAACTAAGTTTTGGTCCAAGATATTTTGTCCATGGTATTGGTCCAAGATATATGGTCCGAGGTATTTGGTCCAAGGTATTGGTCCTAAGTGGTTTTGGTCCATGGTATTGAGTAAGGCCTAAGACTATAAAAGGAGGAGAATATCATTAGGTAAATGTACTCAAGTATTGAATATCTGATGAAGAGCAAGATCTAGTATACAAGCTTTTGGGTTATGGTGCATAGCTAGATCTGAACCAAGGATTAACCTTAGTGCTTGATGAAGGATAAGATCTAATGATGGGTAAAGATCTTGAGGCTTTAATTGAAGTATCTTTATGTGGTTTGAACATTTATGTAAATAGCGGCGCATGTTGTAGTCTGTAAATATGATGATATGGGTATAGCTAAAGTCTAGAATTGTTGTAATGTTTAAATCATCATTTACAGATCTGTACGCAGGTTCAATTTAGAAAAGGCACATATACATGTTGGTTCTGCATATCAAAACATCGCATACATCTTAAATTTGATTTGCAGATTTGTACGCAGGTTTGCCTTGAGAGAAGGGCGTATGCACATAAGTTCGACACATGAAAACAACATATATCTCATAAAATATGTTTTAAGTGCGTTTGTTTGTTGTTGGAGTGTTCTGGGTTATGGCTTGGGTTCTGGTCACTGTATTCTATTTACTGTATTCTAGTTACAAAATTGAAGGGTTGTCAAGTGTTTGATTGATTTAGTTGTGGTTGGTGCAAAGGAGATTGGTTGTTGCAGATATATTTGATGATTGAATGCTATTATTAAGGGGTCTAGTCTGAAAATTTATGAAATGTGGTTCTCAGAAGAAAAGAGAATGTTATAGCCTTCTATAGGCCGACACCTACATACTAGTAAATATATCAGCTAGTACAAGAGCTAGGGGGTTGTAGCTCTCTTCCAAGAGAGGCTGGAGAACGGGAGAAGGTTGTAGCCTTCTACAGGTAGAAGCTTGCGCACTGGTATAAGACTGCACCAATAAAAAAATTGTAAAAAGAAGTTTCTTATTAAAAGAAGATAGAGAGAATTGCAGTAGGTGGTATTCACCCACATTGGGTTTCCACCTTATATTTTATGTTCATGTGTCTAATTGTCTATTCTATTTTTACTGCACCTGGTTACTGTTTATATGGTTCTAATACACTGATTAAAGAATTAACTGAATCATAAGTTTGCAAGATATACACTATTTTCCTTAAACACAGTTGTGTATACACGCGAGTTTCATTAACTAAAGTAGCGTATATGAATCTGATTATGGAGATGAAAAATTATTGCTAATATTGATTCACCCCCCCTCTCAGTATTATTTCCAACAATTGTTATCAGAGTAGGTCCTTCAGAAGAAGCTTGATCACTTGAAGGAAGATCCATCATCATGAGTAACCAAGAAAGAGAGGGATCCATCAGACTACCAACTCTTGATGGAAACATCTTCGTTTTTTGGAAGGTAAGAACCACAACCTATCTTCAATCTGTTCGAACAGATGTCTGGGAAATCGTGGAAGGAGGATATACATTTCTACTAGCAATTCCTACTGATGCAACAGGTAAAAAGCAATATGAAACCAATGCCAAGGCTATCAATGCATTATTGGGAAGTCTGTCACAATTAGAATTTGTCAAAGTTATGCAGCTCATTTCCACCAAAGAAATATGTGACAAAATCGTTCTAAGCTATAAAGGAGACTCTCAGGTAAAACGCGCAAAACTGCAAACTCTCAGAATTCAATATGAAACTCTCAAAATGCACAATGATGAAAGTATAGCTAGTTACTTCTTACATTTAGATGAGATTGTTAATTGTAAGAAGAATTTGGGTGAAGAGATAAAAGAAGTTACTTTAGTTGAAAAGATTTTAAGATCCTTGTCTACTCAGTTTGAATCAAAAGTATCTGCCATAGAAGAAAAGCAGGATCTTCAGACTAATACTATGACACAACTGCATGGAATCTTAACTTCTTTCAAAATGAGAAAAGGAGGTCCATCAGATATGAGAGAAGCCACATTTAAAGCTTTAGGAAGAGAAGAACTCAATTAATCAGGACATATTTCAGAAGGAGAGGAAGTAGTAAAATTTGTCAAGAACCTTCAACGGGGTTCTGGAAGATTCAGAGGTAAACTACCTTTCAAATGTTTTGCTTGTGGAAGATTCGGTCATTATACTACCAAATGTCCTCATAGGGATAAGCTTGATTAAAATAATGAATCAACAAAATGGAATAGAAAACAAAGTGTAAGTAAGAAAAGCTACTATACACAGGAAGATATTGATCGTTTATCAGTTAGTGATGAAGATGAAAATAGTAATGACTATAGATTTCTTATGGCTTTTGAAAATGATGATTTCTTAGATGATTTAGATGAAGATGACCTTTATGAAGAAATCTCTAAACTCAAAAGTTGTTTATAAGAAAAGAATATGTGATTATAGATACTTTGACATTCCAACTTGCTGAAAGAGAAAAACACAATGAAAAACTATAATGTGAAATTGTGGGTCTAAGAAAGGATATTTAGAAAAAAAAAATCTCTCAATATTAGATTTACTAAAGGATCAGAAACCTTAAATGAAATTATCAAAGTGCAGCGTTCTCATCTGATAAAGATGGATCTTGGATATAATGAAGAAGCATCTGAAGCACAGAAGCCATCAACCTCCACTAAAAGCTATCTTGATGCAGCAAAGAGTAGTGAACAGTTTCACAATCATCAACAAAGGCATAAAGAAAATCACCAGGTAATTGAAGCTCAATTTACTTCAAGGATGAATAGAAGCTACAACCAACCTCATGTAAATCATACTAAATCTACTTCAAGAATGAATATCAATAGAAACTACAATCACCTGGTCAATAGATTCGATAATCGCAAGAACTTCTTTAATGGCCAATGTTTTTCATGTCATAACTTTGGACACAAAGTTGCTCAATGTGTTTCCTACAAGACCATCATGAGCAGAGAAGCCCGAAATGAAAGGAATGTGATAGGGATCATGAAACAGACCTACAAAAGCTTTTCTCTTCTTCAAAATGAAATAGAATGCTCTATCTGCAACAACTTCAGTCATGAAGAATCTGAATGCAGGAGTAAATTTTGACAAACATCTCAGAAGGAGAAAACTTCATTAAGTCCCAAAATATGGAGAAAGAAAGAACGACAAACAGAAAGATGTGGTATAGCCTTGTCTGCAGAAGGAAAAGAAAATGAATGGTGCATCGACAGTGGATGCTAAAAACACTTGATAGGTGACAAAGAAAAACTTCATTCATATAATGCCTTAGAAAAGGAAAATAAGGTCTCATTTGTAAATGACACTCCTGCTATCATAAAAGGCAAAGGCTTTGTTCTCTTAAAAGAAAAAATTAAAGATGGGAATGTTATGTATGTTGATGGTCTAAAGCATAACCTATTAAGTGTCGGTCAAATGTGTGATCAAGGAAATGAAGTAGTATTTTGATTAAGTGGATGTGTTGTTTGTGAACTTGATACAAGAGAAACCGTGATCAAAGGTATAATAACTCCAAACAACTTATACGTACTCAAGGGAGGATAACGACAATGTTATCTAAGCAAAAATGATGAACATTGGATATGGCACAGAAGATTGGGGCATCTAAGCTTCTCTCAAATAATAAAAGCTTGTAGATTCTAGGTTTTTCATGATCTTCCTGATATCAGCATCCTAGAAAATACAATATGCAAATCATGTCAATTTGGTAAGCAAACCAAATCGCACTTCCTTGAAAAAGAAGGATCAGCTAGTAAGCTCCTTTAACTTGTTCATACTAATTTATGTGGATCATTAAGGAAAAAATCACCTCGCGGAGAAGAATACTTCATATTGTTCATTGATGATTTTTCCAGAATGTGTTGGATAGGACTTCTAAGCATAAATATGAAGCATTTGAAAAATTCAAAGCCTTCAAAGCTTTGGCTGAAAATGAATCAGATCACAAAATCAAATGCCTCAGATCTGATCGAGGGGAATTTAGCTCAGATGAATTCTTTGACTTTTGTGAAGAACATGGAATAAAAAGGAAATTCTCCATTACAAGGACTCCTTAGTAAAATAGAGTGGCAGAAAGGATGAACAGAATTGTTCAACAAATGGCTCGTGCTATGCTAGATGAGTCTAGAACACTTGCAACCTTCTGCATTCGGTGCCATGATTATTGTCAACCAAGAAACGTTTGGGTAAACAACACTCAAACTCCACATGAACTTTGGTATGGTAAGACTCCTACTGTAAAATACTTCAAAGTTTTTTGGAAGAAAATGTTACATCAAAAGGATTGATGAAAAACTTGGTAAGTTTGAACCCAGAGGAGATGATGGTATTCTCCTTGATTACTCTTCCCGAAGTAAAGGATATAAATGTTATAATAAAATACTTGGGAAAATTATTGAAACTATTGATGTTGTGGTTGATGAAGCATGCAAAAATCCAAAGCAAATAAAAACTAAAAATTGTGAAGAATATGAGGATTATCCTCCCACATCAAATCAGACTAATTCTAAAGAAGAAACCAATGAAACACCAGAAGAAGAGATAACAGTAGAAGAAAAGAATCCATCCAGGTATGTTCAGAAAAATCATCCAGAGACTCAAATTTTGGGACAGAAAGATGCAGGTGTGCAGACAAGAAGAACTATTACAAAAGCTTCAAGCTATCTAGCATTTATATCCTCCACCGAACCTCAAAATGTAAATGAAGCATGCAAAGATGAATGTCAGGTGAAGGCCATGAATGAAGAACTTGAGCAAATTTAAAAGAATAATACTTGGGAATTAGTTCCTAGACCTCATGATAAGAATATCATAGGAACTAAATGAAAATGGATAAGTTATTAGAAACAAGGTGAAACTTGTTTGTAAAGGATATGCTCAACAAGAAGGTATAGATTTTGAAGAATCCTTCACACCTGTTGCTAGACTTGAAGCCATAGGAATGTTCGTTGCTCTTTCTAGTTTTTAGAAATTCAAAGTATACCAAATGGATGTAAAATCTTCCATTCTTAGTGGAGACTTAGGAGAAGATGTCTATATTGAGAAACCAGATGGATTTATTCTTGGAAATGATGCAAAACTTCTATGCAGACTCAAAATTCTCTCTATGGTCTAAAGCAAGCTCCAAGGGCCTAATATTACCATCTTGAAAAATATCTCCATCAACAAGGTTTTTCAAAAGGATCAGCTGATAGAAATCTACATAAAAAGATTGACAATAATAAATTGCTAATACTTGTTGTGTATGTTGATGATATCATTTTTGCTAGCATTGAAGAAGCCATGAGTCGGAATTTTTCTTCGATATTGTAGCAAGAATTTGAAGAGTCCCAGCTTGGTGAGATTACATATTTTCTTGGTCTACAAGTTCAACAAAATAAAGATGGTATTTTTCTATCACAAACCAAATATCTCAAACAGATATTGAAAAAATACGGCATGGAAGATTCTAAACCAGTATGTACCCCAACGGTAACAGGATGCGGTCTCAGCTCAAATGATGAATCAGCAATAGCACATCAATCGACGTACAGATCCATGATTGGTAGTCTACTTTATCTAATAGGTACTCGACCAGAAATCATGCATGTAGTAGGAATAGTTCGAATATTCCAAGTAAATCCAAAGGAATCACACCTTCAAGAAATCAAAATGATTTTCAAATATCATCAAGGGACATAGAAATTTGGTTTATGGTATCGTAGAGATACAGATCTTACACTTCATGCATATAAAGATGCAGATTGGGCAACAAGCGTTGATGAAAGAAAAAGCACTAGTGGTGGTGCATTCTATATGGGTTCCAGATTAGTGTCTTGGTTTAGCAAGAAACAAAGTTCAATTGCATTATCTACAGCTGAAGCAGAATATGTGGCTGTTGCATCTTGCTGCATACAACTCCTTTGGATGATGCAAACATTGCAAGACATTCAGATCACATGTACTCCACCCATCTCCATTCTATGTGATAACACAAGTGCCATCAATATTTCAAAGAATCTAGTCATGCATTCCAAGACCAAGCACATACACATCAAATATCATTTTCTACGTGAAAAAGTGCTTGGACAAAAGGTAAAATTGGAGTATGTTCCCTCTAAAGAATAGGTTGTTGATATATTCACCAAACCACTACCCAGAGAGACATTTGAATATCTCAGACAAAAGTTGGGAATAGTTGATGCATCATCTTGTTGTTAAAACTTATCTATTTCTGAGAAAGGTGGTTATACGTGAAGCATAGTCATGTACATACGTTGGTTTCTGTGGATACAGTCGCATATATGTTGGCTTGAATAAAAGCAGTGGACTAGACTCATTATGAAAGGGGTCTGATATGGATTATCTGCTCTGCTTGATGATGGTTACAGACTGTGGATGACATGTGGAAATATGTTGGCTCTCATAAGTTGTTGAAAACTTGATGTATATCTGATTGATGATAATGCCTTGATAACTCTTCTACTATATGAAATGATTAGATCTGATAGTGATCATCTGGCACAGGTTCAGGGGGAGCATATACTTCTAATAATGAATTGTTGGCATTATCTTAGAAGATCTTGGTACAAATTCACACAGTTGTTTTTTATTCAGATGGAATAGATTCAGGGGGAGAACATGGTTGTTGGTCTGGATGTTGATTGACAGATGCTGCTAATGATAGTTGTTGATGACTATCATGGCCTTATTGCAGATATTTGGTCTCTGTTATATATGTCATCTATATATTTTTGTAAAGGTAATGAAATGACGCATTTTGTTACCCCACTATCCATGGGATGGATGATGTAATGTTCTTTTTTTGACATGTATAAATAATTGGTATATCCCCACTTGGTTGGATGGATGCGTCAAACTTGGTATATCCCCACTTGGTTCAGAGATGGATATATGTATGAGCCACTGATGATAGGAAGGTCATTTATGGTGTATGTATAGAGTCATGTTCTTCTTGTAGAACATCTTTTTGCCGACCTTGCTTATATTCACAGAGAGCATGGACTCAATCATGGATCTCAATCAACACACTTCAACATATCGGAGAATTCAACATGTACTTAGGGTGAGCATAACCCTTTGCCCTTGATGACAAAGGGGGAGAGTGACTTGGGTTTTCCATCAAGTCCAAAGGGGGAGATTGTTTGCATTATGACACAGATTTGGAACTATGACACAGGTGTTTTCCTTGATGGAAACTCACTCAGATGACAGATCAGTTCAGCAGGTTAACAACACAGAGTTACAGATCAAACTTCACAGAATGAAGAAAGAGAGGTATACGCAGGTTCACCATGAAAAAGTCGTGTATACACGTGGGTTAACAGACCATTAGAGCATATACGTACAAACGCACTTTCAGAGAATGAAAGGTGTGTATATCTTGGAAAACTAAGTTTTGGTCCAAGGTATTTGGTCCATGGTATTTTGGTCCATGTTATTTTGATCCATGGTATTTGTCCATGATATATGATCCAAGGTATTTTGTCCAAGGTATTGGTCCTAAGTGGTTTTGGTCCATGGTATTGAGTAAGGCCTAAGACTATAAAAGGAGGAGAAGATCATTAGGCAAATGTACTCAAGTATGGAATATCTGATGAAAAGCAAGATCTAGTATACAGTTTATTGGTTTATGGTGCATAGCTGGATCTGAACCAAGGATGAACCTTATCGCTTGATGAAGGAGAAGATCTAATGATGGGTCAAGATCTTAAGGCTTGAAGTGAAGTATCTTTATGTGGTTTGATCATTTATCTGAATAACTGGCGCATGTTGTAGTCTATAAATATGATGATATGGGTATAACTGAAGTCTGTAATTTTTATAATGTTTAAATCATCATTTGTAGATCTATACGCAGGTTCACTTTAGAAAAGGCGTATATACATGCTAGTTCTGCATATCAAAATAGCATATACATCTTAAATTTGATTTGCAGATCTGTACACAAGTTCGCCTTGAGAAAATGGCATATGCACGCAGGTTCGAAACATGAAAACAATGTATATCTGACAAAATATGTTTTGGCTGCTTTTGTTTGTTGTTGCAGTTTTCTGGGTTCTGGCATGGATTCTGGTTACTGTACTCTGTTTACTATATTCTGGTTACAACATTGAAGGGTTTTCAAGTGTTTAATTGATTCAGTTGTGGTTGCTGCAAAGGAGATTGGTTGATGCAGATATATTTGATGACTAAATGATGTTATTAATGGATCCAGTTTGAAAATTTATGAAGCATGGTCCCTGCAATAAAAGAGAAGGTTGTAGCCTTATGTAGACTAGCACCTACGTACTAGTAAAAATATCAGCTAGTGCAAGAGCTAGGGGGTTGTAGTTCCCTTCCAGGAGAAGCTGGAGAATGAGAGAAGGTTGTAGCCTTCTGCAAGTAGAAGCCTGCGTACTGGTATAAGACTGCACTAGTATAAAAATTGTAAAAAGAAGTTTCTTATTAAAAGAAGATAGAGACGATCGCAGTAGGTGGTTTTCACCCACATTGGGTTTCCACCTTATATCTTGTGTTCATGTGTCTGATTGTCTATTTTGTTTTTACTGCACTTGGTTATTGTTTATATGGTTTTGATGCACTAATTAAAGAATTAACTGAATCATAAGTTTGCAAGATATACGCTAGTTGCCTTAAAAACAGTTGTGTATACACGCAAGTTTCATTAACTGAAGTAGCGTATATGAATCTGATTATGGAAATGAAAAACTATTGCTAATACTGATTCACCCCCCCTCTTAGTATTATTTCGATCAGTGGGAAGGTCCTGTACGATGGCGAATTGTTGGGAATTTAGAAGTAGATGAGCCCATTTTCTACAATTATAAGGCAAAAGAGCCAAAGAAGTAGGCCCATACTGCACAGGCTGAAAAGAATTGGAGCCATTAGTTAGTCGAAATATATACACCCCATAACTGGTCTGTGTCATTTGACCATGGATTAAGAGGTCAACATTTTCATACATCATCAATAGTAAACATCCATATGCAACATATCCAATCATGGTGAACTCTTTTAAAGGATTCTTAGGCATGGTTAACGTAGCCAACTTAATCAACCATGGTTAGTCATGTTCAATCATAGCCCATATGGGAAATTCTCAACATTCATGTTGCATTGTTAGATTAATTCCACATAAATACACTATTATTTTTATCATTGACCATTGTCAATCATGGTAAAATAGTGATTAACCATATTCATCTATATTTATACTTTAAAATCCATGTTCACTCACAGTCAAGGATAGGTGAACATAGTTAACCATGGTCAAACAAGTTCGGTGGTAGGAAAACACTCTAAAGATGATAATCCATACGCCAAATTCAATGGTCAACCATCTAAAATATATCCAACCATTGTCACCATGGCCATAGATACAATACTTAGTCAACCATGTCTAGCCACGTTTGATGATGGTTTAAGAGGTTCACATTTTCGTCCATTATCAGCTATAAATATCCATAGGCAACATGTTTAGCCATGATGAACTCGTTTGAAGGATTCTTATGCATAGTTAACGTGTCCAGCATAATCAACCATGGTAATTCATGTTCAACTATAGCCCACATGGTCAATTATCAACATTAATGTTACATTATTAGATTAATGTCATGTAAATGTATTATTGTATTCATGGTTAAGAAAGGTCAACCATGATAAACCATTTATTTATGGTTGACCATAGTGAAGTATCGTCAAATAAGCTCATTTATGGGCAAAATTTTCCACCACGGTAAATCATGGACAACGAGTTCAATGATGGTCAAACCATATCAACTATAGTCAACTATGGTCACTATTTCCATACATACTTTACTTGGTCAACAGCGTCAACCACGGTAAACTAAGGTCAACCAAAATCTTCTCTTTAGTATGTGGTGAACCATCATAATCATGATTAATCGTGGTAAATTGAGATTAACCATAGTAATCATTATCAATAATGTTTAGTTGACGTTATTCATGGTCTACCTAGAACGACATGATTGACCCTCTTCGACCATGGACAACCTCATCAACCATGGTCAACCCCATCAAACCACTTCCAACATTATTATAACCATTATTCTAACATTAATATAACATTAGCATTAACTTTAATTTAACATCAACCACATTAAATTATTGTCAATATTAATGTAGCATTATTATAACAATGTAACAATAATCAAATGTGGTCAACCATAATCCTTTATTTTGATCCCTAGTCAACCATGGTACTCATTGTCAATCATCATCAACTAAGGTCAATGATTGCTTTCCTTGACAAACAATGGTTGACGCTCTTCAATGGATTCTTTAAAAGTATTGCTTGTGGAGTATGTGTTTATGCCTGATTAATTCACCTATTTTTTATTGTAAAATACATTGGAAAAATGAAAGATTGGTAATTTATTGTATTTATTTTATAATTTGTGTCCTTCGTGGAAATTTTGTTCAGTATTGTTCCACCAATTGTCTTTTGATGATTTAAGAATATGAACTCCTAACCTATATATGATCATCATGAATGAAATTATCATTATATTTCTCTAGGACGTTTATTTATATTGGTGATCTAAGATTCAAGAATTCAAACAATTCAAAGTTCAACTTCTGTGCCCGAAGGAAATATGGACGAACATTATGACCGATTAAATAATTTGTACCAATTCTTCAGATTTAGTTTTGATTCGACTAGAGAGGATGGGTCAAGACCATACAGTTTTTCCTGATGGAGCATAAATTAGGACCAAGATATTTATAATTTGATTAAGATTGTCACATGTATTATTGATCAGAGTCTATTTTCAACCAACAGAATCGCAAACCAGTTCATGTAATTCCCAGATCTATTGAAATACAAATATTTCAATTCGATTAGGTATGTGGATAAGGTCAATTTTTTTTTAGTGAATGCAATCATGATTCAGTATATTGGAAATTCTCACACACATAATGAGTCCACCTGGATATGTTGACTCAGAGTTTTTGCCCGTGGTCGACCTTGGTAATACCACGGTCTTGGCACAGCGGAGAAATTGTAATCACGTCCAACAATAATGAAAAGCCAACAAGAAATCAAACAGTGAAACCCGATGCATGCCATTTACTAAGAACATCAATTACAAACCATGCATTAAAGCATTGTCACCATATCAGTTGTGAAATCAGAGGAATATCTAGTAAGAACAAACAGACTATTCAGAAGGATTTAGGGAATTGAGGAAACATTCCCATGCCAATCATAATGCAAAACAAAAAAATTATAGCACTGTGTATTTCAAAAAATAGAGCCTTGTAACACTGTTCATTAACCAAAGATACAAAAATATTACCGAGTCTAGAGGGCAAGATAGAGCAAGCAATTCCGTTGTGGGTCAAGATTATACATCCGACAAAGTAAGGAAACTTAAACAATCACTGACCATGAATATAACTATGTTCTTAATTACAACATATGAAGCTCAAACCCTGAGTATAAAACTCAGCTTGAATAGAGCTTAATCTAAAAGACCCTAGACTATAAACCTCAAACAGACTGGAAGGACAAGTTGCGTAAAGACCCCACTGGGTAGCAATGTGAGTCATGTCATGTTTAAACCAAATTAACAGGCGGAAGCCATAGTTGGCGCTACTGAAAAATACTAAGCTAAAATATTTTAAAGGAAATTGAAGAACCTTTCGCTCTCAGCTGAGCGAGGAAAGTTTCCAAATAGGAAGCTATAAACATACCTGGTTCTTCTTGAAGTCCCAAGGCAGGCTCGTAAGTTGTTCTACCTCCAAATGCTATGGTAGGATCCGTAGCCATCTCTCTCGTATCTACAAAGAAAGACTATGTATTAGCTTCAGCTTAAAACCCAAAAGAGGGAAACCGATTGACACAGTAAAGAACCAACAATAAGAAGAGAGATTTAATACTTGTAACAGGAAGATGGAAACACCAGATAGGCGGACCTTCAATCTCTTTTGAAGCCATTCTTGTTCTCTGAGTTCGAATCCTTCATGACTAGCCTTTTGCAGGCAGAGGAGCAGAGCACTGCGCCAAGGGGAAAGTGCAAATGAGGTGCATAACCCACCGAACGACGAGTGAAAAACCTCCCAGGTAGAGTTGAGCCATAGATTAGAAACCTCACAATCTCCATTGTTGATGTGGATAATGATCTCGAGATATCCTGTTACAGCTACCAGGCCACCCAAAGGATGGAGCAAAAATTAATTTCGACTGACTAGTGGCAGCCCAGCCTCATAGTGTGAGTCGAGTCATCCCAAGTGTGGATCAACCCCCATATAATAATCAGACAGACTACTAACAGAAACATTGCATCGACAGTCATGGGGTACTGTAGGGAATTAATACCGTGTATTTGGGGTTAGAACTATAATTAATAACCCAGATATGACATATAGAAATTATGCTTTGGAGTTATGGTTAGTAGTATGTTGATGTTCAATGGTGATTGTGGTTATGTATTATAAATACAATAGAATTTATTTTAAATGCATATTGTTAATTTCGTCAAATGTATAGCATTAATTTTCATTATATAGTAGATGGAGATATGACCTTTGGTATCACAGCCAAGTTACAAAACTGTGACCTTTGGAAAAATGAACTGGGTTTTCGATAACTATTTCCCTTGGAAAACTGACTGTTGTTGATCTATTAATTTGTAAGTACAGAGAAAACATTGCAACCGCAGTTAAAGAAGAACAATTAGAGCGCACACTGGAATATGGCTGGGTTAGGGCCTGGAGCTTTCCCTAAAAATAACCCCACAATATGGGTACATCTAGTGGAAAAGGCTCGCAACACAAATCTTTTAGTACTAGAAATATTTCAGGAACTAAAAAGAGAAATGGCCTACTTAAGGGAAGACAATGCAAGGCTAACTTTGGAACAGGGAAAGATTATGAAGATTCTGTCGGACAAGCAGAATCAGTGCCCACCGAATCCTAGCCCTGAGCAGCAACAGGTGTCGGAAGAGCAAGGCTACCACACTGAACAGAAAGAGTCAGAAGGAAGGGAAGAGAATCGAGAAGAAAAGTTGGATAATGCTTCCAAGCATCAGCCACCGAAAAGGCAACAGATACAACTAGAAGGTGAGTTCCAGAAAATAAAACCACCACACTTCGATGGAGAATTAGAGGAAGCAGTCGAAGCTTGGAATATTAACATGAATAAATATTTTCAATTATATGAGTACAATCACAATCTGAAAACCCAGTTGGCTATTTTTCAACTGCAAGGGAATGCCAGCTTGTGGTGGGAAGAGGTTAAGATTGTACGCGGGGTGAGTGAAAAAAGTATTACTTGGAAGAAGTTCCAAAATACTTTAATGAGAGATATTCGACAGAATGATTTTATGACAAGAAGGTGAGAGAGTTTCACGACTTGCGGCTTGGAAAACAAACTATGGATGAGTTTATCACCCGACTTACCTCCTTTCTGCAATATGTACCTTATATCCGTGAAGAGAAGGATAATGTTCAACATTTTGTGAGCAGCGTATCAGTGGAAATGAGGGACAGAATTGAGTTCGATAACCCGAAAATGATGGATGAGATTATACGAAAGGCTAGGATATGCTACTTGCAAAATAAGCAGAAGGGGGAGGTTTCAGGCAGAAAATGAGCAGAGAAGAAAGGTAATAAGACTGCATTTATCAATAAAGGAAATCAGGGTAGTGATGATAAAGGATTTTCTAAAAGGCCAAATAACAGAAATCTCCCAAAAAATCCGCTCAGAATCAAGCCGCCAACTGAATGAAGGATTAGCGAGCAAACTAGCAGAAATGATAATGAGGGGACAGCAAGACCCCTGGTACATTGTTGGGGATGCGGAGGGCCAC
Source organism: Pinus tabuliformis (assembly GCA_031772625.1). Taxonomy (NCBI): domain Eukaryota; kingdom Viridiplantae; phylum Streptophyta; class Pinopsida; order Pinales; family Pinaceae; genus Pinus; species Pinus tabuliformis. Next base: position 749,027,351 of record CM062806.1, on the reverse strand, counting down.
ACTACATCAGAAATTGTCCTCATTGTAAGACATCGAACAAGTCTCGCAAATCAACGAGGCGTCAACAGTAGGAGATGTAGCCAAGGGCATTCCGAAAATTAATGTCGCTCTTGATGACCGACAGGTAGAATACTAGCCAACTATGGTGGAGTTTGAAGGTAAGATTTTTAATCACACCATATTTGTTTTAATTCATCCTAGAGCTACATTAAGTTATGTTGGTCTTAAGATTGTGGAACAACGTAAATTACAATCTGTCAAGTTTAAGAACCCCTCACTAGTACAACTGGCAACAAGGGAAAAAAGACAAGTATTGGCCAACGTTAGTAACTTCCCTTTGGAAATAGCAGGTCAGACTTTAATTATAGATCTAAACATACTTCCCCTTGGATCTTATGACGTTTTTATAGGGATGGATTGGCTAGAAAAATGTTGTTCCATTATAAATTACAAAACAAAAACAATTTACTACAAGAATGAGTTGGGAGAAGGAGGAGAGATGCAAGGCATCCCAAGGCCCATACAAATTTAGCCTATAACTACCTCACAGCTGGCAAAGTGTATTAGAAAGGGGTGTCAGATTTACGCTATTCAGGTTGGTTACGTCAACTCAAAAGAAAAGACAGCCACTTTGGACAGTTTACCGGTTGTTCAGGAATTTGCTAATGTATTTACAGAGGTGATACCCGGACTACCACCCAAGAGGGACGTAGGTTTCACTATTGAACTGATACCAGGGGTATCCTCGATATCCTGAGCCCCCTATCGTATGAACCTACCTGAACTCATACAACTGAAAATGCAGCTGCAAGAGTTGTTGGATAAAAACTACATTCACCCTAATGTGTCACCTTGGGGAGCTCCCGTGTTGTTTTTCAAAAAGAAGGATGGAACCCTTCAAATGTGTATGGACTATCATCAGTTGAATAAATTGACAATTAAGAATAAATACCCCTTACCTCGTATTGATGAACATTTTGATCAGGTAAAATGGACAATGGTATTCTTGAAAATTCACTTGTGATTAGGTTACCATCATATCAGAATTAAAGAGAAAGACATAGCCAAAATTTCTTTTAGAGCACGGTATGGACATTATGAGTTTGCGGTGTTACACTTTGGATTAACCAACGTCCCTGCAACCTTTATGTTCTTAATGAACAACATATCTCATCAGTATTTAGATAAGTTTGTGTTAATTTTTATTGACGATGTACTGATATATTCCCGGAATATGAAGGAACATAAGGAACACCACAGATTGATATTGCAAACTCTCTTGGAGCACTAATTATATGCCAAATATAGCAAGTGTGACTTCTTTAAGGAACAAATACAATACTAGGGACACATAATCACTAAAGGAGGGATCGTTGTGGATCCCGAAAAGATAACGACCATAATGGAATGGCCTGCACCAAAGGTTGTGGTAGACATAAGATCCTTCATGGGGTTAGTCGGTTACTACAGGTGGTTTGTGGAAGGATTTTCGAGAGTGGCTTATCCTATCACTTCCTTACAGAAAAAATGAAATACTTTTAAATGGACTGAAGAATGCTAATCAAGTTTTGAACAACTCAAGCATCTGGTCACCACAACACCTATCTTAAGCATGGCGGACCCGGGTAAGGATTATGTGGTGTGTACTGATGCAAGCAGGGAAGGGGTAGGAGGGGTATTGATGCAAGAAGGAAAGCTAATCGCCTATGAATCCAAAAAATTAAAGGAACATAAGTAGAAATATTCCGCTTATGATCTGGAATTGATAGTTGTGATTCACGCCTTAAAGATGTCGTGCCATTACGTAATACTGAAAAAGTTTCTTCTAACGACTGACCATCATAGTTTGACTATTTATTTCAGTCATCCTACCTTAAATGCTAGGCAAGCATGATGGTTGGATTTCCTAAGTGGTTTTGATTTCAAAATTAAGCATCTAAAAGCGAAAGAAAACTGGGTAGCGGACGCTTTAAGTTGAAAGGTGCAGTGTCTATATGAAATATCTAGTAGCGAGGGGCGTACTAATTTCGATGAACTAATTAAAAAGGCAGCAGAACAAGATTTAAAATATCAGCAAATAGAACAACAAGTTTACAATCCAACCAGCAAGGAAAATCAACAAGGTTACACTTTAGAGGCAGCTAGTATACTAAACTATAAAAAGAGCCTGTATGTGCCCTACCAAGATGACATTAAATGCTTGATTTTAGATGAATTTCATAGAAGTCCTTGTGTTGGACATCCAGGGTATCAGAAGTTGATTACTACACTCTGGAAGGAATATTATTGGCCAGGCATGAAAAAATATGTAGCAGAATATTGGGCACGTTGTCTAGAATGCCAACAAATTAAGGTAGAACACCAGCACCCTGCTGGGTTGTTACATCCACTACCCGTTCTGGAGTCGAAATGGGAAACCATTTCTAACGATTTCATAACGGGTTTTCCCAAAACGAAAATAAATAATGATTCCATCATGGTGGTGGTGGACAAATTAAGTAAATCAACACATTTTACATTGGTGCAATCCACTTACAAAGCAATACAAATTGCCCATATTTTTATGCAAAATATTTTCAGATTGCATGGGTTGCCAAAAACTATAATTTCATATCGTGATGTGAAATTCACCTCAGTGTTTTGGAAAACTATTTTTGAGGGGTTGGGAACTTAGTTAAATTTTAATACTGCCTATCATCCACAAACATATGGACAAACCAAACGTGTAAATCAAGTGGTAGAGGACATGTTGAGGGCCTATGTAATGCAACAACCATCTAAGTGGGAGGATTATCTGCACTTGGTTGAGTTTGCGTATAACAATAGATACCATACTTCTCTGCAAATGAGCCTGTTTGAAGTCTTGTATGAGCAAAAATGCCACACAATCTCCAGTTGGGGGGACCAGAGGACAAATTAATGCTGGGGCCCAAAATGCTAAAAGAGATCCAGAGGAGGTGGTCAAGAAGGCTCAATCTAATTTGAAGGCAGCCTAAGACAAGAAAAAGAGTTTTGCCGATAAAAAGAGAATTTTTAAAAAATATTAGGTGGGTGATCATGTATATGTAAGGATTTGAGCAAAAAGGAGTATGTTATAATGGAGTGGGTGCACCAAGTTGGAACCCCAGTTTTGTGGACCATTCCAAATTTTCGCAAAAGTTGGGCCAGTAGCATACCAACTTGCCCTAGCAAGCCATATTCGACTTTACAACGTCTTCCATGTATCAGTATTAAAAAAGTACATTTATGATCCTAAACACATAGTCAGTTGGCAAGATGTTCAGGCAAAAAAAAAAATCTTAGATAGGTCAGTTAAATTATGATGTTAAAGGAAAAACTGACTTTAATATTGTGGTTACAGTGCGAACCAGAAGGAGAATTCTTGGTCGAGCCACAGAACATTCTTGAACGGAGAGAAGTAATGTTGCGGAAACGAGCCATCATCCAAGTTAAAGTGCAATGGCAGCACTTTGGACCAGACGAGGCCACCTAGGAGGATGAACAACTCATGAAAGAAGCTTATCCAAAGCTATTTGAAGCTGAAAAACATCGGGACGATGTTTGCTTTCAAGGAGGGAAAATGTAATGTCCCGAGTAAAGTTGTAAATATTTTTTACTTACCTCAGTAAGAAACTGGATAATATTGTTAATGTTATTTTAGTGTTTGGTTAATAATATTGTTAATTTCTGAAGTTATAGAATGATTGAGTATTAACAGATTGTAACTTCTGATCAAGAAGTTGAAAAAAGGCAGTTGCGAGGAAGGAAAAGGGGAAAAACCCTAACTGTCTCCCCTAACATAAAACACTCCAAGGAAAGGGGTGGGGAGGGGGAAAAAACCGTGTTGTAGAGACGGTAAGATTGAAAAAAAAAAGAATGTTAAGTCTAGTGATGACCAAATAGCATTAGCACTTTGGGCAGAAGTCTTGCTAAAGATCGTGGTCTTGCAAGTAGGCTTGGGGGGAGATTTGGTCTTGAAGACAAATCTTATGAACGGGAGGATTAACAAGCTGAATCAGTAAGGTGACTGAGGCCGATTGGAAACCACTGTGTAGAATCAAAGGTAAGAAGTACCTTACGACATTCCCTCTGTAAGAAAGATCGAAAAGATTGAATAAGTGAGAGTTTTATGGTGAGTCTTTTCTTAATTTATAATTAGTAAGTAATCCCAAGTTGAGGAAATATAAGAACACTGTCATTTATATTTGCTAGAGGATAGCATTGTCTGTAGAATTATCAGAGATTTGTATACTTTCTGCCTACTAGAACTCATTGTCTGTTAAAAATCAATATGTTTGGAAATATATGAACTATCGAGAAAACATTTTTCTAAGTGTAATAAGAGTGTTGTAATTTGCACCCTGCCAGAGAATTTAATGATAGTAGCATTAAAAGGTTAAAAAGAAGTATTTACCTGAGACTGTGTAGACCGTAGAGTTTAAATAACTTATTCAAATCTATAGAAATGAGGTCTCGAATAAAAAGTGGCTTGGAAGTTCTCACCAAGAAAAACCTTAGCGGGGAAGCTCTTAGAAAGAATGGATGGGACAACAGTTGGGTAACATGAGGTAAGGGAAACTGGATATAAAAGAACGGAAATGAAGATTCCAAACTGTCTTATACCGTCCAAGCCAAACGGGTTTACGTAAACAGGCCTGAATGAATGGCATAGGTCTAGAAAAAGACTAGCCTATCTAGAAGTGGTTGTACTTATTGCACAAGAAAACCCTCGGCACAGATTGCGATAGACCTCTTTTAAGAATAATTGTGTAAGAAAGAACCTACAGAAAAATAAGAATTTATAAAAAACAAGCTAAATATTACGTATGTAACAAAAGGGGAAATGTCGTGCAAGCACTGTAGTGCAAGCGTGACAAGTGGGTGAGGAGCCTCGGTGACAGGCTCAACCCCAAAGCCCTACCTTTGCAATTTCAAGCGTTAAAAATCACGAACCTGACTCAAAGTTTCTACCTGCGACCGACCTTGGTAATACCAGGGTCTTGGAATAGCCGAGAAATTGTAATCACATTCGATAATAATGAAAAACCAACAAGAACTCAATCAACAAAACCCGATGCAGGCCATTTACTAAGAACATCAATTACGAACCATGCATTAAAACATTGTCACCATATCAGTTATGCAGTCACAGGAATAGATAGTAAGAATAAATAGACTATTCAAAAGGATTTTAAGAACTGAGGAAACATTCCCATGACAGTCATAATGCAGAAGAAAAAAATTATAGCACTGTGTATTTCAAAAAATAGAGCCTCGTAACACTGTTCATTAACCAAAAATACAAAAATAATACTGAGTCTAGAGAGCAAGATAGAGCGAGCAATTCCATTGTGGGTCAAGATTATACAACCGACAAAGTAAGGAAACTTAAACAATGACTAACGAGGAATATAACTCTCTTCTTAATTACAACATATGAAGCTCAAACCCTCAATATAAAACTCAGATTGAATCGAGCTTAATCTAAAAGACCCTAGACTGTAAACCTCGAACACACTGGAAGGGCAAGTTACGTAAAGACCCCACTGGGTAGCAATGTGAGCCCTCTTGTAAGGTGCTTAGGCGTGAACGCGACGGGTGCTGGGCGAGTCACCTTTCACGACGGTCGTGCGGCTGGACGATGGGTGTGCGGGCGGGCGGGCAGGCGCGCGAGCGGGCGCGCGGGCGCACGAAGTGGGCGCGGGCTGCACGACAGGCGGTCGAGGGTTGTACGACGGGCGGGCGCGGAGACACAGAACTGCGACGAAAGGTTGAATGCAAGTGCGACGAAAGGCGAACTTGTGTGAAACTTATGAAACGATAAACAAAGGTTTATACCACGATTTGGAGTGGCTTGCGATAGGCAAGGCTGACATATGAAGAAGCACTTAGGGGTGTGTTAGCCATGGTTTTGGGGGTTGGCTGGAGTGCCACCACCCATGGTGGTTCCACACTAAGAAGTGTATAAATACATGAGCGTTGGAGCTCATTTGCAACGAATCATCTCAAGACATCTTTGCAAGGGTTCAAGAGAAGACAAGTGCGTAGAAAGGAAGAGAGATGCGCATAACTCATGCGCTCTACTCTTAGAGGATTGCACGCTTGGTAAAGGGTTCTTGGAATTAGTCGAAGGTTGGGCGAGGTGCACCCGGGTTGGTTCTAAAGTGTAGTTTTGTGTAGGACTTGGCAAGGGTGTTCTTGGTGGCTCGGGTGAGCACCCGCCCTTTGTGCAAGAGGTGCACAAGATTGTAAAAGATGGGGTTGCCTATGATTGTAAAAATTGGTTAAGTATGAGACTTGGTTTGGCCAAGACATACTTGTACATTGTAAATAGATATTCTTAATATATTATCGGGCAGACTCATATTAAAGGGAGTTGCCCCTCCCTTTATACTGTTGCAATTGTGCTGTCTTTTATAATTGCTATGGATAATGAATGAGTATGGGCTTCATTGGTATAAAGGATAATTGTATGTTTACTTGCTTGCGAAACACAAGCTAGGTAATGTTAAAGTGAAGTAGGCATAGTCCATGAATGTTAGTATTGGTAAAAAGAAAACATTCGCTGGTGCCGCACCTCGCTATAAGCAATTGAAAGACTACTGCAGGAGTAGGGGCATGACAGGTGGTATCAGAGTAGGCTGATTCAGGGTTGAAGAAGCTTGATAGTTGATGACAGTGGAGGCAGGTACTTGCAGGGGAAGTACACTAGTTTCACATACAAGTGGAACAAGGGCCGGTTCATGATTGCAGGGAACTTGGTGAAGCTGGTGAAAGGTTTAGCAGGGGTGAAGCTTAGTGCTTGGGCCAAGCTGAACGACAAGGCATGGCAGGTTTGGAAGAATGCGAAGGGAAGCTCTTGCTTACCTTATACAAGTTGAAGAGGTTGAAAGAAGAGAATCCCCGGATTCAAAAGGAACTTGAAGTCTTGGAAAAGAATGTTGAAGACGAACTTATTCAACTTGGATGGACAATGGAGTAAGGTGAAGTTGCAGATTGTGCTATCAAGGAAGAGGAAGCCGTGATGTTTGAAGATATTGCATACATGACAACGATGGAGGATGAACTTGAGGTTGATCAAGTTGGACCAGGATCGTGCAGTTTGCAGACACGGATGAATGAGGAAGAGCCTCATGATGATGATGAAGGACAAGGATTGTTGATTGTTGCAAGACTTGTTGGGGTTGTTTGCGACCTTATGGTAGAAGGTACAAAGGCCCTTGACAAGGGAGGAACATGATGATCGTTGTGGATGAATGGGTCATGCTTTAGTCATATGGCTAAGTGCCTCACATGACTCATGGACAGATTGGAGGGCACACTCTTGGGTCGACTTCTCATGGCCGAGACCAAGAGATAGTCTTGGTGGACACTTTGGTGGTAGAGCTATGATGGAGGGACTCATGACATGATGATATGGTTGGGTGACCGAGTTCACTAGACCGAAGATTGCAGCTTGGATGAGGATGATCGATTGTTGTGATGGGTCTACTTGGCTGGACTACATGGACAACTTAGTCATGGACATCAGGTTGGAGACATGGAGCATGGTAGTCTTATGCAGGGACATTATGTGGGAGCACTTGTAGAGGTGTCACTTATGGGCATCCAATGAGGAGTGTCAAGGCAAGGATGTTGTGCAGATGGATTTGCTAGTGTGACATGGAGACTTATTACTTATGAACCGATGGAGAGGCTGTGCACTCTTGTACAACAAGGCCAAGGACTTGGATGGAGTTGTGAGCAGATTATGGAGCATTCCTACTACATGGAGCATTGAGGCATCTTGCAGGGACCTTTGGGCCGAGACTTTTATGCTTGCTGAGATGTTGGTTTGAGATGACTCATGGAGCTCATGATGACATGAGGTTGTGACTTTTAGGGACTTCATATATGGTGTACTTAGAGGATTTGATGCATTGAGGAGCTGAGGTCAGAGACTTTGATGCAGTATGGGATGCATACTTTCAAAGTACATGTGTGGGCATCGATTGAAAGAGTGACTTGATGTATAGGATCGATGTGAGGCACTTTGGGGTGATGGAGTTACAACGATGATGATGCCTTGGTGGCAACACTTGGGCGTGGGTTGAGCTGAGACTCAACTACCTTGGACAGCATGTTGCAGATGGGATGAAGACTACTTCATGGACCTGAGCATGGCTTACACTTGTATGGAGATGGATTCTTGATCGAGTTGAGGATGTGATGGGATGTTTTGAGAAACAACTGATGCTGGCATGAGGATGTGCATTCTCATGGTTTGAGCGTGATAGTTGGACTGGCCATCCGACTAGTTCAGACATGGGCGGTTAACAGTGTGCAGAGATGTGTTAGCATTTGTTGGAGTATCATGGCAGCAGTTCACATGATGACACATGATGAGGTCGACACGAGATGTTACAGTGGGCATGAAGCTTGGATGGATGGACCAGCCTTCCATGGTGGAGCAGCATGTGGAGATTGTGGCAGGGTGATCGATGATCATGGATTGAGATGATCTCTGATGTGTGACATACCGATGAGGTGTATACCTTGGTATGGTGACATTGGTGACATATGGTTGCCGAGGTGAGACATGGTGGAGACAGTGGTTCTACATATGTTACAGTGATGGTTGAAGTATGTGGAGGAGTTGACATCATGGATAATCTTGGTGGATGGTTACCAGGATGGTATGTTGTCGAGGAGGACAACGATTTCAGGTGGAGGAGGATGTAAGGTCCTTAGGCGTGAACGCAACGGGCGTCGGGCGAGTCACTGTGCACGACGGGCGCGCTGGTGGACGATGGGCGCACGGGTGGGCGCCTGGGCGTGCGAGCGGGCGCACGAAGTGGGTGCGGGCTGCACAACGGGCGGGTGCGGCGACACGGAAATGCGACGAAAGGTTGAATGCAAGTGCGACGAAAGGCAAACTTGTGCGAAACTTATGAAACGATGAACGAAGGTTTATACCAAGCTTTGGAGTGGCTTGCGATGGGCAAGGCCGACATTTGAAGGAGCACTTAGGGGTGTGTTAGCCATGGTTTTGGGGGTCGACTGGAGTGCCACCGCCCATGGTGGTTCCACATTAAGAAGTGTATAAATACATGAGCGTTGGAGCTCATTTGAAACGAATCATCTCAAGACATCTTCGCAAGGGTTCAACAGAAGACAAGTGCGCAGAAAGGAAGAGAGATGTGCATAGCTCATGCACTCTACTCTTAGAGGATTGCACGCTTGGTCAAGGGTTCTTGGAATTAGTCGAAGGTTGGGTGAGGTGCGCCCGGGTTGGTTCTAAAGTGTAGTTTTGTGTAGGACTTGGCAAGGGTGTTCTTGGTGGCTCGAGTGAGCACCCGCCCTTTGTGCAAGAGGTGCACAAGATTGTAAAAGGTAGGGTTGCCTATGATTGTAGAAATTGGTTAAGTATGAGACTTGGTTCGGCCAAGACATACTTGTACATTGTAAATTGATATTCTTAATATATTATCGGACAGACTCATATTATAGGGAGTTGCCCCTCCCTTTATACTGTTGCAATTGTGTTGTCTTTTATAATTTCTATGGATAATGAATGAGTATGGGCTTCATTGGTATAAAGGATAATTGTATGTTTACTTGGTTGCGAAACACAAGCTAAGTAATGTTAAAGAGAAGTAGGCGCAGTCCATGAATGTTAGTATTGGTAAAAAGAAAACATTCGATAGTGCCGCACCTTGCTACAGCGGTTGGAAGACTACCGCAGGTGTAGGGGCGTGACACCTCTCATGTTTAAACCAAATTAATAAGGAGAAGCCACAGTTGGCACTACCAAAAAATACTAAGCTAAAATCTTTTGAAGGAAATTGAAGAACCTTTCCCTCTCAGCTGAGCGAGGAAAGCTTCCAAATAGGAAGCTATAAACATACCCAGTTCTTTTTGAAGTCATGAGATCGGCTTGTAAGCTATTCCGCCTCCCAATGCTGTGGCAAGATGCATAGCCATTCCTCTCGTATCTCCAAAGAAAGATTATGTATTAGCTGCAGCTTAAAACCCGAAAGAGGGAAAGCGATTAGCACAATGGAGAACCAACAATAAGAAGAGATATTTAATACCTGTAACAAGAAGATGGAAACGCCAGACAGGCAGACCTTCAATCGCTTTTGAAGCCATTCTTGTGCTCTGAGTTCAAATCCTTTAGGACTAGCCCTCTGTAGGCAGAGCCACAGAGCACAGCGCCAAGGGGAAAGTGAAAATTAGGCGCATAACTGATCGAACGACGAGTGAAAATCCTCTCGGGCAGAGCTGAGGCGTAGATTAGAAACCTCACAACCTCCATCATTGAGGGGGGGAATGATCTCGAGACATCCTGTTACGGCTGCCAGGCCACCCAAATGACGGAGCAAAAATTAATTCCGACTAACTAGTGGCAGCCCAGCCTCATACTGCGAGCCGAGTCATCCCAACTGTGGATCGACTCCCATATAATAATCTGACATACTACTGATAGAAACATTGCATCGACAGTCATGGGGTACTGTAGGGAACTAATACCGCGTATTTGGGATTAGAACTGTAATTAATAACCCAGATACGACAGATAAAAAGTATGCGTTGGAGGTTAGTAGTATGTTGATGTTCAATGGTGATTGTGGTTATGTATTATGAATACAACAGAATTTATTTTAAATGCATATTGTTAATTTCGTCAAATATATATCATTAAATTTCATTATGTAGTAGAGGGAAATATGACATATCTATTCACATTTTATTATCTTTTAGAGATGAAATAATTATTATCTTTTCAAAGGTTGAAAATGTTACTATTACAGTTGTGAATATTATAAAAGATAATTTTCAAATATATTATAAAAAATATTTTAATATATCATTTGAAAGGTTAAAACATATCTCTAAAGGGTTAAAATCAAAATGCTAAGGAATAGGGCCATCCTATATCAAATTGTTACTATTTATAATTTGATTGGTAAATCTAGATAAAGTTATTTTAACTTTACACCCAATATTATTATGTAATTTTTTTGGTTATATGTAATTTTTTTTGGTTATTTTTTGTTATTATGGTAATTTTATTTAAATTATATTTTAATAAATAAAAAATATATATATTTATAAGTGTTTATTTTGAATAACGTTTTTTAATTTTAATTTAATTTTTAATAATTATTAAGTGGATGATAGAAATTTAACTTCTATGGAATATTAGGAATATTATCAACAATATATATAAATAAAATATTAAGACTTATCTTTAAAGTAGTTATACTCTTTCTATCCTTCTAGTTAAATTGGTTAATTAATTGTTTTTCATATAAACATGTGTCATATGAATATTAGTTATGACTTTCTAGGCACGTGGTATTAGTAAAGCATGATATTGGCTAATGGTATTGTAACAAAACCTATTTGCAAGTTAAAAATGTATATGGTAAAGTGTGGTAAATATCCGTAGATAACAAACTTGCTACATATTTTTTTAAATGTATAGGTATTTAGTAGATATATTAATTATTTTCACCACCACAACAACAGCATTAATAATAATATAATTATTATTTAGTTAAATTTTAAGATTTTATTATTATTGTTATTAGATGCATTATAAGATATTAATTTATATGGCTATAGTAGTTAAATTTTTTATGAATTCATCTAAACACATAAGTATGATTACTAGCCTTGTTATGGTCTAATTTAATGATGTGCAACATTAACACATTTTATATACCCATTGCAATGCTATGCACACATTAACACATTTTATATAACCATTGCAATGCTACTAAAGAGAGATTATTTTCCTTTTCATGCCTCTTATATTTATTACCATTTTAGATCCGTTTAAGTTCACATTTAATATGAGGCTAGAGGGATCAAATTGCTTTAAGTGCAAACGTTTTTTAGAGTGCAAAAATACAGTACCTAAATAAATTGATATCCACATAAATTAGTTAACATAGATATTCAAATTAGTTAAAAAAAAAATCTAATGTTGATTTTTCTTTTTCTAAATATAAGGTTTAAACATCTTACTCACTCATTTTTTCTACTTCTAATTTCTTTATATGAAATTATATTATTTCCTATGGACAACTAACTAGAAATAGTTTTTGTATTTTGTCATGGCCAACATTAGTTTTCTATTTAGAAAGTAGTTTATTACAGATAGACTTAAACATCGAAATAATATTGGGTTGTAAATTCAGTAACTCAGCTCAATAAAGTAATATTTCATAAATCTATCCTTAAGACCTAGTTCCTGGATGACATATCCCATGCACTTATTGCCTCTATGAATAACACCAACAGTTCATCAGCATGGGAATTTGGTGGCACCATTGGAACACCTTCCACAACGTATTGGTCTTGGAATAGAGAGGTGTTGGCAAGCTCACCCTCCCCCTACATTTATGGTGCATAAGTGCTAGTACATTTGCCTCACTTATTGTAGAGAGGAACCCAATGATATAATGTTTGGATCCTACGGAAATTACAATTCTTCTTTGTAGTAGCTCGAGGTTGATGATGGATTTAAGGTTACAAGAGTTGACATAGATTTCATTGCAATATGTTGTAGGAATGAGGTCACCTCTGCAGAGGCGGCCAAGGAAGGGGGAGCCTCCCCTTCCACCCTAGCATGGGTAGGGTGACGAGCATTTCAACTAAAACATTTTCCGTCACTATCACACGATGGTGGTTGAACTGGAACCTTAGGAGCTTAGGGTCACGTGAGACTGCATGTAGCCATTGGATAATCTTCTTAGCCAACACTTCGGGGACCAGGAGGATGTCAATGTGCTACTAGAGGGTAACATGCTTGACATGGTGTTTCATTTGTACCATGCAAAACCAACCTAGTATCAAGTTGCCAACCTTCGAGGAATGAAAATCCATGTCTCTATCTCTCCTTATACTCACACGGTGGATGAATCCCCTTCATTCTATCAATATAATAATGAAACTAAACATACCATGACTAACTTTTGCCAAGGTGTCAAGATAATTATGGTGGTTCAAAGTTTTCTCCAGCAAGATTGGTCCCCTCCAACAGCAAGACCAACCAAGTCAACAACCATTGTGTCTCTTGTTTATTGTAGCCATCAGTGCATCCAACTTCATCTAGTGAGTGAACTTGTATGGGATACCTCCTTCATGTTGACCCATAATACTAAAATCCCTACTGAGTGGTCCATAAAGACCTTCTAGAGTGTTAGCTCGGTGGAGCTCATTTATCTAGGTATACCTTTCTATGTGTGTGACATCTTTTTTCTCTTTTCCCCCTTAATGGTTTTGTTTTTTTTTTTCATCTAAATGTTAGGACTTCTAGTTTCATCTCTATGGGCTCTGATTTCACCTTATGGACAAAAGCTTCTTGCTACCTTTCTAACTAATTTTATCTCTAAGGCTCAAGCCTTATGTTGAAATTAAATTCTTAGATGACTATAATTTTTGTATCACAAATGTAATAAAGATTTTTACATTAAAAAAATCCATAAAACTATAACAACATTTTTCAATAAAAGAAAAATATAAATCCATAAAGCTATAACAACTTTTTTTTTTTAAGTAGATTTATATTTATATTTATTAGATTTACAATTTTATCTTATTTAACTATCCACACTTCACTCACAAGTCCACCTCCTTAATTACGATGAATACAAATTTCCATGAAAATTGTAAATAGTAAATGTGAAACTCTAAATTTAATGAATATGAAAATTCAATGGATTGGAAATATGCTAGGTAAACAAAAAATTATATGAAAATGGATAGAAAAAACAAAAATACATAGTAAGATTCTTAAGAATTTTTTGAATGGTAATAAATAATAACAAAAGGTGAGTTTTATTTTTAAATTGGTTGGAGATATTATTTAGGTTAAGAAATAGAAAGAGATAAGAGAGAGATTGATTGTACATAAACAATCACATTTAATATTTTTATTGATTATTATAGGTACAAATATATAGGACATAAATTTCTTAATTATAACTACACATGAAATGGAATTATTAATTCCAACACTCTCTCTTAATGTTCAGATGGAAAACATTAAAAACACATATTATAACATTAAATGAATCTGTCACATTAGTCTGATATGGTTAGCACTAGCACTTGTATCCACTCTGAAATATCATAGTTTTCGCTCTTTTCTTCACCACACTTTCGATCTTCTGACTTGATCCATCTAAGACATCACCAATTCAAACCATTGTTGATGTGCTTTGTGGAATTGGCACTTCTCAACCTTATAGAGCGCTATGGGTCAGTCTTATATTGAACCATCTTATGGAACTGCCATGATCTATAAATCCACAACCCTCCATAGCTTTCATCAGTTATCTAGGATAGCATGATGGGTACATAATGCCACAATCCATGAATCCACAACCCTAAGCAACCTTCATCAGATTCTAGGGTACATAATGTCTTTAGTAGACAATTCTACAACTTGACTTTGTATAAATAACATGTACTGAGGCTCAGAGATAGCTCACATTAACTTAACCTTATTAAGAACTACCTGTAACTAATTCTCAGAAACAGATTACACCAATTTAAGTTTATTAAAAACTACTTATGACTAATTCTCCCAAAAACATGACAAATTACACTAATCTATTCCATACATACATAACAAAGAATTCTTTGTGGTTCTAGGTCATTTGATTTTGTTTCACAATATAATAGAATATTGCAAATTGAATTAACACCATACAATAAAAGTAAATAAGCAAACCCACGATGTTTTATTACTTTAAATCTAGAAGGAGCAACAAGAATTTTGGGTAGTTGTTCGGGCAAGTCCTCCTTCTCTTCTCCCTTTCATTTTCCCTTCTCCTTCTTGGCTCCCTTTGAATAACACATCCCGATTTCCATCGGAAAATCAGGAACATAGTGAATGTGCAACTTGACAGCAAAGCATCTTGTAGGGATGACGTTGACCATCATCTTCATGACGCTGACCATATTCTAGGTATCAGTGCAGAGGGTTCTGTAGAGGAGATGGTGGCGTTGGTCTCCGTCAATCTCCAACTCCGTTAATAATATAGTGTTTAGTCCTTCTAGCGAAGACGAAGACCCCATGAAGGACGAAGGTATTTGAGAAGTGTCTGCCCCACTTCTGCCAATTGGGCCCATGGAGGACCAGGTTGTTTTAGTAGTGGTTGGACGAATCAGATTGCTGGATCTTAGAGTCTAGTCAATTGGAGGCAGCAACTTTTCCAAAATTGATAATGGACGAGGAAAAATAGCTTTGGAATTGAAATGCCCCTTTAACCGGCTTCCTGTTGGAATTTCATGGAGAAGCTTGTCCACCGGATCAGTGATTGTAACCATGTGCACCAATTCTGCCTTGTTGGATCGAGCCATAGCTTTTGACAGAATGAATGGAACGAAGTTAGTCAATTCTTAAACGCTCGTACCTGCCGTATCTTAGCAGTCGTAAATCTCGTAAAGAAAACATATCTCTCCCTTTATATCAAATGCGTTGGATTTCCTTCTTTTCTTTGGCCGATAGAGTTGAAGAATGTATGAAAAGAGCTTGTTCTGGGTCGACGGGAAGTAATGAATATGATCAATTGGCTTTGAAAATGACGGCTCCGAAATTTCTTTCGATAAAATTGGCGGCTTTAGCCACTCAAAAAACGCACAAAGCTAAACACAAAAAATAAAATTTACGTTGCACTCGCAAACAATACATCAAACACTTGAGGATTTAATATTGTTAAATTACATGGTTACAACCTAAGTGATCCAATGTGGCATCAAGAAGGGGAAATGAGAAGCGGAAATCACATCGATACGTTTCACTTTTCCATTGTCATAACATTGATAGCCCACAAGTAGGATACATGTAAGCGTGGCCTACTACTCTCTCGTGAGAGATTCATGGTTCAAGCAACTATGATAGCATGTGATACCAGGTTAGAAAATAAAGACGAGAGAGATTGTTGGTACATAATAAAATTATTTTTATATTTTTATTGATCACGGTGGGTATAAATATAAATTATCTAAATTATCTATTTATCTAAATTATGATTATAATTTATACATTAAAAATAATAATTTATTCTTGTAACTCGTAACTCTTGATAACAACTATTCATGACATGGAAGCATTACTTCCAACACATAGTGTTAATGAAATTAAATTAATTATAAAAAATATCTTAAACAATAAGTATAATTATGACATCTCACATGTTATAATTCTCTATTAAATTATTAAAATGCATTCTATATAAAAATTAATAGAAGAAAAATTAAATTTGTTGCATTTTTTTTTCATTTCAATACTTTTAATAACTAAATTAATTAGGAAATAACTAACTTATTTTATAAGATACATATTTTATAGCTTAGTGTGATTGCCATGTGTGTTTTTTTATCATGTTTAACATGGGCTTGATAAGCGTCTCTTAAAATAAAGATAAAATATTTAAAAAATTTGTGTTGTAACCAAAAAAATATGAATATTTAGTTAGATTTAATGAAAAGAATTTTAAAATATTCATAACCCAACTTCGCTTTGGCTACTAGATTTATTGTTGATATTACAATCCAATGGAGTAAAAAATTCACTCACACTCACTTATAAATAATAAAAAATTGATATCCATCCAATTAGTATAATTTCATATCAACTTTAAAAAGAGATAAAGGAATTAGAAGTATAAAAGGAATTTAAATTAAACATTAGACTTTTCAAGCTACATAGTCTTCTGTGCTTGTTTTTTGGGCACAAAAGAAACACAGGACAACACAAATCATGGATAGCTACAACTTCTAAAGGGAACAGTCTTTAGGCATAAGGCAAATATTTTGTTAATCCATACTTGACAGAACTCAGAATGAACAGTGATGCTTCGGCATATGCAATGTAAACTTTTTATAAACTTAATAAAAAGTTTCGTTTTTTCCTTTGGAAAATTAGACTTTTCAAAAATATTTCAACACAAAATAAAAATAAAAAACTATTTGGAAATCAATGTTAACTTATTTATGTTA
Source organism: Pinus tabuliformis (assembly GCA_031772625.1). Classification (NCBI taxonomy): domain Eukaryota; kingdom Viridiplantae; phylum Streptophyta; class Pinopsida; order Pinales; family Pinaceae; genus Pinus; species Pinus tabuliformis. The sequence continues at coordinate 749,010,350 of CM062806.1, read as the reverse complement.
ATATATAGAAACAATATGGTAAAATAAAATATTTTAATTTTGTATATAATAAAATATTCAATTTTCAAAGCAAAAAGAGTATTTCATTCCATTTTTAGTATAAATTTAATATGTGACATTAAAAAATATTCATAATAATAAAACGAAAATAATGTGGATCATCAATATAATATTTTAATATACATGATAAAGTAATAACTAGCCAGAACTAACAGATGGCACGTCGACATATTTGATATATATATATATATATTCTAATTATTTAAGGTGCATTTTTTAATCTATAAAATCAATTCAACATCTTCAAAATTTATTTAGTCATAAAATAGTGAGACTCCTTAAAATGTTTTAACCATTTATATATATATATATATATATATATATATATATATAATTTTACTTTGTTTTTTATATAAGTTTAGATATAAGATTATGTTATTGCATATGGGAATCCAAATATTTTATGTATAGTTGAGAGTAACAGTGAAATATTTTTACAGCTTCGCTTTAGTATAACAACTTGTAGTGAGATTATTGATGTCTTACAATGTTTTAATTAAACAAATCAAACAAATAAGTTAATTTTTTTAAATATATTTGACCATTTTTTTAAGAATTATTTTTTTTTAACTTAAAAGGGATCAAATCCATGTTGAGCATAGAGAGAATTATACATCTCCTTCATACTGGGTTCTAGAATAAGCGTCTAGCCTCAATGATCTACACTTAAAAATATATTGATAAAAAAAGAAGTAATGTGGAAAATAAAAAATGTACATGTTATGTTAAATATTTTAAAGTCAAATGCATATATATATATAGATATATATATATATGGTCATTTTCAAGTTAGTTATATATATATATATATATATATATATATATATATATATATATATATATATATATAGATATATTGTTGATTTTCCTTCCAATTCAACAATGTTTTTGTCACATACCCAGAAATAATTTATTTATTTTTACGTTTGTAAATGTAAGCTTTTTACATACTCCAATGCTATTTAATTCGCATCGTTTGTAACGTATTCACTTTACATATACTTATGAAGTTGGTAAACTTAGCATTAAATCAGTCAGGTTCTGTTGACGGTGCGAATTCAATCTACACCGTCGTTTGGCACGGGGAATAGGGTTATGGATCTATGACCGTCGACTAGCCACCTTGATTTCTGTTAAGTTGAAATGTTAATTTATTACCTGCACTACCACTGTACGTGGCATGTGCAGTCCTATCCAGCTCAGCTACTACCTTGGGATCCCCTTGGGATCAATGGTGTTGGAGCTGGCTTGGCGAGCCAACAGCTGTAGATGGCTCGATCCTTGTACACACCACTTGGTCTCGATTCGGAAATTCATTCTTCTGCCATTTCGCTTGATCCGCCACTTGGTTGCTACTCTCGTCCATGTCCTGTTTCGCTCCTCGAACCAGGCTTTTGTGGTGATAGTGGAAGGTGCTCAGAACACCATATCTTTGTCTTTGCTCTCCAACTACGGGGCACTGGTAAGTTTTAGCTTTAGAGACTGAGTAGACCAATTTCTTTGCGGAACAATGGCTAAACCCACCTCATGAATTCAAATTTCTTTGTTTTTTGTTTGTCTTGAGACTACTTTGGATGTCTAACCTAATTCCCATGGTCTCTCGTAGGATCCTCTCGACCTTGTCTTCGAGCTTGGCTTCGAATGGAAACACAGTTCTCCAAAAATGGAATTAATTCCAAACTCTGTCGGGTATGAGGGTTCCCACCCTAGTTATGGTCTTTTAATCTTTGATTCATTGGTTATCTTCCGAGAGGAACCTTACTCCTGAGATTGCTACTATTTATGCAATGTATAGTTTGGGTTTTTAGCTCGCCCGTCAAGACTCTGTTACTCATGTATTATATATATATATATATATATATATATATATATATATATTAAGTACAGAGATTTAGCTTCGAGGGTTTTTACCTTTGAAGCCCTTTTGAGCTGTACTAGCCTAATTGTAATATCTTAAGCTGTCTTACAGCAGTGTCCATTTCCTTGAGTTTATGTTTCATTATAAGTGTTGAAAGTCATATGCTAATGACATCTGGTTTATTGGATGATTATGTATATCCTGTACATTTGGAATGTCTCCCTCCTGGGTTTTAATTACTGTAGGGTTTATACTATTTTCCCAATGAGATTATCATGTATTTTTGTTTACCTATTACAGCTCTTCAACTTGTTTTACCACAGAGTTCCATGCGGTGCCAATATATGTATAAATATAAGTTCCGTGTTTATTGTTTTCCTGGTCTCTCTAGTTTATTTTTGCACAGAATTTACATGCATTGTTTCCAAACTAATGCTATCTTTCGACTCGCTCATTTGTTCCAATATTTTGCTACGCATTTTAGCAGAGGGGTATTTATAATTTTTTTTATTTAATTCAGTCAATGACTTCGGCAGTAAGCCATTGTTAATTCTTGTTTGTACTCCGACTAGACAGAGAAACCACAGCCGTATACTTGTCTGGCAATTAACTGAATTCTCTGATGAGGGTTTGGGAAAATGTCACGTTAATTTGGGGGTTTTGAGTTACTAGATAGAATTTAGGAAGCCCGTTCACCCGGAGGACTGGGTCGACCTTCAACACAGGTCTTCCTTCTATCATTTAAATGTAATTCAATTTCTGTTATAGCAAGATTTTAAATCTAGACTGAAACCCTACACCCAGGGTTCTGGGCACATGTACTTATAATTCCTCTCTCGCAGAAAGCAAATTTAACTGACTATGGTAATGTTAAACTGTGTTGTTCCTTTAGGACTTTTCCCCTATTCACTACTACTGTTCTTTCTTAAAAGAATTCGGATTAGGACCGAAACTTGTTACTTCTAAATTTGTCATACCAGACTCATTCTCGTGGGAGTTGGTTTGTTGCCAAATCGATTGCACTTCTTCATATGCCAGAATGCTAAGCTTACAAAAACTCATTAATTAAGTCTTTTAATTCTCATAAACTTTTCCTACATCACTACTCCAGCGAGACCCTTGTTTCTCCCCAGGAAAAGGTTCGTCTTTAGTTGCCTATTCTTTTCCTTCCCTATTACACAATTCCACCCTTCCTCTACAATGCTCTGCTCCAAGTTCAAAACAGAATAAAGAGGTGGTTTTGCATGTATAAATTTTGTTTCCCTTAACTGTACAATTTTTCTGTTAAGATGACCCCTACAATATTCTTTTGTTTTTGTTCCTCGGATAATAACATGGGTTCCTAGTAAGAGTCTCTTTCACCAATGACTCAGTTTTTTTTTATAATATATCACAACAGTGCAAACATTTAATATAGCTTACTTCCTTAATATTTTTAAATGCTTCTAAGCAGTTCAACTCACTTACCTGTGCCACTGTAACTTGCAAAACACTTGAGAAGCCGAGATTACCTCTATTCATCTGCTTCCAATCTACCACCCGTCCATGAGATTCGTCTTTCGGGACCAGAATCTCCTCCCTAGCTCTCTTGCAGGACCACTGTCTGTAGCAAGACACTTACACTTAGTGCTTGGCTATCTGGTCATCACCAGACTTAGCCATTCACCCATTTCTCTTTTTCTTTTATTTTTTTCTGCCTGTCCCAAAGCGCAACCATTTTCCTCCCTCTCCCTATTTTCCTCTGGAAACCCTTCCAGTTAGGGAAAACAAATAGGGTTGGCATTACAACAAATGTCTTGTCTCCAACTTCCTCCTTGAGAAGTTGCCAGCTCCTAAAGAAGCATTTCTTTTTTTTTTAAAGAAAATATTACGAAATTCAAACCAATAATAATATCAATTCAGTTTATCATTCACCACATTAAAGTCAAGTATTTACATTTATCCTAGGGCATTACAGTTTTTTTGGACATACAAGTTTAAGATATGTATTCTATATAACATTAAAAATAAAAGGAAAAAAGGAAAATTAATATGTGTGTGTGTGGAAAGAAAGAGAACAACTAGGGATTCATTGGGATATATAAGAGGTAAGGGGGATGCAGTTTCTTTTCAAATATTGCATTCTAAAGAGTTTTGCACCTAAAAAGATTTGATCTTTGATCCCTCTTGGGCCATGGTAGATCCATAATTGTATTTAATACAAAATCTTGTTAATATTTCTAAAAATACATTTAATAAGTACATTTGCTCTCAATCATAAAAAAAATATTACAAAAATTCTTTATTACATTACTGAAAGCTTAAATAATTAAAGTGAGATTGCTTATAAATATGTTAAAGTTAATTTAGATAAATACGAAAAATTTTAAAAATTATCTTTTATTATTTTATGTTTGAAGATTTATGTGCTATGGTTTTAATAAGTGAGAATTCAAAGGAATATCTACACTAATTATTTTGTATCTATGTTTCAGTCTCAACCAAGACTAATCTCAACCAAGACCAATCTTCAGGATATGATATGATGTGAGAGAAGGAAAGAATGGAAAAAAAAAAAAATACAAATTAAAAATTAAAAATAAGGGAAAATGAGTAGAAACCGACATAACAAATAAAATACAAATAAATAGCAAAAATTAATGAAGAAAAAGGGAATAAAATAAATAAGAAATAATGAAACCTAAGAAAAAAAAATAGAATAAGAAAAAAGAGTTGTATTTAAAAATAGAAAAGGGGAAAGAATAAAGGAAAAAAAAGAAAATGGAAAATAACCAACAAAATAATGAAATTAACTAAAAAAACAAAAACAATAATAATAAAAATAAAAATAACAAAATAAATAATAATAAAAATAAAATAAAATAATTCAATTCCCTGGTAACAAAATTCAACATAAATGTTTGTAAGAGTAATATCAGCCCATTGCGTTTAGGTCACCACCTGTAACCATGGAGCTAGGAGCCATATGCACAATCCATCCACATTATATTCAACAAACATTTAATTTAAATTATATAATGTTAACATTATTTATTTTTTCCTCGAGGAAAATCCGTAATTTTTCATTATATTGGAAAAATTACATATTTTAAAGAGTAACTTCGGCGTAAATCACATGAAGAAATACATTTGACAAATGTATGTCTTCATGTGATTTACGCCGAAGTTACTCTTTCAAATATTATGGATCATAGAAGCCTCAATTCAAATTACATATTGTAGATGCTTTACGCATATGTTGTTACCACTGTGAAGAGTGATCATTCTTGGATAATTACATATAATGAGCTGTATATGTTCATCTTTCAGATATACCACGCAAGGCAATCTGTTGTATTTCTCTGATATGTACTGTCAAAAAATTGTATACATTTGGCCTTTCTAGGCTTATATTGTGTCTTATAAAAAAATATGCATATGTGTTTGTCAAAATAGAGAGCAGCAATTACAAAACGAAAAATAACACCCAGTATTTAGTGAACAAGTGCGTGCTGATAGCTCTAATCTATGTATAGCCAGTGGTAGTATTTGTATTCATTTTGTCCTTGCACCTCTGTAATCTCCCATATACCCCTGTTCATCAGCGCGGCCTCCTTGGATAATTTATCTGCGTTGCAGTTATGTTCCCTGTAAATATGAGAGCAAGAGATGTTGTTAAAAGCTGCTTTGAATACATATACTTCATTTAAAATGATGTTGAGTGTGTGTATGTGACAGTCAGATATGCCATTGAACCAATTGATTATAATTTTTGAATCCCCGAAGATATTGATGCTAGTGCAGTGGTGACTCAGAGCAAAATTTAGTAAGTGTCGTAAAGTAATGAGCTCAGCATAATTGTTTGTTCCTGCTCCCAGACCCAATTTTACTTTTTAGTAATGATGTTCATTAATGTGAATGATGAAACCACCCCCACAACCCTGTTGGTTTGTAGCTCCATCGAAGAAAGCCCATGGTGTATTAGATTCAATGCAGGGAGGTGGATGAGGATGGCGTTCTTTAGGAGGCAGGGGGTCTGGTAGTTCCCTATGTGCAGCAATAATCCCAGCGTCAATCATAGGCCAGTGAACAGGCTTGTTGTCAAATATAAGGCGATTACGGGCTTTCCAGATATGCCAATTAACGAGAATTGGGAGGTTTAAGCTCTTCAATCCTTTGTGTCTCTGCACCCATGCTTCCCATGCATCTTTCAGGTCCGTTCCATCCCAATTTCCATCGAACGTGATTATATTAGAGAGAGAGAGCGCCACAGATCTTGTATAGCTCTACATCGCATGAAAAGGTGCTCTATGGATTCTGATGCTCCTTTGCATAGAACGCACCAAGTTGGTCCATATTGAGCTCTATGCATGAGATGCTCCCCTGTAGGTACTCTGTTCCTCAGTATACATCAAAAAAACAATTTTGATCTTGGCGATGCTGTGAGCTTCCAAATGTTGTGCCACCATGTCGAGATAGTATCAAGTTTTTTATGAATGTTTAGAAAAATGTAACCGACCTTAGGAGTGTATTTACCATTCCCAGCTTGGCTCCATATAAGTTCATCCAGGCCCTCTTTGATTCTGATGTGGGATTCAATTAGAGCCTCTCTGAAGTTCTGTCATTCCTTATTCCATCTGTGTGGGAGGTTCAATTGATGTGCCGTCCTTCATGCCTGATAAAAAATCCATGTATTTTCCTGGTCTGCGATTTGTGCAAAAACTTTTATCTCTCTGAAATGTAGATATCTAACCAGATCTTGTGATAGGATATGCTTACCTCCGCTGCCAATCCAAGGGTCCATTCCTATTCGAGCCAGGGATCTGTCGTTGATTCTCCAAACCAGGTTATCCTTGATCAGGGGTAATGAGTAAAGCAATGCCTTCCATACAGATGATATACCTACTCTTTGCCAGCTAGGGATCCTTACCCATTCCAATATATCAAGGGGCCATATATATTTATGATATGATAGACGTGACCACAAGTTCTGGCTAGTTAGCAGAGACCAACTCATTTTCGCCACCAGTGCTTGTGCAAATAGTGGAAGATATTTTAGGCCCCAACCCCCCCACTTCTTTGGGAGTGCTATCTTTTGCCAGCCAATCCAGGCAAAGATGCGTTTGACCTGGCTTCCCGCCAAGAGATATCTATTCCATATTTGCTGTAGGCGAGCAAGAATATGTCTGGGTATCCAGGCTAGAGCCATCCAGAAAACTGCGGTTGCTTCCAGTACAGTTTTGATAAGCTCTAATTGCCCTACCCTGGAAAGGTATCTATGACTCCAATAGGTGAGCCTTTTCTCCCATTTGGTGACGAGCTAGACCCAATCTGCTATCCTTTGACACGAGGGCTTTAACCAGAACCCCAGGTATTTGAGACCTCTGTCCATAGGATGGATATTGTAAGGGAAGGCCTGATGAGCATACTGCGATTCATTGACAGAGGTGAACGCAAAAGTAATAGTGGATTTTTACTGGTTTACAATCATGCCATAGTCCCTCATGAAAAGTTGAAGTATGCGAGAAAAAGTCAGTGAGTCTCTGATGCTGCCATCCATCAAGATAAGGATGTCATCCACAAATAATAGATGTGTGAGATAACAATAATCAGTGATCTTGAGACCACTAAGAGATCCATCTCTTTTTGCATAAATGATTAAACGACTCAATCCCTCCATAACAATAAGGAATAAAAGAGGAGATAGGGGACATCCTTGTCGGAGCCCCCTTTCAGAGTGGAAGAAATGGGAGGCCGATCCATTAATGAGAACACTGTAAGAGGGGGTAGTGACACAAGCCATGATCCAGTTGATGAGAGGTAGGGGGAAACCCAGATGGATGAGGAGAATTTTAATGTAAAGCCGACTGACCCGGTCAAAAGCTTTAGACAGGTCAATCTTAAGAAGGATGCTTTTGAGATGTTTTGACCAAATGGAATGAAGGGCTTCTTGGGCAGAACCGATGGCTTCATGGATCTGTCTATCTTCAAGAAACACAAATTGCTGAGGAGCAATGTGCTTTGAAAGGATGGGTCTGAGTTGGTTGGCAATAATCTTGGAGATGATCTTGTAGAGACAATTACACAATGAAATGGGGCGATAGCCATCGAATGAGGATGGGGAGTCAGTCTTGGGAATGAGGGCAATGACTGTTGCGTTAATTGCATGATATAAACAACCAGATGATCTGCTTTCCTCCACCACCATCAACGGGTCCTTACTCAGTAGATCATAAAAGGCTAGATAGAATTCTATTGTCCAACCATCCGGGACAGGGCTTTTGTCTTTCTTGAACCATTTTAAAGTGCTCTCCAATTCCCCCATGGTGACAGGAGCCGTAAGGTCTTCAGTATCCTCCTCATTTACATATTTGGGAAAGTGATTTTCCACACTAATGATCTCAACCAGGTTTGAGCCTGGTGGATTTCTGTAAATGCTCCTGAAGTGAGATGTGCCGAGCTGGGAGAGCTTGTTGAAAGAGTCTGCAAGGCCCCCCTCTGGGAGAGGGAGATTCCAAATAGTATTTGAGAATTTCCTTCCCTTTGCATAATTTTGAAAGAAATTTGAGTTTTCATCCCCAGCTTTCAGCCTGATTGCTCTGCTTCTCAGTCTCTGAGATTCCTCCCTTAATCTTAGGATATTTTCCTTTTGGTTTTCCAGCTCAATCAAACGTGACTTTTCTTCACCTGAGGTGAAACCTAAGTTCCGATCATCTAAAAGGGAGCATAACTCAGCTTCAATATGGGTGAGTTGAGCGGTTTCCTTTCTTTTCTTCTCCTTTGCCCAATTAATAGCTAGATGCTTTAGCATGGTGAGAGTTTTGCAAAAACCTTTTACGAGTGATGCCTCTTTATCGATGGGGTGTGCCTTCCAAAAATCAGTAACCAAATTCATGAAGCGCTGGTCTTATAACCATGTATGGTTGAATTTAAAAGGGGCTTTTGGCTTCTGGTGAGGGCCAAGAATTTCCAAGTATATAGGGGAGTGGTCAGATATACCCCCCGAACCAACCCATTGCTTATAATGATGAAGATGTTGTAGCAGAGGTCCCTTCAGCAAGAATCTGTCGAGTCTGCGGGCTAATGTAGCTAAGCCCACCCTCCTCTTCCTCCAAGTGGGCAGGGGATTCTGCATGGGGACATCTATAAAATTTGTCTGCTCCAAGATATTATTCATGAAATCAGTAATGGCATCCACCTGAGCCGAAGATCCCCAGGATTCACTGAAGCCCAAAGAAAAATTTAGGTCCCCACCCAGAATGGTGTGATCTGGAGCCAATAATGAAAGGTTTAAGAGATGCATCCAAAACATCTCCATCTAGTGGCAGGGGCCATATATATTCACAATTCAGAGTGATTTACCAAGTTCTGCAGAGAAAGTGTCGATTCCCATGAATCCATATCCTCCCGAGGATGCATCAACCCTAATAGTCCTAGGGTTATATCCGATGGCCAATCCCCCTGATCGCCCGACAGCATCAATCACCAAAAACTTCCATCTCGGGGCCAGAGCTTGTAAAGATTGTGTAATAATCTTAGCCGGACCTAGAGTCTCTTGAAGCAATATAATGTCAGGTTGTTCAACCTCAATGAGTCTCTAGAGGGCTAGTTTTTTGGGGGCACTAGCCATACCCCTGCAATTAAAAGATAAGCATTTCATGGGGGAACGCTTCTCGGGGTTAAATTTGCTCTAAGGACCCCATCAAGAGTGGATTGATGACCAGATGTGACCTCCGCCCCAGCTCGCCTGATAGCTTTAGAAATATCAGTCTTTCTACCTCTGGTGATCATTGGTCCCGGGCCCGCGAAAACAATTCCTAGCCCGACCTGGCGTCTTGACAAATCCGCGGTGTGAGAGCGAGGATGAAGAGAATAAGGGTGGGAGGAAGACTTCCTGGAGGATGACAACGAGGTGGATGAGGAAGATAGAGGAATGGAAGGTGGAGCAGTAGTGACGATCGGGGGGGGACGACATGGTGCAATGTGCCATAGTGAAATGTGCATTTGATACCACCATAGTAGAGGAGTTACCAAGTAAAATGGAAGAAGGGTTTAGAGCGGTACCTGAGGCCTGTGCGGCTTCTGCTGCAGCCCGAGCCCTGGTCATCGGCGGAGAAGACGAACCGAGTCCCCTCGTCCCAGATTTTTTAGGAGTAGCTCGTGCAACAGATGAGGACCCCTGAGGTGGGCGAGGTATGATAGGGGAAACTCCTCTAGATGGGATGGGAGTGGCCTTGGGGGAGTCCTCTCTTTTTTTGTTGAGTGGGCATTCCTTGAATAGGTGTCCCACATAATGGCACCGATTGCAGCAAAATGGGACGCCTTCATAATCAAGAATCTAAGTCCTGCTATATTTTCCCCACTGTAAGGTGATCTTTTCGTCCAGTCCTTCTCGGGTATCCGAATGAACCAACATACGAGTGAGGGTTCGCTTCTTTGACTCTACAAAAGTGCGATCATGGTCAAGGTAGGTGCCCAGAGCGTTTCCAATCCTAATGAGAACATCCTCACTCCAGTATTGTAGTGGTAGCCCCAGCAGTCAAACCCACAGGGGTCCTGCTCCGATCTGTTCGCGCTCTGGGTCAAAGAGGGGACTCCACCTCTTGAGCAGAACCGGTGCCATCTCGATATGCCAGTACTTTGCCAGTACCAGATCCGTGTATACTTCCTTTGCAAAATGGAGGGAGAACCATCCACGGGGGAGGACATGAACATCAGGCAATTCTTTAAGCAGGGCACCCCAAATTCCCCTTACCCATTGCGTCAGCCTATTTGTGGAGTATGCATGTCCTCGCACATGTCCAACCAACACCGTTCATGCCATGACCGCCGCTTCCCCTATAGCCAATGTCTCGCCAAACCTGATGGTAATATCCTTTGCCATCGCCTTAATACACCTTGATTTTCTCTTTTTGGTATGAGGAGCCGAAGGGTGATCAACAAAAGGGTTTTGGACCCCCTCAGGTGAGATGGATTTTGCAGGTTTGACGTTTACCGCTAGGGTTTCAAAACATCCGGAAGGTCGAAGCCCAGATACAGGGAGGGTTTGCGATCCAACCACAGGAATGTCCACCGGGGCAGTCGGGAGAACAATGGAGAGGGGCGGGTGCGGATCGAAAGATAGAAAGTGTGGAGTATAGGTAGATAGGATGTGAAGTGTACCTGGAGACAGGGGAGGAGCTTCCAGACCCGACGTGTCGATAGGAGGCGGCTCAGAGATGAAGGGGGCGAAGTTATAACTGGGCAGAGAGACCACGGGTGTGATGTCCTGTGAGATGAGATCCGTAACCGGCGGTGGTTCAGAAACTGACACAGAAAAATTAGGGTTATCAAGTATAATTTGATCCGAAAAAGGATCAGCGGAATAGTCCACGAGGTCTGTCTCCATATGACCCTCCATAACGGCCAGCGGTCTGTTGCGGACAGGGACGGGTGTAAACGGCGAGATAAATGACCCCGGTGAACCAACAATGAAATGGAAAAACTGTTAACAGCGACGGCCTGCGAAATTTGCAGAAAGCCTTAATCTACTACCCTAATTTGACGCGCTGCATCCTCACAATGTTAACATTTATTTCATTATGACATAAATTCTCGATATTATGCATCTTGATTTTAAATTGTGTTCCACTTTACTTCGAGAAGAGGCCAAATAAAGACTCATAATTAATTGAAAACCTTACCACTGTTTAAAGAGCTAAGAAAAAAGTAAATTAAAGCATGCAAAACAAAATTTTAGATTTAATCATCTAACTTTTGTACCGACTCATATTCAAAAGCAAATCCATTACAATAGCCCATACTGTTTGACGGAAAGGACTAATAATACTATTAAATTATCAAATTGATATGTAAGTTTCAAAAGATCAAATAATGCTATTAATTTATTAAATTAATATGTTATTCACATATGATTTGAGAGATATGTTTTTAATATAAATTTCCTATAACATTAAATCGTTAAATCCTTCTGACATATATATTCAAACAAAATATAAAATATATATAAATATATTTTTAATATGTAGATACTAAAATCTATATACGATAGAAAATATAAATAATAGGTAAACATTAATATGTATAAAAATATTTATTACTTCTTGCATTTTCGGAATTGTTATTATTAGATTATTTTTATTTTACCTAAAAAATAATTGTTTAACATTTGATTGGCTTGGAAATTTGTGTGTTAATTCATAGTTCTTGATAGGTTTCTCATGTGATCAATGAATGTCACCCAATTTTCATAGAAATAGAGTAGTCAAAATAAAATTAATACTAAAATAAACATATATTTAAGTAGACTATAATCATATTAACTAAAATGAAATGAAACTAATAATATAACAAACTTAAAAATAAATAAAAAATGATAACTACAAACTAAAATTAAAACTAAACTAAATTATTTAACGAAACTAAAAAAATAAAAAATTATAACTAAACTACATACTAAAAACTAAAACTAAACTAAATTATTATAAAATTTAAAGTAACAAAACTAAACTAAAAAATAATTAAAATAAATTAATGTAATAACTAAACTACATTTGAATCTAAACTAAAACAACTAAATTATAATCATATTAACTAATGAAATTAATAACACAATCAAAGAAATAAATAAATCAATAATTCGACCTAAAAAGTAATAATATAAAAATTTACTAACTAAATATTAAAATAAATTTATAAATTTAAAAAATGATAACTAAACTACAAACTAAAAAGTAAAACTAAACTAAATTATTATAAAAACTAAAATAACAAACTTAAAAAAAATCATGTAATAGCTAAACTACATTTAAATCTAAACTAAAACAACTAAAAGTCCAAATTATAAACATATTAGCTAATAAAATTTATAACACAATCAAATTAAGAAGAAAAAAATCAATAATTCAACCTAAAAAGTAATAATATGAAAATATATGGACTAGAAATCAAAATAAAATTATAAATTTAATAAAACTAAATTATTATAAAAATTAAAATAACAATATTAATTTAAAAAATAGAAAAAAATTTATAATGATATTAACTAAAACTAAATGAAAATCATAATAAAATCGAGTTAAAAAAATGAATAATTGAAATTAAACATAGTAATATAAAATTATATTAACGACCAAACTAAACTAAATTATTATAAAAATTGGAATAGCAAAACTAAAATAAAAAGTAAAAATAATAAAAATAAACTAAAGTAATAAGTAAACAACATTTAAATCTAAACTAAAACAACTAAAAATCTAAATTATAATCGTATTAACTAATGAAATTAATAACACAATCAAACCAAGAAAAAATAAAAATCAATAATTCGATGTAAACTACAAACTAAAAAGTAATAATATAAAAATATATTAACTAAATATATTGACTAAACATCATAATAAATTTATAAATTTAATTAAACTAAATTATTATAAAAATTAAAATAACAAAACTAATCTAAATTTTGGAAAAAATAAATTAAAATCAAAACAATAACAAAATCACATATAAAACTAAAAATAAAAATAAAACCGCCGGCAGAGGTTTGGTCTCGTGGCTAGCAGAAGATTTGCTAAGTCTTCTGTGCCACTGTGCAGGTCAGAAGTTCGAGTCTCGTCTTAACCGATGGTCATTCTTGTGGGCTGGACAATTCCTCCTAGAGGTTATAGTGGTAGCAGGTGGGATGGAAGTTCCTCCTAGAGGGTTCCTCCTAGAGGTTATAGTGGCAGCGGGTGAGATAACGGTTCCTCCAAGAGGTTATAGTGGCAGCGAGTGGGATGGAAGTTCCTCCTAGAGGTTATAGTGGCAGCGGGTGAGATGACGGTTCCTCCAAGAGGTTATAGTGGCAGCAAGTGGCAGCGAGTAGGATTCAACCCCTGTAACACGAGTGTTGATTCCACTAGTCAACGAAAACAAAAAAACAACTAAAACTATATTTAAATAAATTATAATCCTATTAAATAATAATACAATCAAACTAAGGAAAAAATTCAATAAGGAAAAAATCAATAATTCAAACTAAGTACAAAAAATAATGATATAATAATGTATGAACTAAAAAATCAAGATGAAGTTATGGAAAAAATTATTATAAAAATGGAAATAACCACTAAAAAACAAGGTTATCTTACAAATAATACTACAACTAATTAAAAAAATAAAATAAAATGATAATTAAAGGTAAACTACAAACTAAAAATATAAAAAGTATAGAGTAAGAATCAAAATAAAGATATAAGTTAAACTAAACTAAATTATTAAGAAAATTAAAAATAAAATCAAAACTATATTTAAGCAAATTATAATCATATTAGCTAAAATGAATAAAAAATTAATACAACCAAACTAAATAAAAATACAAATTAAAACACTAATTTAAACTAAACAAAAAATAATAATATAAAAGTAAACCAAAAAGTGATAATATAAAAATATTAAATAAAAAAAATTAATAATATAAAACTATATTAACTAAAAATCAAAATAAAGTTATGTAGTTAAGCAAAACTAAACTATTGCAATAATTGAAGTATTAATTATAATAATATTAACTAAAACTTAATAAAATTAGTAATACCATCAAAGTAAAAATCAACAATCCAAGCTAAGCTATAAACTAAGAATTATATATATATATATATATATATATATATATATATATATATTTCCAATTATAACATTATCGATATATTTACATGTAAAAACAAAATTTTTTAGCATACACTACGATATTTTAGCATCTGCATTATTGGAAAATCCATATACATATATATATAATGTCAAGGCATATATTATGAAAGTTTTTTTACACATCAAGATTTTGTCAAGACTTCTATGGTGGCTGATGATTTTATCGTAGCCGACCTTAATTTCCTTTCGCAGATGCATTATGTCTTGACTTACCTCTCTGTACATGTTAATTAATATCCTCGATGATGATGACCTCCAATCATTCCTAACTATACGTGTAGAGATTACATTAATTCTCTAATTAATAAGCGTGACTGGACTGTCGTCTAATGGTTGCTAGTTGTCCGGCCTCTGTTTCTCCAAACACCATATGGTTCTTGCTGTGTCATCGGATCAGAGAGCTTGATGCAATGGTCCACTAGGAATCGAGGTGCTATGCCAACGACTCAGTGACCTGCCTCCCTCCTTCGGTCATTTGGTTTGGTCATGTTCATGGAATATTTATTTGCAGAACCCTAGCTTCACCAGGTTTACACTCGTTTAGCAGGGCCTTGCTCCTCAAGCTATACGTCGTCCAACTTTCGTCCGAGTCTTCAAGATCCACTTTTGTGGTGGCCATACACTCTTGACTACTACTGCATTTCCATCCATCATACACAAGTGAGGTTAATCTATAGTGACTTGTGTTATTTACAGTTCCAGGTTTAGTTTCTTGTTTACATTTCATACTTTTACCTGTTTGACTTAACTAATAGAACCTTTTAATCTTATTCTGTAGGCACGATGAATAATTCAACCTCCGGGTCTCGTGGTGCTGAGGACAATGACGCTCTAAGTCTCTGAGAAGGTAAGGCATCAAGTTAAGTTTGACCTTCTTCAACTGTTTTATAACTTTTCTTTACCTTGTGGTTTAATCACCAGGGCATGTTGGTGTAGGGCAACCTTTGTCCATCAAAAGTTAGGTGTGTGTGACCAAGTCCAGAACACCTGGCAACGAGAAGACCTGAACTCCTTTTCGAAAGAATGGATGGGTATGAACGCTTCCCTTAAGGTTGGCTGGAACTCGGTCTATTTTCTTGTTGGTTTCTAAGCAATCTACTTAAGGGTTTCCTTTAAGAGTTAGTTTTTGGGGTGTGAAACCCTTGCCCGTAATAAGTTTTGAGCCCTCGTAGGGGAAACTGGGCTTTGTTATTTGTCTGGTGGACAAGTCTGTTATTTGAGGGTTTGGTACGTCCTCCTGGTTGTATGAACAATTTAATACACGATGGTCTTTAATTGTCATAGTTAAATGGTGTCTCTGTTTTCATATACTGCTTTTAATTAACAGGTTTTTAAGAGTCAAATTGAGCTTGTTCTTTAAGATATCAATTCATGTACAACGTCTTCTTTTAAATTGGATTATGGTTCTGTATGGTATATGTAATAGATCAATTTAAGTTATTTTACCAAGTTTTGAACCCTCTCCTACTAGAACATCATTCCTTGGTGTCCAACCAGGACTGCCCAACGGGATCAATCTGGAAAATCAAATCGTGGTTTGCTTGAACCCTTGCTTCCTTTTGTGTGTTTATTCCAATTGATTTTCTGTGAGTTAATCAACCCTAATTTGTAGGCTTGGCTTCCATTCATATGGAATGGAATGTTAAAAACTGGGTTTTTACCAATTAATCACTTCCTTCTGTTAGTTGGAAGCTTCCATGACTACCCATGTATATTGCTTCTTTGGAATTAAGTTATGCATGCATAGTTCCTATTGTTTCTTATTGGTTTCAAAGATTGATTTCCAGATTATGTTAGCAAAATCCCGTTTTACTCCAAAACAATCTTGGTACTCTACTTTCGAATAAAGTAGCCTCCTTCCTATTAATGTAAAGTCTTGACTGATTGCATAGTCTCTAAGCTACACAGACTTCGAGTTTATAGATATTCATATTTCCATTTATTTCTAGGAATAGTCACGCATTTAAATTGGTTCATATAGTTCTTACACTATATATAATCTTGTTTTTATTGCCAGAATATCATTACTGGATCTAGATTGTTTAAGTTATTCCTTCTTGCATCATTCGTTATTCTTTGTTATAACTATAGTAGCCTCTAGGCCACTACTTGAAATTAATTACTCAAGTTAACTACAATAGAGTAAATGAAAACAAAGTAACAGTACTTTAGTTTGAGTTTCAGTACTTCCTCCATCGACTTCATACTACTAGCAGATAATGTACAGGCATGCAAATATATTTGTCTGCTAAATTTATACATCTATTAAATAATATTAAGAAATACGCATTTACTACTCATTTGATAAACTCCTACAGCTAACAGATAATAATAACAGGTATGCATATATCACTTATCTTCCACTGAAAGACCAATTTACTGCCAAATGAATGCTCTCCACCCTTCCAATGAGAATTTGGCAATTACGTCCAACAATCCCCCCCCAAGCTCCTCTTTATCCTTCCAATCGGTTTCTCAAGGCAACAGTTCTATTGCTTTGACCTCAGGACCTCAAGTCCAACCTATAATTCCTTTCTTCCTCCAGGGAAGATAATCTTAAGAGGGTTTTGCCACTGAACTCTCGTTCAGCTCAAGGAATCTTTCTTTTTCCCCAACACCTTTCCCCCCTTTCTTCCCTCTCTGAAGAGAAAAGTAGGTAAGGGAATAACAGCTCCTAACTGATAATTGTCTGGTGAAAAGAGAGTTATTGAGGTTCATCAGTAAATTCTAATACCTTTCATAGAGACAATGTTAATGTTTCTAAAACTTAATTATTATTCATTATTAATAACATCATAATAACTAATTGTTTATCATTTTACTCAACCATAATGGTAGAAAGAAAATGATCAAAAGTAAATTAAAAGTTTGAGGTTATCACATCTCTCCCCCCTTAGCAGAACACCATCCATCGTGTTGATTCTTCCATCTACTCCTAAAATAATCCAAGATATACCTCCTACATAAAGTCCTTATCCTCCCAAGTCGCTTCTTTCATGCTCAAGTGCTTCCATTGCACTTTACCCTAGATGATAGCTCGCGTTCGTGACGTTAATTCTCTCTGATCGAGTATGTGTAGTTGCTTGACCAGAATTTCTCCTTCCGACTTGACCTGCCACTAGTACAATTGTCATAAAACTTACATGCACATAAACATATATATAGAGATAACGAATAGATTTTTTTCATATATATATATGATACCTGAGGCATTTGCCAATTTATGATGTGCATGGGGTCATACACATGCTTCTTTGAAATGGAAACATGGAAAGCATTATGAACTCTAATGTTACTCGGTAGTGCTGGTTGATAAGCCACTAGTCCTATTCTTTCTAGAATCTACAAAGGACCATAGAAATGGGGGGGGCATCTTGGAACATTTCCCCCATCTCAATGTGCTTATATTTGGTTTAATCCACACATATACATGATCTCATACCTAGAACTCCCAGTATTTTCTTTTTTTATCAGCATATATTTTTTGCCTATCTTAAGTGGCCTTCAATTTTTTCCAAACTTTTTTCATGGTTCTTTCTATTTCCTCTAGAATATCTGGTCCTAATATCATTTTGTTCTTGGGGTTGTTCCAATTTGTAGGGATGGTATATTATCATCCATAGAGTACTTCAAAAGGACTAATTTTCAGTGACTCATGACAACCATTGTTGTATGAAAACTCTACCAAATGTAGGTACGCTTCCCATTTTCTGGGTTGCTACATCAAGTACATGCATAACGTGTCCTCTACCACTTGATTAACTCTTTCAGTTTGTTTATCGGTTTGGGGGTGATAAGCAATTCTGAAGTGAATTTTTGTGCCTAACCCTATGAACAATGCTTTCCAAAAACTAGGGGTAAAATTAACATCCCGATCGAATATTATGACTCGAGGCATGCCATGCAGCTAGAAAATCACTTTCATAATTATATCTGCTATTTGGGCTATTTGGTATGTGGATTTGACAGGTATATAATGAGAGGTCTTTCTTAGTTTTTCTACCACAACCATAATTGAATCATTTTTCCTTTTTGATCGAGGTAAACAAGTTATAAAATCTAAGGTTACTGTATCCCACTTCCATTCAAGGATGGGTAAGGGATGTAGTAACCCAGCAGGATGCTAGTGCTCAGCTTTGACTTGCTGACATTCCAAGAATTTTGCTAAATATTCAGAAATGTCCTTCCTCATACCAGGTCAATAGTAGTTTTTCTTAATAGCATAAAAAATCTTTTGATAGCCTAGGTGAGCAGCATAAGGACTTCTATGAAATTCATCTAACATAATTTTCTTTATTAACAATTGATTATGAACATATATACAATTTCTAAACATCAGCAAATTCTCAGAGTTAATATGGTACTCTTTTTTCTTTGGAGAATTTTGTGTAGATTTAACTTGTTTCCAGAGATAGCCATATTCAGGGTCCTTCTGAGCTGCTTCCTTTATTTGCTCAGCAAAATTGAATTTGACTTGACTAAATGAAATCTCATAGATATGATAAAGCTTCCTACTTAATGCATCTTCCAATCGGTTCTCTTTTCCCTTGAATTGTTTGATTTCTAAATAAATTCACTTTCAAATGTAGTCCACTGAGCTTGGCGCTCGTTCAAGGTGGGCTAGTTAAAAAACTAGTTAAGTTGCTATGCTATGTTCTGAGAAAAATTATTTTCCCCGAAAATTAATGTCGCCATACTTTGAAGGTGTCAACTACATCATTTAACTCCAATCATAAGCAAAATAATAATGTTCATTCTCTTTTAACTTACGAGATTCATAAGAAATTACCTTATCATTCTCCATTAAAACTTCAACTACACCATTTTTAAACGTATCTATACAGACTATAAAATCTTCCTCAGGGTCCACAATCTTCAATACCAACACAGTGGTGAGTAAATGCTTTAATTTTTCAAAACTTTCTTGATAATCTTTGGACCATTTGAAACTTGTTCCCTTTTTCTGCAAGGAGATAATTGGATAAGAGACTTTAGAAAACCCCCTTATAAATATCCTATAATAAGTAGCAAGGTCCATCAAGGAGCGTATATTTGCCACTTTGGTTGGAATAGGCCAGTCCATGATGGTCTTAATTTTATTGGGATTGATAGCTATACCATCAGAGGATATAACATGTCCTAGATATCAAATTTGATCCTTAAAGAAATCACACTTGCTAAATTTGGTGAAAAGTTGGTTTTCCCTTAAAGTTTGTAACACTATCCAAAGGTGTTCCTTATGTTCCTCTATACTTCTGGAGTATACCAAAATGTAATCAATAAATATAAGAATGAATTTATCAAGGAAAAGATGGAAAATTCCACTCGTCATACTCATGAATGTTTCTGGAGTGTTAGTGAGTTCGAAAGATAGCACCTCAAACTTGTAATCGCCATAACGTGTTCTAAATGTAGTCTTATGTATGTCTACATCCTTAATTTGAATCTGATGATATCCTGATCATAAATCAATTTTTGAAAATATCACCACTCCTTTAAATTGATCAAAGTGGTCATCAATTCGAGGTAAGGGGTACTTATCCTTAGTGGTTAACTTATTTACTTGTTTGAAATCTATGCATAAAAGCACAGTACCAAAATTTTTCCTCGCGAATAAAACCAAGGCTCCCCAAGGAAACATGTTGGGTCGAATATAACCTTTATCCAATAGGACTTGGCACTGTATTTGTTGTTTAGTTAACTCAGGGACAGTAAGGGGGCTTTGGAAACTGGGGCAGCTCCAGGGACAAATTCTATGGTAAGGTTAAGTTTCCTCTTGAGTGGTATCCTAAGGATATCTTCCGGAAATACATCTTTAAACTCTTGAACCACTGGTATTTTCTCTAAGGCAGAAAATTTAACTTTAGAGTTTGAATACCCTACTTGAACCACATAGATTTGATAGCCTTTATTGATGCATCTTGCTAGTTGGTGGGTTGTGATAGGTTGTAACTTGACTTCTCTTTTGACACCTTGAATTTCTATTCGGATGCCACCACTTGTGAGAAAATTAATGGTCTTACCCTTAAAGTTTACTAAGGTCCATTGTTGTTCTAGCCAGTCCAAGCCGATCAAGACATCATAGGAACCTAAAGGTAGTATATTTAAATCTTTCTTAATCTACTGTCGCGCCAATTCTATTTCACAGTCCTCTATTTTTGCATTAACTCTTCTTTTAGCACCTATGGCTTGTTGGACTAGCCACAGGTTTTTAAACTTTATACTTTTCAGATGGCATAAATCAACTATTCTGGGAAAGAAATAGCTCAAGCTTGCAACCGGGTCTATTAAAATGGAAACATGGTGATTGGATATTTTACCTTTGAGTTTCACTATCAAGGGTTGATAATGATGCATGAGCATTGGCTCAGAAACATCATTGTATTTTAGTAGACATAGGGGGGTCTTGTAGTTTCAATGAAGTTGAATTCCTATTTTTGTAATTATTAATGTTTTAAGTGATTAGAATAGGAATTAATTAGATATTGTGAGGACATTTTTCGATTCTCTTGAATGTAGGAGAACATGGGTGATTATTGATGATGAAAGAGTTAGAAGTGAATTGAAAGTCTTGGACCACAAAGTGGTTCCATAATTCGAGGAGCTAGAGAGGATTCTTAGGATAAGTAGGATTCAAAAGTGGACTTAGCGGATATTTAGGATTTAGTTCAGCAAATTAAGGATTTGAACCAGAATTAGTTCAACATAACCTTTTTTATAAATGTAAGCCTAAAAGGTATCAAGAGAGTAGTTAGTCATTAGCTAGAGAGTAGCTAGTGAGTTAAAGAGTCAGATTGTAAGCCTATGGACAAGAGAAGAAAGACCACTGATCAGAAAATCAAGTCAAGGAGAGAGACTCTTGTGTAAATACTCATTTATTAATACAAGTAACTCGATTTAGAGTTTGTACAATATGCACTATGTAATTGAATTATAATTTGTGTGTGGCTAGAGTGATTCTGCGTGACTTATGTTGAAGGTGTAGAATAGAGTCTAAATATAGAGAAGCGTAAGAGAAAAACTTCCAACTGCGGTTGGGTAGAAGTTGTTGAGGAAGATCCACAGTTGCGATTGTGGGTAGAGTTGTCTTAGAGATAACAGTTCCAACAAAAGGAGTGTTGGGTAGAATTGTTAGTCAGCAAGAGGTTCAAGGAGAGAACCATAGAGTTGTGTTACGGCTTTGTACACATGGACAGTATAGAAGAAAGCCTTTAGTGTTATAGTGAAGGTAGAGGAGCATCAAGGCGCGAGTGGAGTTAAGTTAAGGAGAGAGTTGTGGCGGAACAACGAAGGACCGAAACCCTGAAGAAAGTCGAGTCCACAGAAGGATATTGAAGAAACAACATAAAACCAAAGTAAAGAGCTGCGGGGTAGAGAGTGTACGGAAGCTTGATCGTAGTTGAAGTCCCGTAGTAAATCTTAGTCGTCGATCACAAAAGTCAATGCCACGTCACAGTCAACTCTAGGATTAAGCTGATTGATAACCTGTGTGCTAGTTGAAGGGCTGCAAATCATAGGCAAGCCCACGAGAGAGACTTTAGGTTATTGGTCACTCCCTTAATTATAACATGAGAGAAATTATGGCCTAATATATCTAGAACAACAGTTCTACCGAGGGATAGGTTGTCTCACTAGCTGACTTTCTCATGAGGGTTATGTTGATGATTTTGGATGATTGTGTGTGAACTTCCTTAAGGTCACATAGGAGGTCAAATACTATCATAGTAGCCTCTCGTCTCACTTTTACCCCAATTGGCATGGTTACCTGGGTGGATGTCAGAGGAGGGTGTTACAGAGTAATATCAGAGCATGGTTCAACTCTCAGACTAGATGGGCAGTGTGCATTGGTCATTCATGCATGTCAATTTCATGTGTGTATCCTACACTTACATTTCATGTGCTGGTTGCATTGGGTTGATGAAATATTATGGTTGTAGTATGGTTGTTATGGATAATTTGATATTGATTTCATGAAATTTAATTGTCATGATTATGTGACTGGTTGCATATGGTTACATGTCGCTTACATGTTGATTTTATGTCTCATACTTACATATTTGTATGTTAGGGTACATTCTTTAATATTTTTCTTACATGTATCAATCTTTTAGGTTCATTACAAGAATTGATCGCTTATATTCGACCACGTGCATTTATGCGTATGTGTAGTTAATTAGGCATTGCATGTGCATGTTGTTGGTTGCATGTGGCAATGTGTACAATGGAGTAATGGTTATTATTATTCATGAGGTCATAACATACATTGTTGATATGGCCTTGCATTGATAATTGGACGCTAACTAGAGTGATATTTATGTGTTGATACATTTATTTGTGTATGTCGACTATATGTTTTTATGATTATGTTATACATGTATCATTCGGATTTGGTGATCTTGCAGGTAAGGTATCCTCCCCGAGCTATACTAAGGTATGTTGATTTATTTATATTTGGTTTATCTAACATATTATCCATTACAGGAAGAAATATCAAATGGCTAGCAAGATGGTTGATTACGAAAACTCTACCTATGAATCTGAAGACAAATACGATGTTGGGAATCCTTTTGAATTGGTAGTTACATTAAGAAGGTTTAAGGAAGATATAAGGAGGTGTAAGGCAGATAATGACTAGATCATACAAGAACAAGAGAAACAAGTAGAGGTTAATACTATACTTCTTTAGATTTTGTCATACTTGCAACGACAAGGGCCACTTCAGATTATATATGGAAATGAGGATGGAACTAATGGGGCATATGATAGTAGGTCTCGTCGTAGATGCAAGTTGTATAGACGTGACATAGTGAGAGATGGCAGGTTATTAGACACTCTAGATAAGAGGGGTGATCAGTATAGGTACTATTAGAGTTCTGGCTTTGACAGACATCATGATCATCATTGTTATCATCCTTACAGGAGGAATGATAGGGGATACTTGCTAGATGAATTCAAGAAATAAAAAACACCTTCTTTTGATGGAGATGTGAACAATCCTAGATTTGCAGAGGCTTGGATGCTTGGGATGAACAAATTATTTGTGTTGCATCAGTACAGAGATAACATGAAGGCCATAATAGCTATCTTCAACTTGAAAGGTGAAGAATACTTATGGTGGGAAGCTGTTAAGTTGTTCATATACATCAAGATAGATGACTTGAGTTGGCGAGAATTCTAGAGGCTTTTTAGGAAGAAATACTTATCAGGGAGGTGCTACGACACTAAGGCTAAAGGATTCTACCAGTTAAAGATGGGATCAACGACATATGAAGAGTACACGACCAAGTTTCTGGAGCTATTGAGGTATGTATCATATCCTACTAATGAGAAGGATAAAATTCAAATATTTTTTAGTGGTTTCCCATTAGAATTTAGAGATCAGACTGAGTATGATGAGCCTCAGTCACTTGATGAAGTCATTGGGAAATTGAATCATTTCTATGAGTAGTCAAAGCGTAAGAATGAATCTCAGCATGGATGGAATTGAAAACACAAAGGTAGAGGTAAATGGTAGCCTAAGAGGACAAGGACTCAGAATGCAAATGCGAAAGAATATGCCACCACAAAAGAGACTTAATGCAGCTAGAGAGGGACATGGGTCACAATCGTAACAACAACATAGAGGTGAGGGCACTAGTCGGTTGGAGTGTTGGACATGTGATGAGGAACACCTTAGGAGATATTATCGACAACATCAGGGTGGAAGGCCTAAGATATACAATGCACATCAGGCGTAGATTGGTGGGGATGTTGGCTAGAGTATTCCACGTATCCGCGCAGTAGTGGAGAACAGGCATGTTGAACACCATATATTTATCATTGAGATGGAGGGTAGGCTTTGTGATCAAGCTATTTGTATTTTTATTGACCCTGGATCTAATTATAGTTATGTTAGTCTTGACTTTCTGGATAATTGTGGTTTGAATAAAGAATTGCATCCAAAGTCTTAGTTAGTTTTGTTGGCTACAGGTACAAAGAAGTGAGTTCATCATTGAGTAAGATGTTATGCATTTGACCTAAATGGTATTCCTACGAAAACAAATGTAAATGTACTAACGTTGGGATCATATAGTATGTTATTGGGCATCGATTAGTTGTATCTTCATAGAACCAAGGAAGACTGCTGTGATAAATCTATTGAGTGTGTTGATGATAATTAGGAACCAAGAGTGTTGCAGGGTAGGAAGAAAGCCACATCAGTTAGGATGGTGAAACTATGCAAGCAAAGCATGGCCACAGGAAGGGATGCAAGATATTTGCAGTACACATTTCTAATGATAGGGGTAAGGAGGCTGAGGATGCAAATGTCTTGAACATGTACCTATTTTTATAGTAGCTCCAAGATGTATTCCCTGAGGAAATTATAGAGTTTCCACCACATAGGGATGTAGACATTTCTATTTAGTTAGTGCTAGGGGGAGCTCCAGCATTGAAAGCACCTTACAGGATGAGCACACTTGAGTTGGTTGAGTTAAATATACAGTTGAGGGAAATCTTGGCTAAGGGATATATTAGGCCAAGTGTATCACCTTGGGGCACACTGGTCTTGTTTGTGAGGAAGAAAGATGGTCCTCTCAGATTATTCATTAATTATAGGTAGTTGAACAAAGTGACTATCAAGAATAGGTACCCTTTGGCAAGCATTGATGACTTGTTTGATCACCTGAAGGGAGCAGCAGTGTTTTCGAAGATTGACTTGAGATTTGAATACCATCATGTACACATCAAAGAGGAGGGCATTTACAAGACTACGTTCAGGACCAGGTATGGGCATTATGAGTTTGTTTTTTTTCGTTTGGCTTAACTAACGCTCCAGCTACATTAATGTGTTTAATGAATAATATGTTGCATCCCTATTTAGATAAGTTTTTTATTCTATTTGTTGATGATGTACCATTATATTCTAAAAATTAGGAAGAGCCTGAGAAGAACTTAGTAGTAGTATTAATATTGTTGAGGGAGCATCAGTTTTATGTTAAGCCCCGTAAGTGTATTTTGTTTTAGACTGAAGTACACTACTTAGGGCATGTGCTCTCCAAGGAAGGCCTTGTAGTATATCAAGAGAAGATAAGGGCCATCATAGAGTGGGTAGATCCTAAGAGTGTGGATGAGGTAAGATCTTTCACGGGTCTGATAGGCTATTACAGGAGGTTCATCAGGAACTTCTCCCGGATTTCTTATCCCATTACATCATTGAAAAGGAAAGGTAAGAAGTTCGAATGGACAGAAGAGTGCGAGGATAGATTTAAGAAACTTAAGTAGTTGTTGACACATGCACCAGTGTTAAAGATTGTAGATCTGGAAAAAGAGTTTGTGGTATGCACATATGCCTTCGAGAGAGGACTTGGTGGAGTCCTTATGAGGGATGGACAAGTGGTATGCTATGAGTCTCATAAACTAAATGAGCATGAGTAAAACTACCCAAAAAATGATCTTGAGTTAGTAGCGATCACACATGAATTGAAGATGTGGAGGCACTATCTTCTTGGTAGGAGGTTTGTAGTTATGATTGATCCCATTGGGTTGAGGTATTTGTTTGACCAGCCAAATGTTAATACCAGGTAGGCTAGATGGCTGGAAACGATCAACGAGTTTGATTTTGAGATCAGGTACATCATAGGTAAAGAGAACAGCGTGGAATTTTCTCTCAGCAGACGGGTATAGGCACATCATCTGGCAACTATGACGTCCTACGGGCCAAACCGATAGGATATTTTAGGTAGGTCAGCAAGATGTTAGGTATATGGATATTGTGCGTAGGTTACAACAAGATGTTGGTACATGCACATGTAGTGGTACTGGTAGAGGTAGCTGTACAGGAACATGTACAGGTACAGGTAGCGGTACAAGCATAGTTACATTTATAGGTATAGGTGCAGGTGCATAGGATATGGATTATTCTCTCAGAGTAGATGGACTGGTTAGCTTCTGAAAGAAGATATATGTGCCAGAAAGTAGGGAGCTCAAGAAGGTGATCATGAGGGAGTTTCATTTAAAACCTTATTCAAGTCACCTAGGCTATCAAAAGACACTAGCAACAGTGAGGGGATTCTACTATTGGCCGAATTTGAAGAGCGATGTAACAGAGTTTGTGGCGAGGTGTTTTTACTATCAGTGAGTGAAAGAAAAGTGTAAACATCCAGGTGGAATGCTCTAACTTTTCATGATTCTAGAGTGGAAATGGGAGGTTATTTCAATGGATTTCATCACAAGTTTTTCAAAGTCAGTGAAGCAATACGATTCCATCATGGTCATTGTGGACAGGTTAACAATGGTTGCACACTTCATTCCAGTGAAGTATACATTCTCCGCTAGCGATGTGGCACAAGTATTCATGAGAGATGTGGTTAACTTCATCATGTTCCGAAGAATAATGTGTCAAATAGTGATGCGCAGTTCACTTCCAAGTTTTGGAAGGTGTTATTTTTAGGTTTGGGCATAGACTCCGCCTTTAGCAAAACTTATGATCCACAGAAAAATGGACAGATAGAGAGGGTCAACGAGATATTAGAGGACATGTTTAGGTTGTATGTGATGCATCAGCAACAAAAATGGGAAGATTATCTCCCCTTGGTTGTCGAGTTCTCGTACAACAACGTTATTAGGAATCATTGAGGGCAAGCCCTTTGGAGGCATTGTATGGGCAGAGTTGCGATACTCCCATTAGTTGGAGTGATCTAGTTAGTAGGGAATTGTTTGGACCAGACATGTTGGCAGACATGGAAGAAGAGATGTAGGTGATCATTAAGAATATAAAGGTACCACAACATAGGCAGAAGAGTTATGTAGATAGGAACATGTTGTTCAAGGAGTTATAGGTTGGGGAGCAAGTGTATTTGCGCATCAAACCTAAGAAGACCTCCTTGCAGATTCAATCATGTGCTAAGTTGGCACCAAAATTTTGTGGACCCTTCAATATCATTGAGAGGATTGGTCCAGTAGCCTATCGATTTGTACTACCTCTGACAGTGAAATTCCATGATGCATTTCGTTTATATTTTCCTAATAAGTATGTTAAGGATGTTGATCATGTGATTGAATGGTCTGTATTGCAGGTGGAATCAGAGGGAGAATTCTAGTCAAAGCCTCAATGTATATAGCAGAAAAAGGTGCTCACGCTCCAGAACCGAGCAATCAAGCAAGTAAAAGTGTAATGGATGCATTTTGGGCTTGATGAAACTACATGGGAGATGGTAGATCAGATGCGGGCTATGTATCCTTCCTTTCTTTCCAGTTGAGGAAAAGAAAATTCCATATGTTGGTTTGGTATATGCTTTATGGTGGTTGGTATATGATTTATAGTGGTTTGGTATGTGATTTATGGTGCTTTGGTATATGCTTTATGGTGGTTTGATGTATGTTATATGATTTTTTAATATATGCTTAGATATGGTGTTTAGTATGTGTTTTGATATATGCTTTGGTATATGTTTTGGTATATTTTTTTGGTAATATTTCTATATATACTTATGTGTATGGATGTAAATACTGCCATGCACTATGTTATAAACGTCCACTATGCAGTATGGATGTTGTGTCATTATGATTGTGTTTTCGTGTTATTATGCTATCATACGGTTGTGTTATCATGATGTTATGATGTTATGTGGATTGGTACTTTGTAGGATGATAATTGTAAATACCATAATGAGTTGTGTTATAAAGCTCTATTATGTAGTATGTTGTCATGTTGTTGTGATGTTTTGTCTTGAGTAGGTCTTTCATTGTAAATATTTCATTGATTTATGTTATAAAGGTCCACGATGAGTATGGCTTCTTTAATCAGGTTTCTAAGGTGTATGTGTGATTGAATAGTAAGGATAGTGTCCCCTAATGGGGAGGGTTCTTTAACAACCCTAGTGAAAATTCCAGGTAATAAAAATAAAAAACAATAACCATGATTGATGGGACACATTCGAAGTTGAATGTTGGGCAAGACATCATAGGGGGCATTCATTTGGTTTTTTATGGCTAAGGGAATGGCTAAATCTTTGGAAACGCAAAATGGTAATTTCGGCACATTTATTTGTGAAAATAATGGAAATTAGGAGAAAAAGGAGGTGAAAGGTCACATGTTGCATGTGAGGATTAATATGAAGGAGAATAAGGGAAAATAAAGAAAATAGAGGCCTCATTCATAAAAAGTCTTCTGAGGATCAGTTGGTAACCTTTTTGTCAGCTGATTTTTGGAGCTCTCTTATTATTCTCTCTCTCTCTCTATCTCACTCTTGGACACTTAGAGTTTCTTGGATAAATTTGGCATTGGAGAAAGAAAGGAAAAGAAGGAAAGAGGAAGAAAATATCAAGTAGGGAAAGGTAAGATCAAGCAACTAAAATAGGCTTCATTCCACGTATCGACTTCCTTGTATATTTTCCTTGCTAGAATTGGCACGCAAGGGATTTCATGTGCTTCTTTCTTGCCATGTCATGGGTTTTTCCAGAAGTGATAGTAGTTTCAGCCTAGCCTTGCCATTTGCTTATAGTTTTTATGAAATGGGTTTTCTCATACGGTTTATGTGGGATTGTTGTATTGGATTCGAAGTTGAGGTGGATCCCCAGATTTAGAAACACATGGTTTGAGTGGCCCATGAACTAGTTTGAGGATCATGAAGCCACTGGCCTAGTAACCCTTGAACTAGACTGTGGGTTATGGTAAAGCCAGATTGTGTGCCTCGATGGGCCTAGGAATTCTTGTTGGTGAATGGATGGATATACGGTAAAGCTAAGAGGTGGATTTTGTCTCCGTTGGGCCTAGTGATCCCGAGATGGGATTCATAGTAAATCATGGAGAGTATGTCTTAGTGTAGGACCTAGTGATCCTTGGATCGGACGGTGGATGCACGGTAAAGCCTAAGAGACAAGGAGGCACTCAAATTCCTCACGATGTAGGCAGAGAACTCCAGTGGCATCCATGTTGATTGGTGTTTTTGATTTTTTCTATGAGTCCCACATTCATGCTTGGAATATGGCCCGGGGGCGATTGGCTGAAGAGAGACTTGGCTTAGCCAATCTATGGTACGGTGGAACATGGTAGTCCCATATCTGGTTGTTCATGGCATTCATTAATGAGAAATTCATCCCCTTTATTTTCATGTGTAAATATATTGATGTATATGTGGATTTTGATGGTTGATATGTGTATGGTAGTTATGTCCTATTACGATGGTTATATGTATATTTTATGACAACATTTATGTATGGATTTCAGCATGTTTTTACTTGTATATGAATGGATAATGTGTCTATGACCTTGTTTGGGAAATTATATGTGTTATAATTCCAACATTAAATTATCAATCTAGGACTCGTAAGCTTCGAGGCACAACGACAGGTAACACGGGATCAAAGCATCTAATCTAAACTAAAATCATGAGGTTTGAAATATATTCCTAGATTAAGTACAGAATTTCTATTCCTACTTTGAAACTAATCTATTGATGCAAATGAATAACTTCAATCAATTAATGAATTAATTAAAACTTACCGAGAAATTGGGGAAAATAATGAATGATCTATTCAAATGAGCACTACATGATTCAAAACAACTTGACATGTAAAAGATAAAATTTATAAGTTAATTGTTCACACAATGCAATTTATTAACAAATGGTCTTTAATTCCATAAACTGCAAAATAAACAAATGATTAACTATGATAATTACTCTATTGAAATCATAGAACTCATGCTTTCAAACTAGAATTTTCTAATTAACTAAATGAGAGAAATTATGAGTACATAATGCAGCTAAGTACAGAACGCGACCTAAGTACAGAACGCAGCATGAGAGCATAATGAAGTTGAGTATAGAATGCAGCAGAGTGCAAAATGCGGCCGAGTAAAGAATGTGGGTGAGTACAGAATACGATCGAGTGCTTACTCCACAACCTTCAAAGTGAAACCAATAGAAATGCACTCGCTGCCCTCTACTCAAATTGTTTCCCTCTACTCACATCTACAAAAAATAAATGAATCTAGAATACAAACTGAAGTGTTAGAATTATGAAAACTATTTAGCAAACAATTTGGAAATGAAATATAAATCTATTGACTGAAACAAAACACACTTCCTAAAACTATTCTCAAGATCACAGCATAAATCAAAAAGAAATTACATAATCTAAAATATAGAAATAAATTGTAGAAGTAAATTGACAAAACAATTAAATCTAATTCAAACCATTTGCAAAAAATTCAATATACAAAGGAAATATACACACGTACAGAACCTATGTTAACCCTGCAAACATGATGGGTTCAACCGACCTTTCATTTCCATGTGTTACAGGTCTAAAATCAATTCATAAGATGGACACCAAATCTAAAACAAATTTGGCATCCTTTATTCATCCAAAAAAAAGTTTTAATATGCAACAACCAACAAATGTAATTGTGCTTCCTCTCCTATGTAACTCTTTTTAACTCTTTGTGTAATTCCCTATCTTCGACTGACTAAAATATATACTATGCTTTTATAATCTGAGATCCCAAGCTCAAGGATCTGATCTTAGCAAAATGCTAACAAAATTACAAATATCCATTTGAAATAATGTTTTTGGAATTGGTTATGGAAAATTTGTCTTGGGAAATCTCATGATCCATGCATAGCATGATTGTGATATAGAATATCTAATTCTAGCTCCATATATCTTGAAAATGTAACAAAATAAATCTTCAACCCAAAATATATGGAATTGTGGTTGGTCCAAAATTGTCAAACCCAACGAATTTGTACTTAACTCAGAATTTTGGCACCGATTTTGTACTTAACGTTCACTCAAATATTCCCCTGACCATAACTTCTCAATGACGAATTTTCCCAAACGATTTCTGGGTTACCTGAATGACGCTTCTTTGAACAAAACACATTTATCAGAATATCAAGATTATTCTTCATTTGATCACAAATTGAGATTTTAATCTACAACCATTCTGTAATTAACCTGTAGAAACTAGTTTAATTGACTTATGAAGAATTTCGACAATGAATCCCTAAAGTAAATAGACATGGAAAAACCATCATTAGTAATCATGAAAAAATCATCTCTAATCACTGAAAAGTCAAGAAAACTAATGATAATCAACCACGAAGTGTAGGATATGAATTAACGACAAAGTGTGGAATTAAAGTCTAAAATGAGTTAAAAACATAGGAATTTAGGGTATGAATAATGGTATTTGTACGAGGGAAAAACTAGGAATATTCAAGGCCCAATAGACCTAATAGATGATAATGTAGAAAATGACATGAGTGAACAATGGTTCATAGTGATTCCCAGATAAGTATGAGATCCCTACACTTAATTCTGTTGTTTACACTTGTAGGTTACATGTTGATGATATGTTTGACAAAATGTCTATCATGGATAGTATGGGTTCGGTTATGGTCTTGTTGATTTTCTTAATTTTGCATCATTGCTTCCTTGTACATTTACTGATTGCAAGCTATCACCCCATTCTGGGTAGTGGCTTGGGCTCTTGGCCTCAAAAAGTGGCTTAAATCTCGAGGTCACTGGCACATAATTAGAAGTTTTGGTTTCTAGTGACTTGCAGGTAAGCATGCGAGAGTTACTTTAGGTTGTTGGTTGCTCCCTTTCCCATAACATTAGAGTGACTATGGCCTAAGAGATCTAGAACAATAGTGTGACCGAGGGACAAACTATCTGAGTGGTTGATGTTTCTCCTTTGGGATTTTTTGATGATGTTGGATGTTTGTGTTTGATGTTCCATCGATTCCACTTCATTAAGATCACATAGGAGGTCGAATATGATCATAGTAGCCTCTCGTCTCATGTTTACCTCGGTTATTATGGTTACTTGGGTGAATGTGGGAGGAGGGTACATTACAAGAAGTTTAATGGGTCATGACATGGAGGGTGGCAGAATAAAGGTGATGTTATAGGATGGTTGCAGTATTGGAAATGTGGCAAGGAGTTTTCTAAGAGGTATTGTCTGCAAAATTAGGGTGGTAGGCCTCATATTTATAGTGCACTAGAAGCACAAACAATTGGGGATGTTGGGCATAACATTCCATGGGTTTGTAAATTCTTGGATAAGAAGCAAGCAAATCACCAGGAAACCGTTATCAATATTGACAGTAAGATATTCGATCAATTTTTTTCCATTTTGATTGAACCTAGATCTAATTATAGTTAAGTTAGTCCTGACCTAGTGGATAAATGTGGTTTGAATAAAGAAGTTCATGTAGAATCCTGGTTAGTGGAGTTGTCTACAGGTACAAAGAAGAGAGTGTATCACTAGGTAAGAGATTGTTCATTTCAGTTGAATGGTATGCATGCCTCAACACATTTGACTATATTACCATTGGGATCATGTAGTATGCTTTTGGGTATGGATTGGTTGTATCTTCATAGTACGAAAGTGGATTTTTATGACTAGCATAGGTCCATATTAAATATGGATATAACATAAGCCGAGAGGGATCCAATTTCTTCATGTGCAATTTTTTCTATGAACCAACGTTATTTATGTATTTTGTATAGTTATTTAGTTTTTTTTCCTTTGGGTAAAATTTCAACTTTGATGATGGACTAAAAAAGTTACACATTATACTGGGATGCAGAATGAGTCTCTTGGCTCAACAAGGCCATTGAGTGTTTGGATGATAATTGAGAATAAAGGAGCTTGCAGGGTAGCAAGAAAGCAACATAAGTTAGAATGGTGACAGCTACGCAGACAAAGCACAGTGCCAGAAAAGGTTGTGTGCTATTTACAATGCATATTTCTAGTCATAAAGGTAAGGATGTTGAGCATGCAAAGTTATTGAGAAGGTACCAGATCTTGAAGCAATTTCAAGATGTGTTTCCAGTAGAGATTTTAGAGTTTCCACCTCAGAAAGAAGTGGACTTTCCCGTTGAGTTAGTACCATGGGTAGCACCAGCATCAAAGGAAGCATACACAATGAGCACAGAAGAGTTAGTAGAGCTAAAGTTATAGTTGAAGGAAATTCTTTATAAGGGATACATTAGCCCAATTGTATCAACATGGGGTAAACCATTATTGTTTGTAAATAAGAATTATGGTACTGTCAAGTTACGCATTGATTACAAACAGTTGAACAAGATCACCATTAAGAATATGTATCGGTTGACAAGGATTGATGACTTTTTTGATCCATTGAAGGGAAAAGCAGTGGTCATGAAGATTGATCTAAGATCCGATATCATCAAGTACACATCAAGGAAGAGCAAATTTACAAGATAAATTTCAGGACCATGTATGTGAATTATGATATTTTTTCGTTCCATTTGGTTTGACGGATCCTCCAACTAGTTTTATGTGCTTGATGAATAGTGTATTGCATCCTTATCTAGACATGTTTGTTATTTTATTGATTGATGACATCTTGATATATTCCAAAATTGAGGAAGAGCATGTCGAGCACTTAACAACAATGTTGAGATTACTAAGAGAATGTGAGTTGTATGCCAAACTTAGAAAAAGTAGTTTCCTTCAGGAAAAGGTGCATTACTTGGGACATGTTGTTTCTAAGGAAGACATAGTAGTGGATCCATAAAAGCTAAGGGATATCATGGAATGGATAGATGTTAGAAACGTGGATGAGGTAAGATCATTTATGGGGCTAGAATTTTATTATAGGAGGTTCATCAGGAACTTCTCTCACATTGCATATACTGTTACATTATTGCAGAGGAAAGGTAAGAAATTTGAATGGATAGAGGAGTGTGCAGCCAATTTTGAATAGTTGAGGCAACTGTTGATGAATGCTCTAGTGTTAAAGATTACATATCTGGATAAAGAGTTTGTGGTCTATACAGATGCGTGTAAGAGAGGACTTGGTGGATTCCTTATGTAGGAAGGACAGGTAGTATGCTATGAGTCATGGAAACCGAATGAGCATAAGAAAAATTATCCAATCCATGATCTTGAGTTAGAAAATATCATCCATGATTTGAATATGTGGAGACACTAACTTCTAGGAAGGAGATTCATCTTGATGAGTGATCATAGTGGATTGAGGTATCTATTTGACCAAATGAATATTAGCGCTAGGAAAGCTATATGGTTGGCCACGATTAGTGAGTTTGACATTGAGATCAGGAACATCAAGGGTAAAGAGAATAAGGTTGCAGATGCTATTAGTGGAAAAGTACAGGGGAATCATATAGAAACTATGAGTTCTTATGGGATAGACTTATATGATCAGATCGTATAGGAAGAACAACATGATAGCAGGTAAATGGAGCTTGTGCATAGGTTACAGTAGAGTAGAGGTGATCAAGATGTGGACTATCATCTCACAGGAGATGGCTTGGTCAGATTTAGGGGTAGGATATATGTGCCAAATGACAGTGAGTTCAAGAACCTTATCTTGATGGAATGTCATGCTAATCCATATTTAGGTCACCCTAGATACCAAAATACATTGGCAATAGTAAATAAGTTTTATCATTGGTCGAATCTGAAGAAGGACGTGGCAGAGTTTGTGGTTAAGTGTTTGGATTGTCAACAGTTGAATAAGCATATATATTTTTTGACTACTACAATCGATTATGTTTCCTAATTGGAAGTGGGAGGTCATATCCATGAATTTCATCACAGGTTTTCCAAGGACATCTGAACAGCATGATTCCATCATGGCTGTCATGGAGAATTTTACTAAGGTAGCGCACTTCATTCTAGTGAAGTCTACTTATTAAGCTAGTTATGTGGCACAAGTATTCATCAGGGATGTAGTGAGGCTACATGGTGTTCCAAGGAATATTGTGCCATATAGGGATGTTAAGTTCACTTCCATGTTTTGGAAGGAGTTGTTTGGAGGTTTGGGGATGAATTTGGCCTTCAACACAACTTATCATCCATAGAAATATGGACAAACAAAGAGGGTCAACAAGATATTGGAGGACATGTTGAGGATGTATGTGATACATCAACAGAGGAGATGGGGGGGTACCTTCCATTGGTTGAGTTTTCTTATAAAAATGGGTATCAAGACTCACTAAGGATGAGTCTGTTTGAATCATTATATGGGTAGCGTTGTAATACTCCCATTAGTTGGAGTGATCCAATGAAAATGGTTTTTATTGGACCAAATATGATGGCAGAGATAGAACAGGAAATGTAGGTAATCAAGAGGAATCTAAAAGTAGCAGAGGATATGAAGAAACATTATGTGGATTAGAATGAGTTGTTTAAGGAGTTTTAGGTTGGGAACAAGTGTATTTATGCATAAATCCCAAGAAGAGATCCTTGAGGATTGGATCGTGTGCCAATTTGGCACCTCGGTTTTGTGGACCTTCAATATTCTTAAAAGGATTGGACTAGTAGCTTTTTGACTTACACTACCTCTCATAGTGAAAGTCCATGATGTTTTCCATGTGTCATTAAATAACAAGTATCCTAAGGATGTTGATCATGTGATTCAATGGTTGGTATTGCTGGTGGAGCGAGCTAAAGAATTCCAGCTTGAACCTCAATGTATATTGGAGAGAAAGATGCTCATGCTCCATAATCAAGCAATCGAGCAGTTTAAAGTGTATTGGAAGAACCTTGGGCTCGATGAAGCCACATGTTAGATGACAGGTCAAATGCGATCTATGTATCATTCTCTATTCACTGGTTGAGGAAATGTTTTTGGTATATGTTTTGGTGTGTGTTTTTTGGTATATGTACATATGTATATGGATGTAAATATCATCATGAACTGTGTTATAAAGCTCCAATAAGTGGTATGAGTGTAATGTCATTATGGTTTTCATGTTGGTTTGCTTCTCAGCAGGTTGATCATTATAAATACTCATTAAGCTAAGTTATAAAGCACCATGGGTAGTATGTTTTTCTTTCAATAGCTTTGTTATTTGTAGGTGTCATTGGACACCAAGGATGGTGTTCCCCCAAGGCGGAGGGTTCTTTAAAAACTTTGGTCATAATTCCATGTAATAAAGTTAATAAAGGAGAAATAATAACCAAGGTCATGGGACATGTATTCAAAGCTGAGTGTTGGGAAAAAGATCCTAGCGTGTGTGGTAATTGGTTTATTATGGCTAAGGAAATTGGCAAAGGACTTGGAAAGGAAAAGTTGCATTAATTGACATTTTATTTATGAAAATAATGGAAATTAGGAGAAAGGGAAGGTCAAAGGTCATGTGTTTCATGTGTGGAGGAAATTGAAGGAAAATAATGGAAAATTGAAGAAAATAGAGGCCTCATTAATGAAAATGCTTTTGAGGATCAGTTGGTACCATTTGTTAGTTCATTTTTGGAGCTCTCTCTCTATTCCCTCTCTCTCTCACTCTTGGATGGTTAGAGAATTATTGGAGCACTCTAGCATTGGACCAATGAAAGCAAAGGAAGGACTAAGAAGGCAATGGAAATCGAAGATCAAGCAAGGAAGATCAACATCTAGTATCTATAGCGAGATTATTTGCTGGTATCAAGTTGCATGTGTTATTTCCTTGATAGCTTTGGCATGAATGGTAGATTCATGTTTATATTTGATTCTCTTGTTGTCATTGGCATGGGTTTTGCTAGGAGTGACATTTTAATTCAAGCTTGCCTTGCCAATTCATAGTGTGATGGATTGCCAAATGGTCTCAAAAAAGAGCAACATGGTCTCCGAAAGAAAGAACAAAAGGCCTACAAATGCATGAAATGGATTGGGATTGTGGTAAAGACAAATTTTTTGTGCCTTAGTGTGCCTACGAAGCCTCAACTAGTGAATGGCAGGATATATAGTAAATCATAAAGGTGTGTGCCCTCAGTGAGGCCTAGGAATCGTTGACTGGTGAATAGCAAGATATACGGTAAAGCTTGGAGGGTGGAGCCTTGATCATGACTAGGAATACTTGACCGTTGTATGACGGGATATACGATAAAGCCTATAGACCAGGAGATAAGAAAATTCCTCACGATGTAGGTGGAGAAATCTGGTGGGATCCATGCTTGTTTAGGGCCTAGTGATCTGGTGGGGATTGTGGTAAAGACTGAGGAAACTTGGTTTGGTTTTGTTTTGAGTCCCACATTTATGCTTAGAAAACGCCTTGGGGGTCATTAGATTAAAGAAAGATTTGGTTCAACGAGTCTATGGTAGGGTGTTTCATGGAAGTCTCAAACTTGTTTGGCTTTTGCAATCATTAATAATAGCTTCTTCTTCTTGGTATTTCATGTGTAAATGTATTGGGTTACATCCTTGTTATTTATTTTGGTTATATGTTGGTTATGAGTATTCTTTTATGACAGACTTGATGTATGTCTCTCATCATTTTTTGATTTTTAAATGAATGTATAATAAATATATTACCTAATAGATGATAATTAAGCTATTGTGATATGGGAAAAAGAATTCTTTACAAATCCCAAATATGTATGAGACCCCTATGCTCAGATATGTTGTTATGACTTGTAGATTTTATATTTGTGACATGTTTGACCAAATGTCTATAATGGCTAGTAGGAGTCCTATCAAGTCATTGAAGTTTTTTCATTTTTACCTTTCCTCTAATGTCATTTATCATTTCTGAAAGTTTCATCAATTTCTGGGTAGCGGCTTGAGCCTTGGCCCTAAAAAAGTGGCAAATAATATGGGGTCGTAGGATCAAAACTAGGTGGAAAAGTTGACAATCCCGTCATGTATTTATTGTGGGAGTGACTGGAAGGCCTCAGTCACATGCATGGCTTGTCATTGGAGCAGCTGTGTGTCCATACTAGTGAAATGTCAAGTTGCCTCAGGGGTTGGTCACCTAGAAGGGTTGGTTGGCTCCTGAAGGTTTTGTAGCATGCGTGAAAGGTCAGATTGATTTGGTTTTTTTGTTTCCACTTCCTTAAATGTACATGGGAAGTTGAATCACATCATAGTAGCATCTCGTCACATGTTTACCGCATCGTACCGGTTAACTTGGATACATGTGGGAGGAGTGTGTTACAATAGCTATACCTTAAAATCCATGTTCAATCATAGTCAAGCATAGGTGACCATAGTTAACCATTGTCAAATAAGCTTAGTGATAGGAAAACACACTCAAGATGTCAAGATGGACAACAAAATCAACCATGGTCAAAC
Organism: Pinus tabuliformis; assembly: GCA_031772625.1. Classification (NCBI taxonomy): domain Eukaryota; kingdom Viridiplantae; phylum Streptophyta; class Pinopsida; order Pinales; family Pinaceae; genus Pinus; species Pinus tabuliformis. The sequence goes on along the minus strand of CM062806.1, from coordinate 748,971,725 downwards.
CATCTAAAATATAATCAAACTTGGTAACCATGGCCACAGATACAATGCTTGGTCAGCCATGGTTAGCCATATTTGATGATGTCTTAAGAAGTCATCATTTTCATCCATTATCAGCGATAAATACCCATAAACAACATGGTCAACCATGATGAACTCATTTAAAGGATTTTTGGGCATTGTTAATGTGGCCAACATAGTCAATCATGGACAACCATGTGCAACCATAGCCCACATGGTCAATTATGAACATTAATGTTACATTTTTATATTAATGCCACGTAAACACATTGTTATATTCATGCTTAACCAAGATAAACCAAGGTCAACCATTTATTTATGGTTGACCATAGTGAACCATGGTCAAATAAGTTCACTGATGGGAAACAATTTCCACCACGGTGAATCATAGACAACAAGTTCAACCATGGTCAAACCATGTTAACTATAGTTAAGTATGCTCACTATGGTTGTACATACTTTACATGGTTAAACTCGTCAACCACTGTAACCTCAGGTCAACCATAATCTTCTCCTTAGTCTATCATGAACCATGATAATCATTGTGAATCATGGTAAATTGAGGTCAAGCATGGTATTCATTATTAGTTATGTTCCACTCATGTTATCCATTGTCTTCCTTGAACAACATGGTTGATCCTCTTCAACTATGGTCAACCTCATCCACTATGCTCAAGCCCATCAACAAACTTCAACCATTAATATAACCATTTTTTTAACATTAATGTAACATTATCTTCCTTTTGATCCGTGGTCGTCTATGGTACTCATTGTGAGTCATTGTCAACTAAAGTCAACCATGGTTTTCCTTGACAAACAATGATTGACCGTCTTCAACCATGCTCAACCTCGTTAACCTTGGTCAACCACGTTGATTCACTTCAACCATTAATGCAAACATTTGTTTAACATTAACATTAATCTAACATCACCCATTATCAGCCATGGCTAACAATGGTCACTATGATCACCATTAGTATGATAATGTAACAATGGTCAACATTAATGTAAAATTATTAGATTAATCACACATTAATACATTGTTAAATTAATAGTTGACAAACCTTGTGGACCATGATCAACCATTATCAAACTTGGTCACATATGTTCAACGTCAATAAACCATATCAATCATGATGAAATTCATCAACCCTCTTCAAGCATGGTCAACTTATCAATTCGTTTCACACATTGTTAATTGTAGTCAACTATAATCAACAAATCAGCTTCACACATCGACTCTCAACTAACCATATTAATGCCGTTGATATACAACAATACATCTCTCATATCAATTAAGATATATAAAGCACATTTATTAAAATGATTGTGCGGATTAGGTTGCTTTTCAACAAAGTGTATATTCTCTGCAGATTGGTTTACGAACTCATTCTGTCATGATCGCTCACGACAGAATATTTTATATTCAAAATAGAACCATCGTTATAGGATATTATAATTCCAAACGATACAACCTAACATCATTGGTTCCGTTCACATGATGGCTACAAGCATTAAGAACAACTTACCCTAAGGGCCACTGGTTATCCGTGGTTTTCAGTTAATGCTTGATTATGATATGCTTTAATATGGATTAAGGAAAATTAATACGATTATGAACGTGCAATGAAATATCAAAAACAACATGGCATAAATAATCATTACTAGACAAAGACGGGATACAAGGCTATGTAGACATGGACACCGAACGACCACGCTATTGAAGTGCATAATAAAGGCTATGAGGTGTTAACGCGAGCATCGAGATGTGAGCAAGGACATTGCCGCTTCATTTGCAGAAAATTAACTTCAAAATCACACCGTCTGTTTTTTGTACGCTTTCCAAATTTCAAGCAGCCGACGGAAATGTGGCTGCCTGAACCTGAGTATTTAACACACGCCAAACGAAAACAGAGTTCGCTACAATTATCTTCATCTTTTTTCACCTCTTGACGAGAAACTGCGCTATCTGAACTCCTCGTTCTAAAAGAGTTGATGTATTCAGTGGGACTCCGACAACTTCTTCTCTGAGAATCTTCAAAGGCATTAAAACTACGGAAGCACGAAGTATAAAAGCACGCAAATTTGAATCTATTCTGCAATATTTTGACTTTTCTGTGAAGATAGAAAACATGACACAAAGTATATATGACTCAATCTGGGAATAAAGATCAGGATGAACGTACCTTCGCTCCGTCTGGTGAAGCGTAAAAGGATTGCAAAACCTCTTAACGCTTGTTTACGGCCTCTACCTGCAATGACAAAGAATCTTTCTAAAAAAATTGTGTATAGCCTTGACAGAATTAAGGGCGTAACGTACTTTCCTTTTTCTTTTCGAGCAACAATATTCGTAGAGTAACATGAGAATGCCTCTGAATTAAGAACTAAATGATATTTATATTGCTCCATTAAAGCGACTGCCAAGTCCTATTCTGCCAATATCATTCTCTCATTAGAAATTTCAGCAGAGATCTGATCACAAAAGATATCGGATGGATTAACACTCATCTTTGAATTTGACAAATTTCTCCTATCCTTCACCTCAATATCAACATGGCTTCCAACAAGTAGCTGCCAGCAATGCTATTTATACACTTCATTTTGCACAACCCCGAAGTTATATATAAAAGAACGGTGTAGTCTAACGAGCAGGAGGAATTCTAGTCTAACGAGCGGGAGGAATTGTTAGGAAGTTATGAAAATTTTGGGTATGTTTAAAAAAAAACGGGTAAGGATTTTTGTAAAATTAAGTTATGATTGTTAAACATTAAAATTTTAGGTGGTTTAGACATTTTTTTATAGTGCCGATTTATTTTTATGTAAATTTTTTGAATTTTTTTTTTACCAAAATTCCAACCACTTTTGACGATCCAAAAAATTCCTCCAATAAATGACTTTAAACAATATACAGACATACAACAAATAAACGAACTTATATATACAGATTTAGACACACAAGAAATATGGATTTAGACCGTACTTCATAAACATGTCGAAATATAGGAATCATTCTTTGTGAGTTTAAATCAGTGTTATTTTGAAAGTGACTACTGAATATTTTGAAGTAGGAACCTGTCCACAGGTTAGAAGTGCTGCTTCGTTGATAGGAATATAGCATATTTTAATTCATTTATATTAGTCTTTAATATATTTATATTAGCAATATATGTTTTTGGGATGATATTTATCAGCAATATATGTTTATATGTTTTTGGAATGGGTTGAAAATTAATAGCTATTCACTGATAATAATATTAATAATTTTGGTGGTATATTTGGATTTGTATTATTTTTTATTTTTAAAATTAACAGTATAGTTATGAAAAATTAGAAATTGATTTACAGTTGTTTATATTAATTATTAATTTGGTTGTAGTTAATAAATAGTTGATTATAAATAATTATAGTTGTTTATATTAAATTAAAGGTATTTATAATTATGTTTGATTATGGTTCATTATATTGATCATGTGGGAAAATGGTTGACCATATTTGATCATGATTAATTATAACCCATATTTTTTAAATGGATGGTAAGGACCAATAGACATCAATCCATAATAAACATAAAAACACTTCATTTTTTTTTCTACGTTAAGATTAAACTAAGTACCCACGGGGAATTGAACCGGTGACCTATCGCAAGGAGTGCCTTAACAGTGCACCCATTCACCATCAATCCAAAGCCCCGTTGGCAACATAAAAACACTTCATTATATGTATTGTGTGAATATAATTAAAAGAAATCAATATAAACTAAAAAATGATCCAAAATATTGAGTGGGTATCCCTCAAAGCATTTACCTCAAAATAAGTTTAAAAAAAATCAAGAAAATCAACTAATTAATAACTTTATTTCAGTAATATATTCATTATTATTAATTATAAAAATATTTAGTGTATGAGTTAAACATATATACATTTGAAAAAAAAATGTAGCAATAGAGATTCCATTAGATTTTATCATAGATATGCTTAGTTACCATATTATGAACCAATATCATTGCTTACTAATATTACTACGTACCCAAAAACCTATAACCTTTGTTCATATAACATTCCTAATTAAAATAATAGAAAAAAAATAAGTATTTTTTAGAAAAATCCGAACTTTTCATTTATAACTATTACTAAAAATATTTTAAAATATTTCAGAAAAATTAAATCCCTCGTGACCTAATAATTATTCATAATAAATTAAAATTTTAAAAATATCTTCCAAAATAAATACAACTATTAACTTAAAATTAATTAACCAATATTTAACCATTTAATTAAAATTCCCTTTAACCATTTAATTAAAATTACCTAAAAACCTGACAGGGTTAAATATAGTTGAGAATAATTAATATTATTTTGATATTAATGGAGAAAATAGTTACGTTGTTGTAACTTTCTCCCTAGTTTAGGATTAGTTCCTATAGTTACGGGGTTTGGGTGCAACTTCCTATTTCCTAGTATTGTATTTAATGACGTAATATTTGATTGATTGATGAATAGAGTGGACGAGAGTGATCTCTCTAGTTTTGTGAGTGTAGTCCCCAGGTGCAGGCCACACCTGAGAGCTACATCTCTTTCTTTTCAATTCTGTTCACATTTTATCTTGGTATCAGAGCTCAGATTGAGTGAGCCTGATCTTTTGTCACCTGTGTGGTTGGAATAGCCTGCGTGGCTTGAAGTGCATTTGAGGTTGAGTGTACACGAGAGCTCTGTGCTCAATTAAGCAGGTGGACTGCAGAACACCTGGCTCGGACTCGGGAATTTTTTTTTTCTGAGTGGAAAGGCCGATTAGCGCGGATTTTGCACTGACAGTCGCGCCAAAAGCCCGATTAGTGCGGATTTTAAGGGATAAATCGCGCCAGAAAACCCGATTAGCGCAGGATTTTACCGGGAAAGTCGCACAAATTAAGGTACTTACACCGATTTTTAATTAGCGCGGATTTTTCGCTCGAGGTTGCGCCAAGGGGATCTGTGATAGTGTGAACTTCGTTTGGCGTTTTGCAAACGGTGCAGATTGACGGAGTTACAGATCCGTCCGGGAGAAACAGATCGGGAAAGCACCAAAGGTGATCTGCGGGAAACCTCGACTTCGTTTGGCGATCTGCAAGAGAGTAGGATCGACGAAGTGGCAGATCAATCCGGGAAAGGTGGATCAGATCAATTGTGATCAGATCATTGTTTCGGCTGTGTTGAAAACGCCGAATTTGCTCATTAGAGCGGGAGTGCCGGACACTGTAGATCGGTGGCAGAGGTGACAGATCCATATGTCAGGTATTGTATTTTGTTGTTGTTAAGTAGATTCACAATGAGTAATACGATGGAATCTTACCTTAACGAATCTGGTAAACTCAACGGGTCTAACTTCACGAATTGAAAGTTTAAGATCCAGACCCTGCTCGAAGGTGCGAATGCTTGGACTATAGTGACAGGCGATGAGCAGAAGCCGACTGCAACCACACAGAAGGAAGAATGGGAAAAACGAGAAAACAAAGCCAAAGTCCTGTTGAAGATGTCTGTGAAAGACAATGTCATTGCAAACATCAGAGACTGTAAAATGTCCGTAGAGATTTGGATGAAAATCAAAAGTCTGTATGAGACCCAGAATGAAAACAGAGTTTTGGCTCTTAAAAGCAAGCTATTTTCAATGAGGATGGACGAAAGGGAGTCTGCTACTGCATTTGTCGCGCGAATTAAGGATGTTAAAGACGGATTGGAGGCCATTGGAGTGGCGGTGGTTGATGAAGATCTTGTTGCAATTACAATGAATGGGATGCGTGATGATTTCCAAACCTTCATCACTCGAGTCTCGGCAAGGGAGAAAACACCCACGTTTGATAATCTCACTGCGATCTTGCAGCAAGAGGAAGAGCAACGGCAGAACCTGAATCTGAACCCCCAAAGTGACGATCTCGCGCTGGTGGAAAAACGATGACTATCTAAAGGGAAGCAGTCACAGTAGCAATCAGTCCAGAAAGGAGGAATATCACATAAACATCACTGTCATAAAGGTATGCTTGCAAATCATTCTGAAAAGAAATGCTTTTATTGTGGAAAGAAGGGTCATATACAGAGAGATTGTTATTATAAGAAGCAGGCTGATGAGGCAAGGAGGAGACATGTAAATCCAAAACACAGAGGATATTTTGTTGAAGAAGAAGACTTCAGTCATGAATTTCGACTGTTCACAGTCGACTGTGTCCTTTCAGCATCGAATGAAGATGACATCTGGTATGTCGATTCCGGAGCATCCTCTCACATGACAGGTAATAAGGAATTTTTTGATAGACTTGAAGAAATTATAAATGGATCAAAGATATATCTAGGGGATGATAATGGATATCAGATTAAAGGTCATGGGGTGATTTCAGTTAAGTTACCAAATGGAAAGATTAGTCACCTTTCAAATGTTTTATACGTACATGGAATAAAGAAAAACTTGATATCTGTATCCATGATGGCTGATCAAGATATGCATGTCAAATTCTTCAAGACTCACTGTGTGATAAAGGATTGCAGGAATGAAATTGTTGCAACATGCATGCGAGTTGGAAGCCTATATAGACTGGATGAAAAAAGTATATCAAAGCAAGCCATGGTTGCAGGAGAGTCGACAGCTGAACAACTCTGGCATCAGAGGTTTGGTCATCTGAATATGCAGGATCTCATGTTGTTACAAAAGAAAGGTATGGTCGAAGGTCTCCCCATCTTTCGTAACATTCAGTTAAGCTGTGATGGATGTGCCTTAGGAAAGATGCACAAAGAACAGTTCCCTGTGCATGATAGGAGGAGGCAAACAAAGATCTTAGAGCTAGTGCACACTGATGTATGTGGTCCCATGCAGACAAGGTCGCTAGGGGGAGCATACTATTTTTTGTTGTTCACTAATGACTGCAGTAGGTATTCATGGGTTTATTTTTTAAACAAGAAAAGTCAGACTTTCCAATGTTTTATAGATTTCAAAACCCTGGTGGAAAAACAGTTTGGAAAAAGTATTAAAATTCTCCGATCTGATCAAGGAGGAGAATACAAATTAAAGAAATTCATGAAATATTGCAAATCTCGCGGGATTGTTCAACAGTATACAGTACCACACACACCACAACAAAACGGAGTTGCAGAGCGTAAAAACAGAACCTTGGTAGAATGTGCAAGGAGCATGCTGCAAGGTAAAGGTCTATCTAATATTTTTTGGGCAGAAGCAATAAATATTGCTGTATACTTGAAAAATAGAAATCCTACTAGGTTTCTTGGCTTCAAAAGCCCTTTTGAAGCCTTATATGGATTTAAACCAGCAGTAAACCATTTAAGAGTCTTTGGGTCAAAGGCATTTGCACATGTACCCAAAGCTGATAGAAAGAAACTAGACCCTAAGGCAGTGAAATGCATCTTTGTTGGTTATGGTACAGAGTTTAAAGCATACAAATTGTTCAATCCTGAGTCTCGTAAGACATTTGCAAGTAGAGATGTAGTCTTTCATGAACATGTACAAGAAAGGAAAGCTGATGTTGGAGATGATTGGCACATTCCGTTGCTGTTGGAGGAAAGCAGCGAGGATGAAAGGGAGCGGGAACATGAGCAGAAAGAAGAGAATGAAGAAGAACAACAAGAAGGTGAAAAAGCAGGCCCAGTTATGGCAGAGGAAAACAAATTTGAGGTAAGTCCCCTACCAAGGAGGTCATGTAGGAAGACTCAATTACCATTAAAGTTGAGAAACTATGCGTTGATGTCAAAGTTTTTGAACATTATAGAGCCCTCTAATTATAAAGAAGCTAGTCAATTTGAGGAATGGAGAGCTGCAATGAATGAGGAGATGGAATAAATTCTTAGAAATAATACTTGGGAATTAGTAGAGCTGCCCAAAAACAAAACACCTATAGGAAGTAAATGGTTGTTTAAACCCAAAATTAATGCAGATGAAAGTATAGATAAGTTAAAAGCTAGGTTGGTTGCAAAAGGATACTCACAGCAGGAAGGTATTGATTTTGATGATACTTTTGCACCAGTAGCAAAGCTAAATACAATCAGATTACTTATTGCTTTAGCTACTAATCTAATTGGGAATTACACCAACTAGATGTTAAATCTGCATTTTTAAATGGTGATTTAAAAGAAGAAATTTACTTAGTACAACCAGAAGGATTTGTAAAGCAGGGGTAGGAACAACTTGTTTGTAGGTTGAAAAAGGCTTTATATGGTTTAAAGCAAGCTCCGAGGTCTTGGTATGAAAAGGTTGATTCTTTCTTTATAGAGCATGGTTTCCATAGAAGCTTAAATGACCCAAATTTGTATACCAAGTACAATGATCAGGGGCATATTATTTTGATTTCTCTATATGTGGATGATATGATTCTAACAGAAAATGCAGATGACTTAATCAGAGGAATCAAAAGGCTCATGGCACAAGTCTTTGAGATGAAAAATCTCGGAAGCCTTAACTATTATTTGGGATTAGAAGTATTCAGAGATACTGGGCAAACTTTTCTTACCCAAGGGAAGTATGCTAGAAATCTGTTGGAAAAGTTTGGGATGGATTGGTGTAGATCAACAGCGACACCTTTGCTGCAAAATCTGAAATTGAACAGTGACGATGGCACTAAGGAGGTAGATGCCACAATGTACAGACAACTGGTTGGCAGCCTGATATATCTTACAACAACCAGACCTGACTTGGCATACTCAGTTAGTGTATTGAGCCAATTCATGTCGAAACCGCGTGAAAGTCACTGGAAAACAACAAAAAGCATGTTGAGGTATCTTTGTGGTACTGTTCATTTTGGTATTTTATACATTGATGTATCTGATGTTACTCTAGCAGGTTTTTCAGACTCAGACTGGGTAGGTAACCTGGATGATCCGAGGTCCATCACAGGTTACGCATTCAACATAGGTTTCGGGGTCATAGCATGGAGCAGCAAGAAACATAGTACTGTAGCTTTGTCGTCATGTGAATCTGAGTATCAAGCATTGTGTGCAGCAACATGTGAAGTGATCTGGTTGAGGAGACTTCTCAAAGATGTAGGAAAAGAAAAGAAGCAACCCACTTCTATCAAAAGTGAGAACCAGAGCACCATCAAATTGGCATACAATCCAGTGTTTCACAAAAACACCAAACATATAGACACTCAGTTCCATTTTGTTAGAGAGAAAATACAGTCAAAAGAAATTGCTGTTGAATATTGTAAAACTTGTGACAATGTGGCTAATATTTTTACAAAGCCCCTTGCACGAGTGAAATTTGAATTGTTTAGAAAGATGCTAGGAGTCCAGGAGAACCCTTTCTCCATTAACGGAGGGAGTTGAGAATAATTAATATTATTTTGATATTAATGGAGAAAATAGTTACGTTGTTGTAACTTTTTCCCTAGTTTAGGATTAGTTCGTATAGTTACGGGGTTTGGGTGCAACTTCCTATTTCCTAGTATTGCATTTAATGATGTAATCTTTAATTGATTGATGAATAGAGTGGACGAGAGTGATCTCTCTAGTTTTGTGTGTAGTCCCCAGGTGCAGACCACACCTGAGAGCTATATCTCTTTCTTTTCAATTCTGTTCACATTTTATCTAATATAAAATTATATACTTGCATTTTTCTATCATCACAATTCAGAATGGGATAATCTAAGCGGTCCAAATCATAGGGTAGAAAGCTAAATAGCTTTAATACGAGATTAAAGAAAATCCGCACACTTGAAACTCGCCAAATGGAGAAAAAAATCAGCAAAACTAGTTCTAAATGATATATATCGTTCAGATTGTTCCAATGCAGTGTATCTTCTTATCAAAATACTTCGAAAAGAAAATGCCTAATAGGATTTTTGCGAATATCTAGATGAAAGATGAATATCTGAATAAAAGATGTTGTAAACCACCTAGAGGCTATCTAAACTCGTGAGCAGTAACATTCGATGAGCAACCTGCTCTACTAAAGCGTTGAACAGCTGATATGGTCGCCCACCTCCAATCGGCAATATGTTATAATGGTCGCCGACCCTTAAGTTTATAATAGATTTAGAGTTTTATGATTACATATATAAAATATATTATTTACCAGATTGCAAGGAGACTGGTTATCTGCGAGTCCTCTGCACCTTCTGGTGCATTTGAATAATATGCTAACATGTAATACCGCAATAAAATTTGTTGTTCTGCTTCAAGATACAAAGACCCCCAGATAAATAATCTATAAAAAGCGTTGTAAATCATAACCCATACCTCTAGGCTGTGCATAGGAGAGGTGGCTGTGTCCTGAAGTAATAGATCACCATGCTCATATTTTTTGAGCGTTGTCATTTCATTCCTCCTTGGAGCCACATCCGCCAACGAGCAAGATGCAATGCATTCCGAATCCCCATCTTTATTGACATGAACACCAGGTTTTCTTATAGCAACTGATGAATATGAACCAGTCGTCCTCCGCCCTTTCTCATACTCAATATCGTGCACAGGCAGAGGAAGCTTCTGGGGACCAGACGAAGCATCGGAAACCAGCGAAGACTCCTCCTCCCTTCCTGTAATGGTTGATGCACGACAGTCATAAATTCGATATCTTTTTGCATCCTCTGTAAACATCGAACTTTTCTTCTGCTTCTCCTCAATATCGTCATCGCTGGTTCTATGCTTATCGCTCCAATCATCTACATACTGATCCAAATACATTGTCCACCCGGACTCTGACATCTCAGTTTCCATGGCCTCTGCGTCCTCACTTTGCAAATATTGGCACTGAGCAGCAGAAACAGGTCTCATTTCTTCAATTGTAGGAGAGATTAACGGTCCCTGCAAATTGCTGTCCATGTTATTACTCGACATACAGGCAAAGGATTGGTTCTCAATACTTCCCAACTCAGAACTAAACATAATGTTGGAGTTCATATGAGCAAGTGACGAGCCCAAATTTTAGCGGAGCACCCAACACGAGATTGGAATTCATATGAATATGAACAGGTCATGTGCCGAACTTGTAGCCCGCTGCTTTGCCACGAGTGTCATTATTTAACATTAAAAAAATCCAGGTTTAACGGTCTATCTCTTGAAAATAGTTCCGAGTTTAACCACCTATACCTCATTTTCTTTGAGATCTTGCGTTGGATCCATTTGTTTTTTATGGATAATTCAGAGAACCTCTAAGTTTTTGTCAGCTTTCAATTCCATTAAACTCCTCTGTTTCAGGGAGACACAAAATAAGGACACTTCACGAGTTAGTACGGGATATACCGTCCACGCACAGCTGTTAAGTTTCCTTTTCCCGCGGTCATTATTCACTCAGAGATTTCATTATTCATTCGTTGATATTTATTCCGGATGTGGTCTTTTAAACATTAAAATAATTATTTCTTTAAACGTGGAAACTGTTTGTACTACTTTTTTACAGGTTATTTATTTGTTTTTATGAATATTGTGTAAACTTTACGGATCATTCACCATTAATTTCATTATTCCTTTATTTATAAATATATAATTCATATCCTTTATCATTAATTTTATTATTTTTTATAGAGAAAATATGTCATAATTCAATTGTCAAATCAGTAATGGGACAGTCATTATTTATTGTTATTCATACATACATGCTAATTCATTTTTGTTATTCAAAGAAAAGCATATCACTTAGAATTACTTATAAGTAGTCCATAAGAAAGTAAGCTAGTAGTATATAAGTAAACAAATTTTCGCTACTGCTATATAACCCTAACTCTTAAATTATTAACCTATTTCCTTATATCCAAAAACTACAAATTCTCAAACAACAATAATTTTAATACATCCTTCATTTATATATATTCATAATTTGTTAAAAAATCTTCTTCGTTTATATATTCATAATTTGTTGAACAATCTTAATACATACTTGAACCCTTTGGTCATATATATTCATGATTTGTTTTCCATTAAACATTGAAAACATTGTCTACTTAAACATTGTAAATGTCAATATTATATTTGTCCGCATTATCTATTTGGATTTTATTAATTCAATTTTAAACATTCTTTCTCTTCTACTTTCTAAACGCACGAATTTTTCATCAACTAAAACCAAATCGAAAAGTTATCATTAAATCATGTTTATTTTTTAATAAAAATTTTAGAATTTTAAATTAATTATGGATAATTATTAAGTGAAAAATAAGTATTTTATTTTTATCAAATATTTTTTATTAAATAAATAATATTTTATTTCACAATTATAAAATATTTTAGAATATTTTTTTATAGCATTAATACATTAAAAATTAAAAGTTAGTTAAAAAATAATTATATTTTTTTTTATTTTCTTTTAATTGAATTGATTAATTAAAAACAAAATCATATAATCGAATATGAATTATGGTTTTTTTGCTTATATGGTACTACTAAAGTTATTATAACAAAGTCAATTTAAAAATAAAAAATTTAGTTAATAAAATGACATTTAACTAAAATGAAATAAATAATTAAAAATTTTGTTACAAGTGTACTATATATATATATATATATAAAAGTAACTTCCATTTAAAATAAAAATATAATTTAGTTAATTTTTATGAAAGTATTTTTAATGTTATTAAATTTAAAATACATAATAAAATTAATATTTAGATGTTTATTGAATTAGTTGCGATTTAATTTATATGGCTACCTTAAAATTCGATATTTTATGTATAAATATTAATAAAAAGTTATTTACTTAATTATATTGATATTTTTAAAAATAAATACATAAAATTTTATTAATATGAAAGAGATTCCTTTCCCGTATATTAATGGGTGGCAAAGTGTTTTATTGGAACACATTTTATATAAAAGTTGTGGTTTTAAACATCAATTTACCAATGAGCTGAAATAACCATGGTAGAATATAAAACCAACGTAGCTACTCATTATCCTAATCACCCTCTCACAATCCTAATCACCCTCTCACAAGAATAATAATAAACAAATATATATTATATAATAATATATTTATAGTAAAAATAAAAACATATATATATATAATAAAATTCTATTTCACTAAAATTATATTTCAACCTAATATCTGTGCACATATATTATTAAAAAATAAGGATCATTTTAAACCTTATTTCTTTAACAAGATGGTATTTCAGTCTTACATATATAATTTATAAAGATTAATAGTTTTTAATATTAATAATTTTTTGATGATGATGATGATGGTGGTTAACATCTACTGAGCCCAAATTTTGGTCTATCGAATCTAAGAAATGAATTATTTAGTTTGGTTTATGATTTTATTTTTATGTCCAAAAAGCTTGGAGAGAAGCCTCCCTGAGCTCACTATAATTTTGACATCGTAAAAGGCTAGGAATGTTAGTGCTGCAACAAATATTATGAAACTTAGATCTAATGTGGTTGTACCTGGGGCACTCTAAGAGGAAGTGATTTTCATCCTCGATGTTCATATTCTCACAGAGATGGCAGATCCTTTCCATCCATGGTGTTTTAGGAACTGCCCAACGACCCATTTCACTATGGAGCTCATGAGACCTCATTCTAATCTTGGCTATGTTAATTTTCTTCTTTGAGCTAGTTTAAACAGAGAGATACTTTCCATCTTCTAGGGTGGGGTTGATGACCTACTTATAATATCTTAATTTTCATTTAGCTGCTAAATCTTTCTCACACCACATTTTTTCTTTGAACTTATAAGTAGCAATATTTTTAATGTTACTAATGTTTTTCAATGCAACATTCTCGTCGATCTCCCAACGGTTTAACCAGGGCTTGGTGTCTTTATACCAACCTTGTTTGAGCCTTAAGTGGTTTTGGCTAGAATTTAAAGCTAGCTTAGGAAGTCGATGGTCTCCTATGTTATATAGTTTGCACTTGTACAACAGAAACCTAGTAATAGCCAGGCTCTCGATAGGGGAAAGATCCACCTCTACAAGGAGAATATGATAGGGTGTATTGATTTTAATTTTGAGGTTATACATTATAAAACGCTTCTGCATTTGTTCAATATTTCTCCAGGACTCCCTAAATATGTTGCAACCTCAATTCTCACATCCATATAAGATAATAGGAGTGACTAAAGTTTCAAAGAGGAACTTCTTTCTATCCCACATTACGAGGTTTTCCATTTTACAATCAAGACCAAAATAAGTTGTGCACCCCCTAATAATCATTTTCTCAATGCTATAGTTCCAGTTGAGCTTGTGGTGAATATCAATTCCTAGATACTTGTAAGAAGACACTTCCTCCAAGTTACTATTGTCATACATAAAATTAGCATAAGTGTCCTTGGATTTGATAATCATAACTTTTTTTCTGTCAATGTCAACATTCATACCCATGGTAGAGCATAAATCCTTAATAATTCTAAGTTTCTTATCAAGATCAAATGGGCACCTTGCGAGAAGAAAAATATCGTCAACATAGAGAAGAAGGATGATGACTATCCCAACTAATATCGTGTCAACACAGCCTGCTTCCTCTAAACAACCTTCTAGCTTGTCGACGTAAATGCCAAATAGGGTAGGGGAGAGGGGGAAACCTTGTTTAACTCCGATATTACACTTAATATATTTCAACCACCCATCATTTCTTTTTAACTTAGCAATTACATTCTCGTATAACCTTATAGCGGGAGCTCTCAACTCGAAAGGAACATGTAGCTCTTCTAATCTATTCCATAGGTTGTTTCTAGGAACCGTATTGAAAGCCTTTCTAAAGTCTACAAATAAAAAAAAGAGATTGGATTTATCATTGTGGCATTCCTTCACAATGATCCTAAGGATAACGAGGTTGTACGTTATTGAGTGCTACCTTCTAAAGTCGTTAGGCCTTTAGCCCACTTACCTTCACTTTCAAGCCATATGCTCAACTTCCAAAATAATACCATATGACTTGGCTAAGAGAGGGTTGATCATAATTGTCCGATAATTAAAGGGGTTATTTGTCTCCCCACCTTTATAAATAGGGATAATTAGGCTTTGAGTCCATGGTTTAGGGAACTCTTTCTTAACCGCTTGATTGGAAAGACTGTGGATGTGGGTGATGTGGATGAGGACAAGAACTCCAATTTTTAATATTCCCGCTTGGTAACCTTCAATTCCTTAACTTTCCCATTTGTCAAGCACTTAACCCAAAATCAATGTCTTCTAATGGGAAAAGTTCTTTCGTTGTGAGCAGGGTTTCAAAGTTACCCATGACATTTGGAGGTTCATAAAGCTTTTTAAGACAAGAATTCTTGTCATGTAAAGCAATTTTATTATCATCTTTAGTTTTCCTCATTAGAATCTTCCTCCAGAATTTCTTAAGAGCTACCTTAGAGAGGTGTAAGAGATTCTCTTGTCTTTTACGAATATACTGCTTTTTTTTTCCTTTTATTTAGAGCTTTGTATATTTTTATCTTGCCAATTTTAAGAGATTCATCAATGACTTCCTTCATTTCCATTCTCTCACTTTTACAGTCTTTGTCATACCATGGGTTGCGTTTGTTATTTCTTTTATTACTTGAAACTTCGAATGAGAACTTGTTAATATAATCTGAGAGAGTTGTAGTAAAATTATGATAAAGGTCTTCTATGTTGTCTATACTAAATAAAGGAAGAAAATTAGTTTTTAATTCATTCAAAAAGAGATCGTTTTTATTTCTATGAAAGATTAAGTTCTTTTGGCTATAAGGATTATTTTCTATGGGATCTATATGCATGACAAAATTGAGAGTTATAAGTAAAGGCCTATGATCAAAGTTAGGCTCGTGGTTGTTTAAGATGTCAAAATTTAATATTTCGTTGTATAAAGGGAGATCGGAAATAACATAGTATACCACATTGCTACGAAGCCCATGGATGCAGGTCATCTGGCCAGAATTGGGCCTCTTCTTTATACGGTTGCAAATTATGAGATCCTGAGCATTAAAAAGCTTGACTAGGTCTGACCCAAACAAATTCTCCTCGAGGTCTTCAAAGCTCCTTTTGTCCCAGCTAGCCAGAGTAAGGTCTTCGTCTAACCAAAAAAGATTAGGGTTGGAATGATTGCTTAGAAAAATATCTTGATTTCTTGAAATTCAAGCATTAAAGTCACCCATTAAAAAACTATTACCTTTATTTCTTAAACTAGAAATACATATACTATTTAAATAATAGTAATCAATAAAAATATGTTAAATATATATACAACTTTAAAATGAAAAATGAAAGTATTTAATTAAGAAATATATCAAAACTTTTAAATATATATAAAAATTTAAAAAATTTAAAATTGTTTTATTATATATCTGTTTATGTTTTTAAACAATGTTCCACTAAAAAGAAGACAAATAATATAATGCCACAAAAATATTTAAAAAAATATATATTTTTCAAATATATTCTAAAAAAATATTTAATTATGTAATTTGAATAGTTCAAACGTTTCAGATTATATACTTGGTGGCATCATATATGAGTAAAAAATGTTAGTATATATAAGTTGATTTGTAAATATAGATAAAGTGATTTTATCTGGACACCCGATTAAGAATATAAAACGAGTTGTTGATTAACTAATATTTTTTTTATTGTTAGTGAAATGGCTATACTGTTTTTTTGAAATAGCTATAATTTTTATAAATATTAGGAAATATCACGTAAATTTAGGTAGATAATTCTGAAGAGATCTACTCCTTGGTCAAAATAGCAAGGCTTAACTCTAAGGGAGTTAAGGATATTTAACGCCATCACCTCTTTATCAGAAAAGTATTTAGCAATAGGAACTCAACGAATTGAGCTATCCTTGGGACTTTAACTTTATTTAAATTATATTTTTATAGAGGTAATTTTTTATTTTAACTATCTCATTAAGTGTGCTTACTTGTAATAGATATTTCATAATTTTAACTTAATTACTAATAATTATTAAGCTGTTGATAGGGATTTAATTTCCACAAAAGAGATCTTTGAATATACTTAGTAGTATACATAAATGAGATATTGAATTTTGTCTCCAAAGAAATTATGTTCTTTTTATCTTTTAAATAAATTGATCAATTAAAACGATTTCATATAAGCATGTTTCATGTGAATATGAGTTGTGGCTTTCTAGGAATGTGATGTTCACAAGCTTAACAAAGTCTATTTACATGTTGAAAATGTACATGGTAAAGTCTAATAAATCACTATGGTTAAAATTCTAACTACTTTGTTTTTAAATGTATATATATTTAACCGATATATTAAATCTATTTATAATTAATAATAATAATAATAATAATAATACTTTAAAATAAAGTTGTAATTTAGTTAAATTTTAATATCTTTTTCTTTTTCTTCTTTATTTATTATAATTTTTGTTATGTGAGATGTATCGTGAAGTGTTTTGACGTCTATCAACAATTATCAACCACTTAATTTATATGGATATGTTAGTTAAATTTCTGTAACGATACCTAAACGCATACAAACAAGATGGATAGTCATGTTATGACTGAATTTAATCATGTGTGCAAAATAAAACATTTTACATAACCATTGCAATGCTATATATGAGAGGAAGTGTTTTTCTTTTCATAATTTTAATATTTTTTATATAACAATATTTCATAATTTTATAATTTAATAGAAAAATAATATAATTTTGAATAAAACAAATTCCCCATTATATTTACACATTTGCTAGCATAAAATTTTCTATATAAATATAAATTTCAATTTTTCTCTTATTTAACTATCCACTTTGCTAAAAGAACAATGTAACATTTTCCTATAAACATCACGTAAAATTCCATAGGATTAGAGATTTTTTACAAAATTTATTAGAACGTAATATCCTCAATAACTTATTACATATTCTTTAACTAACCATTACATAAATCATCGTAATTCTATAAAGTAACTTTAGAAATTGAATAGCAAGTCACATAATTTAACAACCATTGTTGCAATATATTAACATAAATCCCTGTGTGATAACTTTACATCATTATCATTGTTGATTTAACTAGGTTAGTTAATCACATATTTGATGATTTAAGTGTCAAAAACATATAAAGAAGCAATATCATTAGATTGACATAATAGGAAAACACATCAATGGACACTGATATACCTTGGATAACCTGTAGGAAAGATCGAGCAAATGTTTATTTTATTAAATATTTTGAGAGGGTTTTAACCCCACTCAATAGATACAAGGGAGTCCGTCACTTGAGCATTGCTAAAAGATTTACATAGAATATCATATTAAATTCAAACATAACTAGATAGAGGTCATTACGTTAATCATAATACTATTTACCTCACAATTCCTCAATCATTGTGTCTTTGGGGTCTAGTTGTCCCTTGTAGTGGATTATCCCACATTTGACGATACCTCATCTACATGGGTCATTAATTCATTACTGGACATATTGCTAAATATAATCCATGCTTCGAGTAAGTAATAATCAATTAGTTCAATTACTAATGTCACAAAATTTCACATCATTGATTGTATAAAATGTTCATTAATCAAACACGGGAAATCATTCCTTACTAGTTATTCTATAAAAATATTTTCATGTTCCCCTTTCTTGCACATGGATACTAATGTTAAAATATTTCTTTGATATTTTCTTTTACCTACCTCCTCAAGTGCACTACCACTTTCTAACACATCCATAAATAAAATGTATGAAGATTATCGAGGCATGCCTTTTATTGACACACACATGTATTAATCAAAAGCTCATGATTACAAAATAAATCTATTTATCCATGCATGTGTATGGTTATGAAGTATGTCTAACCATCCAAATCCCACATGCATAAGGTAAAGGCATAAACATCGACAAGGCATGCTCATTTATCCCTACTTCATATATATAATGGGAAAGGGAATTAGTTACATTCTACTTATCCCCATAAGAATACAATAATATTTACAAGAATCACCATCGTTATCACTATCTCTTCGCACAAGAATAAGAAAATATTTCCAAAATATAAACACCATAACAACTATTATTTCTTTGCACAAGAACACATTCATTTGCAAAATGAAAGACACCGCAACTAACCATATTTTTAAAGGAAAACAAAAAAATTAGCTATGATCTTTGTTCATGTAAATACACATTCCTTCTCAAAAATAACTTAGCCCAAGAACTATTATATTAGTGCATATAAACCCATATTATTGTAGCAAATTATCTATTATTTTTGTACATTAAAATACATATCTATTTTCTAAAAAATCTAACACAATAGATATTCTTTCATACTTGCAAATACATATTTAATTTCGAAGAAACCTAATGCAATAGCTATTCCTTTCGTACATATCAAAATACATATTTGTTTTTGAAGAAATGTAACACAATATATATTCTTCTTGTAAATTCAAATACATATTTCTTTTAAACAAAATCCACCACAATAATTGCTCTCTTTGTGTATGTAAACACATTCCTTTCCAAAAGATTAACACAATAACTAGTATCTATGTACATTTAAGCACATATGCTTTTCCAAAAAAAAATTGTCACAATATTTTTTATTTTTATGCATATAAGCATGCATTCTCTTTCAAGATTCTAATAATATGAAACCATGAGAATATTAATAAAATAATCCAGTTTTCTTATAATCAATGACATGATTTCTTTATAAGTTTATGTGCAAAGTTCACATGCATTCTTTTTTTCAAAGAAAATATCATGACTTCATTATATTTTTATGTGCAGGATTCACATGTGTTCTTTTTGAATCAAAGATCATGACTTATTTATATTTTTATGTGCAATGTTCACATGCACTCTTTTCCAATAAAATTGGGAAAAATAAACACATAAATCCATGCAATATTTGAGTGATTCTAATTCATAAGAAGCATAAAAATATTTTCTAGGATGATAACATATTTAACTCATCTTTAATCTGAACATTCTAGCCATTACTCCCTTAGCTTCTACCGACACAACTAAAATCTTTACTTCGGCTTGTAGTGGATTGATTCTCCCCAAAATCATGTTGACTTCTTCACCAATGTAGCGATGGTGGCTCACAACTAACTGCACATAAAGAATGACCATGGACCTGGTCTCAAAAAACATTCAAACCCCTACTAAAATCTCTACACTCAAAGCCATGTCTGTTGTAAAGGTAGTATCTCAAAACCATGGCTTTCTTTCATGTTGGGATCACTAGAACAATGAATCCTAGCAAACAAGAATCACTCTTGTGAAAAATTGTAAATAGTGACTGTGCAAACAACACAGTGAATGCCTTTCTTATGGTAGCCATTTTTTTTCTCCTTCTAAAATAAAGAAACTCTTGTTCCCTCTTTTTTTTTAAATGAATGGTAGTCTTTATATTTCCATTGGCATCGTATCAACCAAGAAAATAGTGAAATGATAAGGTAATTCGTATGGTGGTTTGAAACCACTCAGAAACCTAACTACTTCATGATGACTAATTTTTGTTAAACATATAATAAATTAATAATATTTTATGAAAATTGAATGTAGATACATAGTTATAGGGATATTACATACTCCCCCCATTAAATATAACATCATCCTTAGTGTTTGCCTTGTTATCATTATGCGTTCTCCTAGTCTTTTAAATTTCACAATCTCCTTTTTATTGATCTTTTACTCATGACATTTATCTTCAGTCATGATTGTTATGTTACTAGAAAAACCAAAAGGGGACCACTCCCCTTCAATATTAATGATTCTATGTTCAGGAAATACCAATAAGTAAAACCAATAATGTTTTATCAATAATCATAAACATTTACAACTACAAAAATATTCAAATTTTACTTTCAATCATTTAGCCATTGTTCAATTTTATAACAAACAAAAACAAAGTATCTATACCAACTTATTATTACTTTCTGATTACTCTTGTAAATCATGGCCACTTCATGCAATAATTTTAATTATAAATGGTTTATTTGTTGTGTCAAGCACTTTATGAGTGGTTTATTACCCTAAGAAGAAGCACCTTGTGTCATTTAATGACCTCCATGGAAAGCACCCCATAGCACAAGACTAACAAATCCAACATAATCACATTAATCATAATATTTTTAATGAAATGATATTCACTATTTTTTAAATATCAATCATTTATCATAGTACCTCTACAAGTACTAAGACAACACATAACTCTCTCATCATCAAAATGATCAAAGTTGTCATAACGACAAAAACTACATATTGTCGTAGCCCCTGCTAAAGACATCCATAAGACTAGAAATAAATAGAGGGAACTAAACTTCAATTAGTTCCTTCCCTAGCTCTAAGCTCTTTTCCTATCAATATGTACAAAAACAATCTTACAAAATCATACAAAAAAAACATTTTAAAACATCACTTACTTGGTTAGTTAACTTGGTTTGCAATGAAAACCACGATGGGAAAAAGAGTGCTCCTCCAAACCAATAATAAGTTGTTTCTGTTAACCATATTGAGCTAATTTCACATTTAAATAAATTCCCTCACACTGACCACACTTTGTCTAACACGGGATTCCTCTTAGCAACATCTTTCCTTTTCATGCGACAACATCCTATCTTTAGAAATTTTAGCTCAACAACTAACTCTTTTGGGCCCCCCCCAACAAGCTCCAAAACCACCAATGTTACCTCAGTAGTTTACTCTCTCACCATCTTGTCTATCCCTTTTCCCTTATTGAGATTATCTATCTCTAGGGAGAGGAAATCTAGGCAAGGAACAACCTCAACCCATGGATCTCCTCAAGCCCTTCCCAGCTGTCCTATAACTATCTAGGATGTGAAATTCTATTATAGTGCATTTCCCCAGTATAATTTACAGAATTTAACATATTCACATTAACATTGAAGTAGAAGGAACATTTATCTACATCATGTAATTATACTTAGCACTCAACATGGGCCCCATCCGGGCCCCATCCTCTATAAAAGTAAATTTGAGAAGAAAGCATGACTAACATCTCATATCATACAAATGGTATTCATTTCAATTTTTCCACATAATAATCACACAATAATCAACATGAAATTTAGAAAAACATTCCTATATCTTCTATCCACGAATCCTGGATGTCATAACAGTAAACATTATACTTTCACATTTGTATTTGCAAATGACATTGCGACTCTTTATCGTTCAATGGTTGTTATATTCCATGTTACTGGAATCTTGGTGACATCACTATAATGCCCTTAATCTATTCGTACTTAATCAAACTAGCAACATTAGCCACAAACGCTTTTCATAAAACCATATCTTCTATAAAATATTTTTATTTACAAAATATCTTGTCAATTTTACTTTGCACATGCATGAATGTTCTCACTCTTTCAACATTGTAAAAAGGTGTTGGTCTTGTTTATTTTTCATATACCATTCCATTCATTAGGAGTAAACATAGAGAATTATAATACCTCTTCCATACTATATATAAGAAAATTAAAATCAAGTTTGCATGTGGTTGTTTTCCATGACAAAAATTAAGGAAACGTGACCTTATAAAAATATATATATCCATTCTAATCCAACCATTGATATTCACCATGGTTCTAATTCATTTAATTTAATTATATGGATCTAATTAACAATCATTATGAAACAATTCCTATAATGCCCTTAATCTATTCGTACTTAATCAAACTAGCAACATTAGCCACAAACGCTTTTCATAAAACCATATCTTCTACAAAAATATTTTTATTTACAAAATATCTTGTCAATTTTACTTTGCACATGCATGAATGTTCTCACTCTTTCAACATTGTAAAAAGGTGTTTGGTCTTGTTTATTTTTCATATACCATTCCATTTATTAGGAGTAAACATAGAGAATTATAATACCTCTTCCATACTATATATAAGAAAATTAAAATCAAGTTTCCGTGCTTTTGTTTTCCAGGACAACAATTAAGGAAACGTGACCTTATAAAAATTATATATCAATTCTAATCCAATCATTGATATTCACCATGGTTCTAATTCATTTAATTTAATTATATGGATCTAATTAACAATCATTATGAAACAATTCCTATAATGCCCTTAATCTATTCGTACTTAATCAAACTAGCAACATTAGCCACAAACGCTTTTCATAAAACCATATCTTCTACAAAAATATTTTTATTTACAAAATATCTTGTCAATTTTACTTTGCACATGCATGAATGTTCTCACTCTTTCAACATTGTAAAAAGGTGTTTGGTCTTGTTTATTTTTCATATACCATTCCATTTATTAGGAGTAAACATAGAGAATTATAATACCTCTTCCATACTATATATAAGAAAATTAAAATCAAGTTTCCGTGCTTTTATTTTCCAGGACAACAATTAAGGAAACGTGACCTTATAAAAATTATATATCAATTCTAATCCAATCATTGATATTCACCATGGTTCTAATTCATTTAATTTAATTATATGGATCTAATTAACAATCATTATGAAACAATTCCCAATTCAAATTAATCACCTATACTTTTCATTCAAAATTCCATCCATATTTTTGTTTAGGGATGAGAATGAAGACACGAGATTTCAACGCATAATGGAATTAACTAATTAGATTTGGTTAAATAAATTAGTAATGTTAATGGATTCAAAATTCCATCCATATTTTTGTTTAGGGATGACAATGAAGACAAGAGATTTCAACCCATAATGGAATTAACTAATTAGATTTAAAATGTAGTGTCACAATAATATTCACATGCACTAAATTAATTTCTTGCAGATTAAATTAACATATTTATTAGATGTATGATGTATACTAGTTAACATCATCATTTAATCCAACTTCTAGGGTTTTGAAGTTTGAATAAGAATATAGTCAACCACATTTGATTATTACTAGTTCTAACACTAAGTTGGTAGATCATACACAATCTATTTTTTCTTATGAATTTCAATACATTATTAAACTATCAAATAATCTTGGTTGCTCTCATCATTCAAATTATCATGTATGTATGTTCATTTGCAAATCCAAAACCCTTTTTCCATTTTGTTTTTTTTTATTGATATAACAATGTGTTTCAATTGAATCAGTTACTTAAGACATTTTTATTATCATGATATAAGTTCTTTATAATCAATAACTTATAGTTATACAATACTAAATCATTAAAGACAGTGCAATATACTAAATATTCAATGCCACCAACTATCATAAATTTAATCAAGATTCCGAAATAAAACACAATTGAAAATTACCTTTTATAGTCAAGATCTACCACTTGACTCTTTGTTTATTCTCAACATTCAAAGTATTTCTTTCAAATAATATGCATGTAAAGGTTGGTAGTTATTTCACACTATCAGTAATTACACCGTGGGTATCCAAAATTGTTCATGATTTAGCTACAAAAAATGAAGCAAAATTTCTTATTGTCGTTTATACACGTAAATAATCAGATGTCATGAGCACAACTATTCTTTAAAATAGACATTACACTTATCATTATTTGATGTTGTTATTAACACCATCATGCATCTTATCAAATGTAGTCTACTTTGTCCCTTTCCATGAAACTTTTGTTAGTGTCATACCTGAAATTATATCCATTAGCATCATACATCTACTTTTCATCCTTACAGAACCCAAAAGTTATCAATGTTGCAACCTTTTGTTGTCATACCACTTGTAACATTCCCCGATAAACCTCGTGTAAAATACATAGGATTAGAAATTTTTTATGAAATTTACTAGCATGTAATATTCCCAATAACTAATTCCATATTCCTTAACTAACAATTAATTGAAATCATTGTCATTACATAAAGTAAGTTTAGAAATGTAATAGCAAGTTGCATAACATAATAACAATTCTTGTAACATATTAACATAAAGCCCCATGTTGTAACCTTACATCATTATAACTGTTAATTATGCAACTTAATCACATATTTTATGATGTAAGTGTTAATTTCATGAAAAGAGGTAACATCATTAGACTGACATAAAATGAAAACACATCAATAGACACCAATATAACCTGGAATCCATTTAGGGAAAAACTAACAAACATTTATTTTATTAAAGGTTTCATGAGTGTGTTCACCCATCACTCAATGGTTGTAATGGAGTCCATCCATTAACCATTGTTAATAATTTTATAGAGAATATTTTCTCAATTCAAACATAACTACAGGCGATTACATTAGTCATGATATCATTTACCCCATAATTCCTCAAGCACTGTCTTTGGGGCTTGGTTGTTCCTTGCACTAGATTATCTTGCATTTGATGATCCCTCAATCTATAAGAGCCACTAGTTCATTTCCTACCATAATCTTAAATATAATACCTCCAACGAATAAGTAATAACCCTTTCTTTCAACTACTACCATCAACAAACCCTGACATCCTGGATTATATAAAATGTTCTCTAATAAAAATCAAATAATTAGTCTATACTAGTTATGCTTTTATGCTTTAAACATCTTTTCATGCTCCTCTTTATTGCACATGCATAATAAAATTAAAAGATTTCTTTGATATTTTCTTTCACTAGCATCCTCAAGTGCACAATTAGTTTCTGAGACATGCACAAATAAAATGTATGAAGAGTATCAATACATGCATTTTATTGACACCACACATGCATTAGTCAAAAGCAGGCAATTACAAAACATGTATTTATACATGCATGTGTATGACTATCAATCATTTCTAGCCATCAAATTCCTACATGCATAAAGCAAAATGCATAAACATCACCCAGGCATGCTCATTTATCCCTACTTCACACATATCAAAGGAAAGATAAATAATTAAATTCTATTTATACCAATAACAACATGATAATATTTACAATAATCACCATGGTTATCACTCTCTCTCTGTACAAAAACAGAGAAATATTTCCAATTTATGAAAACCACAACAACTATTTTAATAAAAGCCACCATAACTACCCATATTTTTAATTGTAAATGAACACAATAGCTATGATCATTGTGCTTGTAAAGACATATCCATTTTCTAAAATAACTTAACTAAACACATATTCTTTTAACACAATAATTATTCTTTTTGTACATGCAAATGAGAATTTCTTTCTTGACAAATCTAACACAATAACTAATATTTTGTATATCAAAATGCATATTTCTTTTCCAAGAAATCTAACACAATAAATATTATTTTTCTACACATAAATATGTATTTATTTTCTAAGAAATATAACACAATAACTATTATTTTTGTACAAACAAATACACATTTCCTTTCCAAGAAATCTAACAAAATAACTATTCTTTTTATACAAACAAATACATATTTATTTTACTAAAAAATTCTAACACAATAGTTGTAATCTCTATCTATGTAAACACATTCCTTTTCTAAAAAAATTATCACAAGAGCTATTATCTATGTGTATTTAACTTCATATTCTTTTCGTAAAGAAAATTATCATAATAGCTTTTATTTTTATGCACACAGTTGTATTTTTTCAAGTGTCTAATGTATACAAGCCATGCAAATATTAATAAAATAATATGGCTTTCCACAGATAATTCCTTATAAATTTTTTCAATAACATGGTTTCTTCATCCTTTTATATGAAAAGTTCACATGGATTTTTTTTTTAAGTAAATATCATTAGTTCTTTACATTTTTGTGTGCAAGGTTCACACACATTCTTTCCCAATAAAATTTGGCAAAATAGACACATAAATTCATGCAATATTTTACAGAGTCTAATGCATAAGAACCACGCAATTTATGGAAATTAGCACATTTAACTTATCATTCTTTTGAACACTCTCATGTTCTTTTAAATTTTTCGGACACAACTAAACTTTTTATTATGGAAATTAGCACATTTAACTTATCATTCTTTTGACCACTCTCATGTTGTTCTTTTAGATTTTGCGGACACAACTAAACTTTTTTCTTTGACTTGTATCTAATTAAGTTATAATTTTATTTTAAATTATTATTATCATTATTTATAAAGAAAAATAACATATGAATTATAATTAATATAAGAGTTATATATATATATTTATCTCTATATATATATATATATATATATATATATATATATACATAAACAAATATGTCACATGATTTTTACCCATGGATATTCATCATCATTTTTTAATGGATGTTTTTAACACATAAATAGACATTGTTACAATATCATGAACTAATACTATGACTAACTATCTACAAAACAACAAATCACGTTCATATGACAATTTCTTTTTTTAATTAATCAATTTAATTAAAATATAGAGAAGACATAACTATTTTTAAAAAAACTTTGAACCTTTGATATGTAATTAATATTAAAAAATTTCTATAAAAATTATATCCCTAATATCCACCTAATAATTATAATTATTGACAATAAAAATAAAACTTTAAAAACTTTAAAATAAACACTCGGTATAAATATAACATCAACTTTTATCTGAAAACAAATTATGTAATTTAAATGTTGTATTTTATTGAAATAATTAATGTAATATACCATTATTATCCCATTAAATTTGAAATTAATTATTAAATTAAATACGTAAACTAAATTTTACAAAGTAATTAATTATTCAACAATTACAACATTTATAATTTAAACTGTATATTTAAAAATGATGAAGAGAATATTGTACGCATCTCCATACTAACTACATTTCAACATTGTTGTGAAAACGACTTAGTCCTTCGCACCAGAATTCCTAAATAAAATGCCGAAAAGAGTAAATACAAAGGATAGGGAACCCTTAATAATTTAAACTATTATTTTTTCAAATATAAAGAACTAGAAAAGGTGTTGAAGCGCGTATAATTTTTTTTAAATGTAACTTTTGTTTTTAAATCTTTAGAATGTAGAAATAAATTTATTTTATATGAAAAGGATGATTATAAGTAAAAGTATATCTGATATTTATTTGTAAAATATAATCATTGTTGTTTTAGGAGTTGAGGTGGAGGAATTGTTTGGACGGCTAAAGTGGTCAGAATCTAGGCAGAAAAACTCGAAAAATCTTATAGAAACAGTGTTTGAATAGTTTGATGGTGGAAATCAATTCAACACCATCTAAGACATTGTTTTATTGCTGTTTTAAGAAGTGTATCCTACAATTTAGTATTGAGCTTATTTTTTATTTTGTCTATATTTTTAATCTGAAGTTGACACATATCTCTTTTCAAATAAAATTAAAATATTTTATAAATAACACATACACACACATTGTTGGTATGAAGGAGATGTGATAAAATTACTCTACTCTAATGTTTCACCACAAATAAAATATTTCAATGTCAATGTGAAGTAACATAATTTTATATTAATTTTAGAGATATAAAATAACTAAAAACAAAAGAAATTATTATTTCACTTTTTGAGTGTGAAGAAGATATAGTTCTTATACTTTTTGAAAATATTTTAATTTTAATATTAACAATAACCAAATATCTTAATGTACACAAGGCAACTAATATAAAGGAAAAAAAAATCAAATATTCCTAATAAAACTAATAAAAATGAGATGTGTAATTCATTTAATTCTTAATATAAAATTATTATATGACATTTTAAAAATACGACTAATGATAAAGGAATAGAATATAAGTTATAGATTATAGATAAAATATTTCAATGTTAATATCTCTCTCTATATATATAGTTTAACTGTATACAATAATACTAATTTATAGTTAAAACATTTCAAGCAGTTTTACTATTCTACATCTTAGCTCATTTTAACATATATTTTTTGAGTCATTTTGTATGAAATCTAATAATAAAAGTTTAAGTATTGTAGTATAGTGGCCAAAGATATTTTCAAGGTATGAATCTTTTTATGCATACAATAATGCAAAATATATATATATATATATATATATATATATATATATATATATATATATCCACTTACTAATCTTCTTTCAAGTTTTTTACTCTAAAAAAAATTGCAGTTCAAAAGATTTAATCTATCTTAGTGTTGGCTGTCATATATTATTTGGTCACTTTGCATGAAATCCAACAATAAAAACTTAAGCAATGTTGTCTACATTATCGAAGTGGCCAAAGATATTTTCAAAGCGCGATTCCTTTAATGGTATGAAAAATTCAATTTCAACCATGAAAATTATATATATATATATATATATATATATATATATATATATATATATATATATATATATATACCCCTTACCCTTATATATATATATATTCAAGTTTTGCACTCTAAAAAAATGTGTATCTTGAAAGATTTCAGATTTGAGACCTCTTAGCACCTCATAGATCCATTATTAAAATGAATCTATATTGTTTTAAAGCATATGAAGGGTGGCTAATAACTTCTTGTAATAAATGTTACACTAAGTATGAATTATATTCTACTACAATAAGGTCATCACCACCATATTTCTAGTAAGCTATGTAGTTGAATTTACTAATTTGTCCATCCGTTTGGTATTTTATTATTCCGATAGATTTATTTATTTTGAAATCCAAATTTTTCGAATTTTAATTTAATTAAAAATAATTATCAATTGGATGGTATGGATTTAACTTGAATAAAATATTCTAAAATATTCTTGATATTATACAAAATTAAAGGCTGAAATTTATTTCTAAAGTAGTTGTTTCATTTTGCCCTTTTAATTAAATTTGTTAATTAAAAAAATTATTAAATGCACAAGTGTCACATTAAATGACCTATAGGAATAGAACATATGGTATTTATAAACTATTATATTAGAACAAAACTTATTTATAAACTAGCCTAGATCTATCAAACGTCAATAGGGATCAAATCTCTCGACGTGCATACCTCTTTTTTGAGTGCAAAACTTCAGGAAAGGTTTTCACCTCAAGATATTTGATCCCTCTCAGAGCTTGATAGATTTTGAGTTAAGATGGATCTAGGTTTGTTTCATTCGTGTGTCCAAAGAAAATCCAAGCAACATATGATTAATTGTATCAACAATATGTAAATTCATCTAATATTAATATAATCATTTTAAATATGCTAAATATGTCTCACATTATTCTCGTCATTTTAATTTTAAATTTCCTTACTTACCTCAGTTTGTTGAGATGATAAATATTATTAATAACTTTAATGATGAAATATGATGAAAAAAAAATTGAATGTAAAGTGACAATGTAATAGTGTTCAATGATAGAAAATGTGAATAATAAGAATATAGTCAATCATAAATAGTATTCATTCCGATTAATCTCAAACTAGTTTCTTCTACTATTCTTATTGTCGCCCTTGTTACCTTTGTCATATTTTCATATTGATTATATGAAAAGGACAGGTTAAATCATAAACCATTTAAATATTTAGCTCGCACTATTGCAATAGACATCACATATTATCTCTCTTTCTCTCTTTCTCTCCAATATTAATAGGTTTAGTTACTATAACACAAAAATCAATGCAAAATGTTAATCCAATCGCTTTAAAATTAATGTACCACAATAAAACCAATTACATCAAATCTGAAATCATAAACTACATTGAAATCAACGCATCTAATGCAAGCAATCAAATAAGTTTAGAAAACAACATTCACACTCAAATCACTGCATTTAGTGCAAGTAAACAAATAATATTACAAACCAACATCTACACTGAAATCTACGCATCTAGTGTAAGAAATCATATAAAATTAGAAATCACCATCTACACTAAAATCAATGTATCTAGTGCAAGCAATCAAATAGGGTTAGAAATCATCATCTACACTGAAATCAATGCATCTAGTGCAAGCAATCAAATAAGATTAGAAATCACCATCTACACTGAAATCAATGCATTTAGTGCAAGCAATCAAATAGGATTAGAAGTCATCTACATTTAAATCAATGCATCGAGTGCAAGAAATCATATATTATTAGAAATCAACATCTAAATTGAAATAATTGCATCTAGTGAAAGTAATCAAATAGGATTAGAAATCACCATCTACACTGAAATCAATGTTGCATTTAGAGAAAGCAATTAAATAGGATTGGAAATAGTCTACATTTAAATCAATTCATCTAGTGAAAGCAATCAAATATCATTAGAAATCAACACCTACACTAAAATCAATGCATCTAATGCAACCAAGAAAATAGGATTAGAAATCACCATCTACACTGAAATCAATTGATCTAGTGCAAGAAATAATCTTCGCCCTCTCCCCCCTTCATATATATCAATATTTCCCTTCATCTCTCCTCCTTTGTCTCTCTATCGCAACCCCCCAACACACATGCTCTCTCATTCCATATATATCAATCTCTCTATCCCTTGCTCCCTCTCTCCATCTCACTTTTGTTCTCTCTTATCTTTCCATCTATATCTCTATCTCCCTTTATCTATCTATATCATCCCCAATACATACACTCTCTTTCTCCAATATATCTATCTATCCCTCCTCCTATCCTTCTCTCTCTCTCTCTCTCTCTCTCTCTCTCTCTCTCTTCCCTTCTCTCCCTCTCCCATACTTCTATCTCTCTTCCCTCCTGCTATCATCTATCCCTCTCTGTCTATATTCCTTATAACTCCTCTCTCTCTCTCTCCACCTTTCTCTCTCTATTTATTTCTTCTTAACTCCCTCTTTCTCACCCTCCAACTCCATTTCTCTTTCCCTCCCTCTCTCCACTCTCTCACATCCTCTTTTTCTTCCTTCCTCTCTCTCTCTCTCTCTCTCTCTCTCTCTCCACCCTTCAACTCTATTACTATATCCCTCCCTCTGTCCTCTCTAATTCTCTCCCCCATTCTCTCCATCTCTCCTCCTTTGTCTCTTTATCTCACCCCCAACATACTCTCTCTCTCTCTCTCTCTCTCTCTCTCTCTCTCTCTATATATATATATATATATATCTTTGTTGTTCAATCCTCACTTCCCCTAGCACTCTCATCCTCTCTCTCTCAAGTCTTGTCTCTCGTTCTTCCTCTCTCTCCCTTTCTCTCCTAGCTTCCTCTCTCTTCATTCCTCCTCTCCCATCTCATTCAGTTTATCTCCAACTCTCCCTTTTCACTCCCCTTATGTCTCCACCTCTATTAATCTATGTCTTTGTTCTTCCCTACCATATATTTCTAGAGTTATTATAAATCATGACATATTAATATATATTACAATATAAAAAATTTAATATTGTACTAATGCAAAGTTCTTAAATATAATAATAATATTATTATTATAATATATTAATATGAATATTATATTTATTATTAATAATAATATTAATCTTTTAATATTGATATTAGGGTTAATAATATTTTTTTGCATGGTATTAATAATAATTTGGCCCATAAGCTTCACCTAAATAAAACCTTTTTTTTTGAGTTTTAGTAAGCATAAAGAGGTTTATGGAGTAAATTAAAAAGAGGTTTTATTTATTTACCATACCTCTCGTTTATTTATATTTTTATTTATTTATCACATCTCTTTTATTTGCCATGGTAATTGGCCCATAGGCTTGGTATATAATTCGATGTTGGTTTCTAATCCTATTTCATATATTTGTATTTATTTACCATACCTCTTTAAACTTCTTTTATATTTATTTATTTACCATACCTTTTTTAAAAATATGGTATTTTGTCCATGGTATTAATAATTATTTGTTACAGGGTAGTTGGCCCATAAGATTTACATAAAAAAAACTTTTTTTTTTAGTTTTTTTTAAATATAAAGAGGTTTATGGAGTAAATATAAAAAGAGATTTTATTTATTTACTAGACTTTTCCACTGAATATAAAAAAATGTTTATTCATTTATCATACCTCTGGTTCATTTATATTTTTTATATTTACTTTTATGTTTATGTGTTTACGTGTTTATGTGTTTCTGTTTAAGTTTTTAAATGAGATCTACCCCATCTATAAAATGTCTCTAAACACAATGTCAATTATGAAATAGTAATAAATACTACATAATCCTTAATATACATATATATTAAAATTTATATATGTTTAAATTATATATTAATTTTCTTATCATTATAAATAACCATTATTATTTAAAATAAAATTACGATTAAATATGTATAAACATAATGATGCTTATATTGTTGATTGAATATCCACCACTCAAGTAGCTATGCTGATTTATGTATTACGTATATCGGTAAGTCATATTGTTAAATATCTACTTAATTAACTGGTGTACCAGGTATGATTCATGCAAATTTGGAGGATTAGCGAAATGATCAAAGGGTAGTCCTACATGGTTTCTTAACAGATAAGATTTTTCTATGGTTATGGTTAGTGTTGTATGTGGCACTGCAAACAAAATTTAGACCTGCTGGAAGTGGCCGAACAGCTGGAAATCCTAGACAATGAAGAACCTTCTTTACGAACGTGCCTTCGCATATTACTTTTACAAGCTGGTACCATTGATAAATGTATTTCTTCTCGGGAAGTTCTGTGGTCCTATGTCACCAAAGAACTTACTAGTTCATTTATCTAATAATGTCTCGTGATTCTACAGAGAAGTGGATAAGGTCGAACCGACACGGTGTCCATGGACCGTCCTTGGCCATAATTTAGTAGTATCCCCCATGTGAATTTTGACGGCCATGTCGCCCTCAGCCGAAAATAATCTGACATGTAGTGTAATATCCGTGGATCAACATTTTCTTACGAAGTGTCTTGTAGGCATCTTGAAAGAAAGTTAAAGTTGAAAGTCCAACAATAATCTCCTGCTATGAATATGACATGTTATGAGCAAAACAAACATGGAATGCGCCAGTTCAAATCTAGTCTGTGTAAGGAATGTACCGGCATGATTTTTTTTTCTGTAGTTAAAAAGCAAAATACTTCCCTTTGGATGGCAGAAAGTGAAAAGTTGAGTGGAGGACTGTTTGTCAAAGAGGTTCCGGTTCGTAGGCCGGTGGTGTAAGGTCATGATGTTGAAAGGTGCATATTGCACCCTATTGCTACAACGAATGCGAATCCAAAAGAAAAGGCAAACATTATCTATCACGTCGACTATATATTTGAACTTGCCATCACAGGTACAACGAACAGTATGGTTTTTCATTTTTTGCAATTAAGGAATATCTTTTACAAATAACAAAAAAAATACTCCATTTTCATGTTTTATTCATAATTTTTTTGGGCAAGAATGTGTTAGTTGAAAGTCATTTTACATGAGTGATTTTAGAATAGATAAAATAGTGTTAGATTTCTTCAGAGCTCGTGCATGGGCGCGACGGTGAGGCCAGCTCTGGACGTTTTCATGCTAGTTTCCTATCTGTCTATGTGTGCACTGTTTCCTTTGTCAAAGGGGTGACTCTCAATTCACAACGCCATCAACGCAGTTTTTCGGATTTGCTGAATATGGCCCGGTTTTGTGATATCATAGAATCCAATACGGAAAAATCCTCATCTACACATACACACACAAAACCAAACCTATTATTTCGAAAAAGCAAACAGATGTTTTTTTCTTACCGAAGAAAAGCAAACCTGTTATTTTGAAAAAGATAAACTAGTATGTTTTTTATATTATGCTTGATTGTATGATTTTTTATTATTTATTTAAAAATTAAAAAAGTTTTCATTACAATGTGGTTTATATTGGAATTGTCTTTGAAGAATTTCCATTCCATTCTTTAAAATATGAGAATGATCTATCTTAAAATTTCCAGGCAACCCTGTTGGTAAGAGGCTCCGGTTCTCTAAACGAATTGCTGTTCTCTACAGAAACCGAACCAAGGTTAAAATCAAACGTCAGAACCCAAAAGCCCTGAAGCGCGATAAATTAAAGGGCTCATTAATAAAACGCATTCTCCAATTTTTATATGTTTTAATTTCTTTTGAAATTGGATGAGAACATTATGAATGAGAGTGTTATTTTTTATTATTTCAAATATATCTTTTATTTTTTAAAGATTTATATTATATAAATTATGTCTTTTAAATTGACCAGAGTTATTTTATTTAAATTATATAAATTATATTTTTTAGATTAACCAGAGCCAGAGTTATTTAGTGGCATGTGATTGTTTATTTGTAAATATGAATTATTTCTAAACATAAATTGTGTGCATATAACTTTTAGTCTATTTGATTGAAATTATATTTGAGATACACTTTGAATGGAAATAGTTCCCTCATCTCATAAACAAGGGAGTTTCATAGTTCAATTTATTATCTAACTTAAAAAGTGATTTGGAATACACTCCAATATATTTTAATTTAATTATTCATTATTAATTTGTATTATTTTTATTTATGATTTAACTACTTAAGAAAATATCCTAAATACCTAGTTAATAATTAAAATAATTAACAAATAAATCTTACAAACAATTAATAATAAATTTTTTATTACATATTCAAAATCATAAAAATTAATTAAAATTTCATGAAACTTATACTTTTATATATTATCATAATAATATAAGATATAAATATATAAATAATCAATATGTTTAAAAGTACAATAGTGTAATAAGACTTAAAGACATGGCCCAAATTACTTAACAATATTTTAGTTTAAAAAATAAATCCCTTATGTTTCAGTACTCATATTTATTTAGCATATTTAAAAGTTAGCATATTTAAAAGTTAATTATTTAAGAAAATATGTTGAATTCTTTATTAATAATTAAAATGATTATAAATCAAAACTTAAAAGTAATTAATAACAGAATAACAGAAAACTTACACAATATTCAAAGTCTTCACATTTAATTAATCTATGAAATTTATATTTTATTAATTATTCTAATAATATAGTATAAAAGTATACAAATTATATATGAAAAATTATTTATTTATTTTTTCCAATTTTTTTATATTTTATATGTCCTGAAAATGGCTTAGAAAAAGTTTATAAAGGTATAGAAAAATTATTTAATATTTTTTTCTTTTATTTTTATATTTTTTGATATATTAGATTCATTGGAAATCATTTAATAGGGTGTAGCATTGAAATTTGAAATAAAATTTAATTTTAAGTCTAGAAGTTCTTTTTTATTTGAGGTAAGGAAATATGCTATAACCTAGTATCCAAAAGCATTAGTTATGAAGAGAAATATGCTCCTTGAAGATGTTCAAAGACATAGTTTTAACATCTAATAAGGACAAAGTTTTAACATCTGGTTGTCTCGCAATACCTTCTACAGCTTGGCCCGCAGCAGTGCCCTGGCCAACGCCAGGTCCAATGGAAGCAAGCCCTACAGATAATCCAGCAGCAATAACGGAAGCAGCAGAAATTAAGGGATCCATGGTAATCTCCTCTTACTAAGGTTGGGAAATAGTTGATAATACGACAGTTTCATCTATTGAGTGTTCACCAATGGTAAAATTATGGAACGATTTCTTCCGAACAACTAAGAACAAAAATATTTATTGATGATATCAAAGTGATAATATCAACGAATAGGGTATCCCTTATGCAAATATTTCATCATAAAAAGATTTATTCTTCATAATATTCAAAATAAAGATTCCATTTTATTGGGCATATGAATTCTTATCACGGAGAGAGAATAGACTGGGTAAGAGCCTATAAGTCATTATATATCACATCTATAGATGTGATATTAATCCATATAATCTATAAGGCTTATAATCAATATAAATGGATTAATATATGAAACGAACTATATACAAAGTCAACACGTTCGAAAAAATCCTCCCCTTAATGGGAACAAAAATTTAATCGTTCTACGTCGGTACATTCTTTACTCAAACAACTCCGATTAGTGAACCTGTTCGATCCTATTATCGTATTTCTATACAAATGGACCAATCGGATCCACTCTAGCTGGAGATCTAATGGACAGAAGTAGTTAACTGATCTTAAATCTTGTTACCAAGCTCTTTTTACTAAGAAATCTGATTTGCTTCTACCATACATATCAAGTCATGCGTTGGTACGATACTTAGAAAATATTATGTCTGATTGGACAGTGATTTAATGATGACCCTCCATGGATTCACCTATATAAGCTGCAGCTAGAGTTGCAAAGATCAGAGCTTGAATACTGCTCGTAAATAATCCCAGGAACATTACAGGTATAGGAACTATTAAAGGTACCGGAGAAACAAGAACAGCAACTACCAATTCGTCAGCTAATATATTTCCAAAAAGTCGAAAACTAAATGATAAAGGTTTTGTAAAATCTTCTAAGATGTTAATTGGTAAAAGTATTGGGGTTGGTTGAATATATTTACCAAAATAACCTAACCCCTTCTTTGTAAGACCTGCATAGAAATATGCTATTGACGTAAGTAAAGCTAGAGCAACCGTAGTATTAATATCATTTGTAGGTGCGGCTAACTCCCCCTGAGGTAATTTTAGAATTCCCCAAGGAAGAAGAGCACCTGACCAGTTAGAAACAAAGATAAATAGAAACATAGTTCCAATAAATGGAACCCAGGGACCATATTCTTCCTCCCCAATCTGAGTTCTGGTCAAGTCCCGAAAAAATTCGAGAATATATTCAACAAAATTTTGACCACCGGTAGGAATGGTTTGTGGATCTCGAACAGCTATGGTAGCTGAACCTAAGAAGACAGCAATTACAACCCAAGAAGTTAGAAGTACCTGTCCATGAACTTGAAACCCCCCTATTTGCCAATAAAAATGTTGACCCACCTCCACACCGGATATCTCATAGATATGATTCAGTGTGCTAATAGGAGATCGTACGATATCCATATCCATATTACCCCCTTGTAAAGATGAACTTAAAGAAGAAAATAAATTATTTTTGTCAAATGAGAGATTCCTCAATTATTTCACTCTCATCAGAATTTTTGATGTCACGAGATAATAAAAAGGGTATTCCATTAAGAATATTTTTCAATTTGGAGCAGCCAACCAAATCAATAAATGAAATTCCCTCTTACGAGATCTTGGATGGAATAGCAGCCAACTCAGTAAATCCTCAAGTCCTCCCCCCCCCCCCCTTTTTTTAATTTTTTTTATTACTTTCTATTAGCCCTTCATATAGCTATAATGACCTTAATGCCATTCCTTCGCAAATTGCTGACGTTAATCTGTTCAGGATCAATTGGATTGAAGCTATACCATCATCATTGGCTGGAATTGGGATATCCACGAGATCTGGATCACAATCTGTATCAACCAAGCAAATTGTCGGAATACCCAAAGTTCTACATTCCCCAAGAGCAATGGATTCTTCCCGTTGATTGGTAATTATAGCAATATCGGGTAAGCTTGTCATATATCTAATCCCACCTAGATATTTCTGCAATTGGTCTAATTGTCTCTTGAGCATAGCTGCTTCTTTTTTTGGAAGTTGATTGAATCGTCCCGTATCTTGTTCTTTTTTTAAATCCTTGAACTTCTGAAGTCTCGTCTCTGTAGTAGACCAATTAGTTAACATACCACCAAGCCATTTTCTATTTACATAATGACATCGAGCTTCTGTAGCAGCTGATGCTACTAAATCAGTTGCTTGATATTTCGTACCGACTATCAAGAATTGTTTTCCTCTACCTGCTATATCAAACAGCAAATCACAAGCTTCTGATAAAGAACGAGCAGTTTTAGCCAGATTTATAATATGAGTATCTTTACGCTCTGTAAAAATGTAAGGTGCCATCTTAGGGTTCCATTTCCTAGTTTTATGCCCTAAATGAACTCTTGATTCCATCATCTCTTCCAAATCAATGTTCCAATATCTTCTGCTCATTCTCGTTTGCTTTCCTCCCCAAAATAGCGAAATAAAATGTATCGTAATATCTAATTATTCCAACGGAATCAATTACATCTCAAAGATTGCATGTCTGTCTAGTACGCGATAGAAACGTTCTCACTCATAGAATATTTGATATTCTTCCTATTATAGAAGAGATATTCATGAACATAACAATAAATCTATTTCTCAAGACTATTTTAATGGCTGTTTTAATGGCTGTTTTAATATATTGTGATATTTGTAAGAATTGCCTTTAAAGGAAAAAAAATCTACTTTGTCATGATGAAATTAAATGTCCTTCACTTTGTTGCTAAATAGATTCCTATTCCCTATTCTTGGATCTATTCCGTTTCATTTCCCTGAACGGTGAATATGTTGCCCAGTACCAGCAGGTATCATCCCCCCAAGAATAACATTTTCCTTCAAGCCTTTCAACCAATCGATGCGACCTTGTAGAGCATCTTTAGCTAAGACCCGAGCAGTTTCTTGGAAACTCGCTTCGGATATAAAACTTTGAGTATTCAGAGATGCCCTTGTTATTCCTAATAACATGGTTTGATAGTAGATTGCCTCTTCCAAAGCACGATCCATTCTCTGTGCTCATGATAATACAATGAGTTCCCCCGGTGAAAAAACATTAGTCGTTCCATCTTCTGAAATTAAGACTTTCGATGTCATTTGGCGTACAATAACCTCTATATGCTTATCACCAATTCATACCCCTTGGGATCGGTAAACTTTTTGAATCTGATTGACCAAATGAATCTGACGTTGTTCCATTGTTATCCTAGCGCTTATGAATAACCCCCAAAGACTTCCAAGAAATCTTGTCATATCTCCGGTCCAATTTTCAAAACTTTCTGTCAGATTCATCGATATTGAATTATTCAAACGGGCTTCTGACAATTGTTCAACTTTAGGAAGACCTTGAATTATATCACTGGATTTGAACCTTTCATATATCAATGTTATCAATGTATCTCCTTTCTCAAGAATTTCTCCATAATGACTATGGACAGTTGCTTTTCGAGTAGCCAAATAAGGTTTAGCTGATCTAATGACTAAAGATTCCTCATCAACTACTATAATTTGACCATATTCGGGGAGTGGTTCATCCTCGGATATCCATACACTTTCAGGAATCAATTGTCCAAGACTAACTACCGGAAATGTTTTTTCGCAGAATTCGGATTCGGATGAGGAAGAGCACCAATTTTGACCCAATAGATTGGAAATGATGTTCCTGCACGGATCGAAATGATAAATTATCATATTTTCATCCATGAAATAATATTTAGGTACTTGGAAAGTATTGAAAGAATTGTGGAAAATGGAATGTTTCTATGATAATACTTTTTTATAAG
The DNA here is from genome assembly GCA_031772625.1 of Pinus tabuliformis. Lineage (NCBI taxonomy): Eukaryota > Viridiplantae > Streptophyta > Pinopsida > Pinales > Pinaceae > Pinus > Pinus tabuliformis. The sequence goes on along the minus strand of CM062806.1, from coordinate 748,931,781 downwards.
TTAGAAAATGGGAGGATGGAAAATGGTTGGTTATACTATGTAAATTACCCAAGAGACCTGAAAATTCAATGATTTTTCTCATAGGATCCTTTCTATTTGATTGATTTCCCGTATCATAACATTTAGAATCATTGAATAGAACGATTCGAAAATAGTCGGATGGTGATAGAACCATAAAAGACCCACTGTCTTCTTCCCCATTAGATAATGAACAAATAATTCCTTGATGCTTACTAATTAATTGACTCGCCCCATTGGAAGATAAAAGATTAGTGTGGTCCAAATTGTTATGGAACATCAAATTTGGACTTGTTTTATTGTCCCTTCTCCCCATGAAAAAAGGGGGGTATTTCATCAAGCTAATTTGAACCATATTGTTAACGATCTTATTTGTTCTTACTGAAATAAGAGAAACATAAGCCTCAGATTCTATAGAATCTATTTGTTCCCAATCAAATCCTATACAAGTTCGAACCAATGGAATACTTATATCACTCATTACTTGGATTCGTTCACCGTCTTCATACGAAATACAATAGCTAATTTGAATCTGCAAGTTGTCCCCTTCCCTCGATAAATCTAGGGAAAACGGTGTTGTCATATTCGACCCATCAGGTATTCCATGTTCTACGTTAGAATATACAAAAATGGAATTTCTCTGTAGAATACCACTTTTGGGTATTCTAAGAATCGCATCAGGACAAGGTATTATTCTTTTTTCCCATTCTTTATCACACTGCAATGAGACGATGAATCGATTCATTTGCTTTTTCCCCTTAATATTGTAATTATTAGGGTAAAAGACATAAATAGAGTCTCGATGCCTGTTGGATATGGTCCGATCAGTTTCAGTTTCTGAATAACTGAAGATTTGTTCTTCCTTCTCATAGCAATTTGAGTCACCTGATCTATGTTCCACTTGATCCACGTAAGAATCGAAAAGTGATTGATGTTTGGCAACAAAAGGTTGAACATATACTTGATCCTGATACGTATGAAATGGAAAGGGTACTACACGGGATCCGTATATACCTCCCGATAATATCCATAGATAACCCGTCCTGAGTATAGGATGAACATTACCCTGTACATATTCAGGTGCATGACACACATTGGTACTCCAGTGCATTTCTCCTTCTAAGTCAGAATATATATTTCTGCGAACTTTTTCCTTGAAGGAAGATGTTCTAGCACGAACCTCGGAAATAAGCTGTTCCGATTCCACATATTGATCATTCTGAACCAAAAGCAAACTTTGTGGCGGAATGGTTAAGTTCTGTACTTGATCCTGACCATCAATAGTAATGGATAAGTTATTATGACATAGATAAGCAGGATGTCCATTACGTGTACGTGTGGGATAAACCAAATTTTCATTGAATTCAATCTTTCCATTGAAAGGGGCTCGTATATGTTCTGCAATATCACCAGTAAATACCCCCCCTATATGAAAAGTCCTTAGTGTTAGTTGAGTTCCTGGTTCTCCAATGGATTGGCCCGCAATAATACCTACTGCTTCTCCTAATTCAATCAAGTGACTGTGAGTAGTACTCCGACCATAACATAATTGACAAATCCGAGATATACTCTTGCAAGTAAAGGGGGTTCGTATATATATTGGTTGTGTTCGAAGGTTTATTAATTGATTGGCAAGTCCAACTCCAATATCCTGATTGCGCGTGGCAATGCATCTCCTATTTATATATACATCGTCTGCTAGCACACGGCCAATCAGTATTTGTGTTCGTACAACAATTTCATTTCTGTCCCTCTCTCAACCTCGAATGGGACTTACAAAAATACCTTGGATAGTGCCACAATCTGTTCTACGTACTACAATGTGTTGAACTACTTCAACGAGTCTACGTGTGAGGTATCCAGCATCTGCTGTTCGTACAGCAGTATCCACAACTCCTTTACGAGCCCCATAACAGGAAATAATATATTCCGTTAAAGAGAGCCCTTCGCGTAAATTTCGTCGAATGGGTAGATCGATGATTTGTCCTTGAGGATCTGACATTAATCCTCTCATACCTACTAATTGGTGAACCTGAGATGTACTTCCCCTAGCTCCTGAGAAGGACATCACATGTACTGGATTTAAGGGATCAGTCATGCTAAAATTCGGATTCATTTCTTTTCTCAAATATTCACTGGTAGCATACCATATCTCAATCGATTGACGTAATTTTTCCACTGCGTGTACATTCCCATAATGATACTGTTTCTCCGAAACAGAACCTTGTTGCTCCGCATCTTGGACGAGCCATCCTTTGGAAGGCGCTGTTAAAAGATCATCAATTCCTAATGAAATAGCTGTATCAGTAGCTTGTTGAAAACCCGAAGTCTTGAGTTGATCCAAGATATGTGATGTATATGTCATTCCGAAGTGATCTATTAATCTGCTAATAAGCTTTTTAATGGCAGTTTTATCCATCACTTTATTATAAAAGGGAAAATTATCAAAGGGCAATCTAGTTCGTTCCTTCATAAGGAAAAATCTCCATATTTTCATGAGCAGGATTAAGCAATGGGTTCAAGCCGGTTATTCGAAGGCTTCCTCGATCTCTATATCTGCACTAATGAAAAAATCATAAGATCAATAACATTAGATCCTGAGAGCTGGTAGTGATTTATTTGGGTGTTCAGAATAGGAAAACCCTTGTATGGCTTCTTCCATTTCTCGATTGAAACGAGTACGACCAACAGTTGTTCGAATGTATATATTAAGGATTTCTCCCATTCTACCTTTTCTTATTCGATAATGTTCATGGATTTCGTGGAAAGTACCCAAAGATTCGTATTGAACTTCGATAGGGGCTTCTTGGTTTACTGAGGTAATGATACGTAAATCCACTTCCCCCCACCGGAGCCATAAGGGGCTGTATAAGTCAATTCGTTTCTGTCGGTAAGCTCTGAGCACATCATCATAACTATAAAAGGAAGGTTTCTTACAAGAAAAGCTTTTATTTTCCGAGTGATACGGATGGTACCTATTCCCATAAATAACTTGACTATTTTGGACCGTTGATATATAAAGTCCAAGAAGCATATCCTGAGTTTGTATAGAAATAGGATCCCCGATAGCTGGAGACAAAAGATTTGTCTCAGAAAACATGAGTAAACGAGCTTCTGCTCTAGCTTCCAGAGATAAAGGTACATGGACAGCCATCTGATCTCCGTCGAAGTCTGCATTAAATCCCCCACAAACCGATGGATGTAAACGAATGGCACGTCCTTCTACTAAAATAGGTTGAAACGCTTGTATTCCCAATTTGTGTAAGGTAGGTGCTTGATTCAACAATATGGGATGTCCTTGCATAACCTCTTGAAGTACTTCCCATACAATGGGTCCCTTATCTCGAATCATACTTTTAGCAGTTCTTAGGTTGGGAGCAATATGTCGTCCGATGAGACTACGAATTAAAAATGCTTGAAAAAGCTCTATTGCTATTTCTGAGGGTAATCCACATTGGTACAATGATAGAAAGGGATCCACCACAATAACGGAACGACCTAAATATTCAACTCGTTTGCCTAGTAAATTTTTACGAAATCTTCACTCTTTGCCTTCGATCACATCTGAGAACGATTTATAAGGCCTATTATGACTGTCTCTCATTGGTTTTCTGCAGATACCATTATCGAGAAGTGCATCTACGGCTTCCTGGATCAATTTTGTTTGATAAATAACAAATGACTCAGATCCACTTCTTGCTAATAAATTTGTAAGAGTATTATTCCGATTGATAACTCTTCGATAAAGTTCATTTAGATCTGACGAGGTAATAAGTCCACCTTCACCTAATTGAACGATTGGCCTTGGTTCGGGAGGAAGAACTGGTAATAGGCATAAGACCATCCATTTTGGTTCTATATTTGTTCGGAGAAAATGTTTAGCCAATTTCATGCGTCCAACCAGAAAATCCTTTCTTCTTCTAATTTTTTCATCCTCCCATCTATCCACAGTAGATTCTTGGTTCTCTTCCAATCTATTCCATTTCAATTCCACCAAGTTCTTCCATTCCATATGTGAACGATCTATAATCATTTGCAGATCCAGACCCATTAGTTGTTTCCCGATAGCATCTCCCCCAGTAGCTATTTCTCTCTCTTTAAATGTTCCAGAATCCCGAGGAAAGAGGTAATAAGGACGAGCAGAGAGGTAATGAGGAATAATCTCTATCCAGGATTGAATCTCATAATCGAATGTACCCCGTGATCTCAATAAAGTTGGTTTGTTAGCTATGGGCCTAGCAAGAAAAAGATTTGGATAGGTTATTCTAAGATTTCCCCCCCTTCAGGATCGGACGTGAAAGTTTCCTCTCATCCGGCTCAAGTAACTAAAAAAAAAGATGCAAAAACTCTTTTCCGCTCTGAAGAGAGATCGCTACTCTCTGCTCAAGTTCCAAGTGAAATTGAGTATTCCTTTATGTTATGATTCTACAACATAGATATGGAATTATTGAGCAGTCTCCTCCCTTTCGAACAATCCTTTTCTTCTTGAAAGACCTTCAATCAATTAGGGATTTACTTGTCTTTATCTCGTTCCATTTGATCCTTTAGGTTCCTGCTTGCTTTGCTTCACTTCGATGGTTACAATACTATTGATCGAAGCATATATTCGATGAATAGACTCCTATAGCCATATCTTCGGTCCGGAATACCTCTATTCAGGGCTAACCCAAATAAAAGAGAATGAATTTAAAATTCCATTATCTGAAAGAAGTGTTTTCACGAAGTTCAATTAGCAATTTGATAAATAATATCTAAACCCTGGACTAATTCCTCTTTCTCAGCATCTTGAAAAGATGCTTATAATTCTGAGCTTCATGCTACTCCTCTGGAGGGTCATGTCAGAGCTAAAGGCATCCCAATGAGATTTAATAGGATGACAGTTCCTGATTACGGATCTGTATGATCGGAACTTGTGATCAAGTCACACATAGCAGTATACTGGACCTTCTAATTCTTTCCGAGTTTTAGCTAATAGATTCGCAATATATCTGGGAAGGCGTTTCAAATACCATACGTGAACCACCGGACATGCCAGTTTAATGTATCCCATTTGATATCTTCGAATTCGAGAATCAACGAATTCAACTCCACATTGTGTGCAAAATTTTGCATCTATCTTATCATTTCCAATCCCTGGAGAATTTCCACAAGAACAAACTCCACTTTTGATAGGTCCAAAGATTCTTTCACAAAACGATCCATCTCTTTCTGGTTTATTAGTTTCATAATGTAGAGTATGAGGTTTAGTCACCTGTCCAACTATCTCACCATTAGGTAAAAATTTTTCGGACCAAGCACAAATATGTTCGGGAGAAGCTAATCCAATTCGAAGTTTTTGATGTTTATTCTGGTCAATCATAAAAGATCTCAATTTATTGTGATCAAACTTCCTCTCTATCTATCTGAAAGTTTTTCTCAGATATAATAGCATGATTCAATTCTAGAGCTAAAGATCGTAATTCTCGAATGAGCAATCAGAAAGATTCTGGAGCAGTGTCAGGTTTAGGTATTGGCCCTCCAATGATAATGGCACCAAGTACTTCATTACGAGTTCTAATATGGTCAGATTTGAGAGTAAGAATCTCTTGTAAAATATAAGCAACACCAAAACCTTCTAGAGCCCAAACTTCCATTTCTCCTATTCATTGCCCCCCTCGTTTGGATTTTCCTCTAAGAGGTTGTTGTGTAACCCGTGCATAAGGTCCACTCGAACGTGCATGTATTTTCTCATCAATTTGATGACTCAATTTCGACATATAAGCTTTTCCTATTGTAACAGGTTGTTCAAAAACATCTCCTATTCTTCCATCAATTAATCTATGTTTTCCAGGATGATCTGGTTCGAATACCCATGGATTAGCTGTTTGCTCACTAGCTTTGTAAAGTTCAGGAAACACTAGTTTTCTTGAAGCTTCTCGCTCGTATTTTTCATCAAAAGGTGTTATTCTATAATGTTTGTTCATCGGGTTTCCTGCTAAACCGGGCAAACATTCAAAGATCTGTCCTACATTCATTCGTGAAGGTACCCCTAATGGATTCAATACCATATCAACTGGTATTCCATTTTGCAAATAGGGCATATCTTGTCTGGGCAAAAATATTGAAATAATACCTTTATTACCATGCCTAACAGCTACTTTATCACCCACTTTTATCTTACGTTTTTGTGATATATATACGTGTACTGTTTCCGCATTATCACCAGAATCATCTACTCTATTGATCCATCTCACGTCGATAACTCGACCCCTTCCACCTATAGGTGCTCTGAGACAATTTTCTCTCGCAGTGGATACCTCAATACCAAATATGGTTTGTAATAATCTTCCTTCTGGGGTACATAATGATTCTTCTATTGTTTGACGCGTTAATTTACCTACCAAAACATCACCTGTTTCTATCCAAGATCCTAGCATTACAAGACCATTTTCGTCCAAATGACGAAGTAAATGAGCATCTAATTGAGGTATTTCTCTAGTGATTCTTTCAGGACCCTATCTCGTCATACAGATTTCAATCCTGTATCTTACGATATGGAAAGAGGTATAAATATCTTCATATACCAGACGTTCACTAATGAGTATTGCGTCTTCGAAATTGTATCCTTCCCATGGCATATAAGCTACTAAAACGTTTTTTCCCAAAGATAGTTCTCCGCCTACCGTAGTCGCACCATCTGCTAGAATTTGTCCCTTCTTTACACATTCCCCTTGATGAATTTGAGGTTTTTGATGCGTACAAGTATTGGTATTAGAACGTTGATATATAACCGATTCTGTTCGTACAGTGTCTCCATTAACCGATGAAGTTATATTTACAGCATCAATATACTCGATCCATCCCTCTTGTGTAGCTATAGCTACACTTCCTGAATCTAGAGCTGCTTGACCTTCCAACCCAGTTCCGGCAATGCACTTCTCGGGTCGAAAAAGTGGAACTGCTTGACGCTGCATATTAGAACCCATTAGAGTGCGATTCGCATCATTATGTTCGAGAAAAGGAATAAGGGAAACTCCAACGGAAAAATATTGGAAAGGAAAAATACTTCTGAAATCTATTTGTTCCCATGCAATAACTATAAATTCTTGTCGGTATCGAGCTGGAGTAATTTGTTCCTCTTGAATTCCTTGATTTAACGCCAAAGAATTTCCCGTAGCTATCCGATAGTATTCATCCTCATCTTCTCCCGATAGTAGATAAACCATATGTTCTTCTCTCGATCTCTCGGAGATCTTATAGAATGGACTTTGTAAAGAACCACAATCACCAATCTTTGCATGAATAGATAATGATGCAACAAGTCCAGCATTCATTCCTTCGGATGTATCGATTGGACAAATACGCCCATAATAACTGGGATGAATATCCTGTGTCCGAAAACTAGCAGTTCGCCTGTTAAGCCCCCAGGACCTAAATGGCTCAATTTTCGCCCATGAGCTATTTCCGTCAATGGATTAGTTTGATCCAAAAATTGGGATAAGGGGTGTGAACCAAAAAAATCTTGAAAAGTGTTTTTTAATAGAGTTGAAGTGACCAAGTTCTGAGGAGTTGATCTGCGCTTGGTTGCTCTGCGTATAGTTCTTTTAACTGCATCTTCTAAACGACCTAGAGCTAATCTAAATTGATTCTGTAATAAATCTGCTACAGAACGAATCCGTCGATTTCTGAGGTGATCTATATCATCGAGTGTACCCATTCCAAATTTAACCCCGATAAGGTAATCCACAGCAGCCAATACATCTTGTGGTAATGAAAAAATCTCGTTCTCGGGTATATCAAGGTTCAGTTTTTGGTTCAGATTTCGTCGACCAATCTTTCCCAATTCACATCTTTGTAGAGACTCAGAAAATACCAAATCGCCACTTATACAGTAGAGTTTTTTTATAAAACTCCAGAATGGCTTTTTCCCTCGACCATAGATATTCCTCCCACTCCCACCTCTCCTTCTTCTTCAATAAAAATAAAAATCTTTCGGGATAGCGAGTATTGTCCAGAATCTCTTCGAGATTTAAACCCATAGCTGATAATAGAACTGGAATAGATATTTTTTGTTTTCTGCTTACACGAGCCCATATCCTTTCTCCCACATCGATCTCTAATTTCGATCTTCTTCCCCAATCTGAAATCAGAGTGCGAGTATATATATAATTAATTCTATTATGGTCTAATTCCGAACGGTAATAAATACCAGGACTTATTAATATTTGATTAACTACGACTCTGTAAATCCCATTTACTACAAATGTTCCATGGGAATTCATTAAAGGAATATTTCCGAGAAATATAGTTTGTTTCTGTATCTTCCTACTATTCCTCCGAATCGATCTTGCTGGTACATATAATTCAGAGTAATATGTAAGGGACTGATATACAGCATCTCTCTCTTTGATGAAAGGTTCTGCTAATTCATATTCATTACCAAAAAGCCTGAATTCAATTTCTTTATCTATATCCTCAATTTTTGGAAAGTTATGAAGTTCTTCCATCAAGCCCTGATCGATAAAACGACAAAATCCTTCAAATTGTATCTTACCAAATTCAGGGATTGTAAACGCTCCCTCATTTTCATCTAATCGCATTGGAAGTTTCCCATCTGTATGTAGAAAAATCTATTAAATTATTCCCGATTGATCTATATGGATCAATCCGAAAAAAAAGATTCGGATGTATATTCAGTCTTCACTATATCCCATGAAATTCTACCCGTATCCAGATATACTTCCAATTAAAAAAAAAAAAGGATAAGGAAGAGGTACTTTGATACTTGCTTCCAACCACGTGAAATGGAGCTATGAACGAATGAATCAAACCATTCTTAAATGTTAATCTCACTTAGAAAATTTCCTAATGAAAATAGTCAGATCGAAAGAAAGACAGAGAACAAATTAGATCCATTTCCTTTATGGTTGACTTTAGCATACATCTCATACTATACTTAAAGGACGGACGAATGACTTGAAAGGACAAAAGATTCGATCTGTCCATGGGATTCCCATATATCGGCGACATAGCCAAGCGGTAAGGCAGAGGACTGCAAATCCTCCATCCCCAGTTTGAATCCGGGTGTCGCCTTGTTGAGGTAAGTAAATGGAAGGAAAAGTCTGTATTTCCATTACAGAACCTCTGGAGACATATTGGTACATATTACCAATATAGATAGTGAGTTACGTACATTTGATCCCGATTCCGTTGTGAATGTACGACCCTCGAGTTAGTTATAGTAACTTGTTGGTCAATGAACAAATGGATTTATTGATCTCTCATATCAGCTCGAACGTCAGTAACGTTCAGAATGCAAAGGTGGACCATTCATTTCAACTTCAACTTTGCACTATGGTTAATAGTTCCCTTATCATCTCGATGATGAAATCATTATTTTTTAGAGAACATGATCCGTATGGATATAGTCGGTATAACTTGGGTTGCTTTAATGGTAGTTTTTACATTTTCCCTTTCACTCGTAGTATGGGGGAGAAGTGGGCTATAATGGTAATTCTTAAGAATCAATTATTGCGTTCCTTCCATATCATGCATGGTAATATATTCTGTTCCATAAGGATCCAGTAATATTGAATCTTCGTTCCAAATTGAAACACTCTACATGGAATTATTTCCTCTTTATCCCCATAAGGGATGTGCGTAATCCCTTATCATTATCATTTTCCTATGAAAAATCTTATTTTCTTCAACAGGTTTGAATTCATTAGTTCTTTTCTAGAATGAGTCGATAATCTCATTTCTTCCACTGAAGAACGATCTCTCTTCTCTTTCTTAGTAGGAATAGAAAGAGTCCCTGTTTTATCGGATGGTTCCGAATTGAATTGATCGGATCTGATATGAATTCCGTTCTCGGAAAAATATGGGACATAAGTCATAGATTCCTTTGCTTTTTCATATACCATTTCAAGTGCTATATCTAACATGTGCTAGATATAGATGTTCGTACCGAAAAAAAGATGTTCAACTTTGATCCTAAAGAATCCGCAAGTACGTTCAGAATTAAGTCTGTCTGCATTGGGTCTATTTTTCCAGGAGCAGGAAGAAGGTGATGTGATCAGCTCCGCTATTTTATGGTACGAGGTCCTTCATCCTACATTTACCATATATGGATAAGTACCATTAAGATATATTTATCCATATATGGGTGTAAAAGAAGAAGTAGTACAAAAGAAAAGGTTAGATATTCTTTTCCTCCGTACTACTTCTTCTTTTCTTTTCAAAAAAAATTAAAAGCAATCCCTACCCTGTATTGTTGTAATACAATAGATACACCCTATATTGTTGTAATATAAAAGATCTCATAACCTATTTTATACTTATGATCTAGATCATAAAGATCTATCTAGTGATCAGCAATCAATTGATTTTCATCAAAATCAATTGCTTCCACTGCTTGCACTAGCCGTTTTGACGTAAGGGATAAGTAGAAAAGCAGTAGGAACTGCAAGGAACAGTAGAACAGCAATAAATGCAAGGGTATTTACTTCCATGATCTCCTTATTTTAACTTTTTTCAAAAATAGCTCGAGATTTGATCTCATTTTGATCTCATAGAGATGAATGAATCTTTCTTTCAAGATCCATGAAATAGATGTATGTCATTGATAGAATTGGTTCGAGTAACGGAATCTAACTAATGGATTGAATGAATTCTTCGATGGAAATAGTATAACCTAATACGATCACTTTAGATAAGACTAGTAGTAAAAACTTACGTGCATCAGAAAACGTTCTGATCAACACATGTCTGGTATAATTTCAAAAGAATAGGATTCGTACGAATAAGAACCTTATGCTCCTCCAGAAGACGTTCGTCAGACATGAGAGATATTTTGCTTGGATATCCACGATTTAGATGGAATTGTGAATCTATCCCGCTTCGGTGATGATATAGAAAGAAGTATCCCATATCGAATTTATCCAGAGGCCCACCCATGACCCTGGAATGATAAGGACTAGTCCGTCCAGATCCTGACATGATCATTCACAGTTCACTTATTATTGGATCGGGACTGACGGGACTCGAACCCACAACTTCCGTCTTGACAGGGCGGTACTCTAACCAATTGAGCTACAATCCCAATACAGTAAGGTTCACCTACTATTAGATAATATTTATTTCATGATAGGTGCTAGATAGGTCATATAGATTATGCGAGTGCTAGGTCGATTAAATATCTTATCCTTCTCTTTCATTTTTGAAATGTATCGATTCATACGGAATTGGGCATCTACGATATGAATAGATATCGATGTCGGGGTTCAATAACCAATTATCTTTTCATTCATGATTAGCATGAATATAACCATACCGATAGATTGGTATTGATGATACAACAAATTATGGAGAAGTGGAGAAATTGTTGATTCTAAATCCTCGTAAACCCAAGTAAATTTTCCTTATTATTTTTTTTCTGTCCCCCACCACCAATGGGATTTAGATAAAGATCAGAGAGTAAACTGAATAATTCCCGATCTGGAATCTCTTTTGGGACAATACCTTCTGGTTGGGACAATATTTGATCTGCTATGCCTAGATAATAATTACAAACATAGTTAAGGGATGGTTCAAATCCAACCATTTCAAATAAGGTTTTACCCTTTACTCTGGAAACTCAAATATCCTCAATAATAGGTAATACTTCTATTACGGGCATTGGACAGGCTTCTACATATTTATTTATAAGATCTCTTCTAGATGTACGATTTCCCACCAAGCCTGCTAATCGGAGTGGATGTGTACGAGCTTTTTCCCTTATAGAGGCAGTAATACGATTAGCTACAAATAATGCATCGAATCCATTATCTGTAATAATAACACAATAATCTGCATAGTTCAATGGAGCGCCAAAACCTCCACAGACCATGTCACCTAATACATCGAATAATATAATATCATATTCGTAAAATGCATTTAATTCTTTTAACAACTTTACAGTTTCTCCCACCACATATCCTCCACACCCGGCTCCTGCGGGTGGGCCCCCTCCTTCCACACAATCCACCCCTCCATAACCCTTGTGAATTACATCTTCGGGCCAAATATCCTCATAATGATAATCCTTGGATTGTAAAGTATCTATAATTGTAGGTATTAGAAATCCTGTAAGAGTAAAAGTACTATCGTGTTTGGGATCACACCCAATCTGTCACACTTTTTGACCACGTCTTGCTAGAGCGACTGAGATATTACAACTAGTTGTTGATTTACCGATTCTGCCTTTCCCGTAAACTGCTATTTTCACCGCCAATCCTCCTTTATCTAAATCTAAAAGTTATCTCTTTATTTCAAGGTTCTATATAATCAAATTATTCTTTTTTTAAGTAATACCTCCTAATATTGAATGGTAGCAATAATTATAGATCCTATTGTATTTATAGGTCAATACCTCTAGGGTGGGGTGTCCAAGAGTTGATAAAAAACCTTATTGAGTTTCTCGTTTATACACTGATGATCATGGGTCGGTCCAAAGAACAAGAATCTTGCCCGTATATGGGAACCCTCCGTTGTTCCTCAGTAGCTCAGTGGTAGAGCGGTCGGTTGTTAACTGATTGGTCGTAGGTTCGAATCCTACTTGGGGAGATCTGTTTTATTCAAAATAAAGCTCGTTTTTACCATTAGGAGTAAGTCAAACGTTACCTGTCCTTGTTCATAATATATGAATGCACAATCGCCACAGGATCAAGATAGGATCCCGGTCGTCCGAGAAAGGCAAAATGGAAACAACGGTCTCTTCGAAATATTGAAAAGTTCGGAGAAACAAATCCATTGTTCTCCTGATGTGATGACATTTCGAGAGCTGAAGGTGAAGAGGCCTCTATTTTCTCGACCCGTTACTAGTCACTCGACCCGTTACCATCTGTTAGAACTATAAGTTTGTTCCCTGGAAGTCAGAATTGGATCCCTGCATGCTGTCAATCTATTTTCCCTCGGATTTGGAAGAATCTTTCGTTCTATAACCCTGATCTAAATCTAATAATGAGGAAGATTTATAGGAGGTCAGACACAAATATGCTGGTTACTCTCGGATGTACCGAGTATCATTTTCGATAAATGACCC